>BLSH010081451.1:241252-254682 GCA_018402905.1 Glandirana rugosa
ACACCAGACCCCCCTATACCCCCCCACACCTAGATAACACCAAAACCACTATACCCCCTACCCCTAGGTAACACCAAAACCACTATTCCTTCACTCCTAGGTAACATGAAAACCACTATACCTCCCACTCATAGGTAACACCAAAACCACTATACCTCCCACTCCTAGGTAACACCAAAACCACTATAACCTCCACTCCTAGGTAACACCAGAACCCCTTATACCCCCAATGCCTAGATAATATCAGACCCCCCTATACCCCTACTCCTAAATAGCACAAGACCCCCTGTACCCCACACTCCTAGGTCACACCAAAACCACTATACACCTCACTCTTAGGTAACACCAAAACCACTCTAGCCTCCACTCCTAGGTAACACCAGACCCCCTTATACCCCCAACTCCTAGATAACATCAGACCCCCCCTATAACCCCCACTCCTAAATAACACCAGTCCCCCCTATACCCCTCACTCCTAGATAACACCAGTCGCCCCTATACCCACTACTCCTAGATAACTCTAGACCCCTATGCCCCCCATCAGAACCCCTGTACTTAACCCCTTTATTTCCCCTCTGGTGCCTGGGTCTGCTGGGATCTCCTCCCTGTCTCTGGTCTGATCTCCTCCTCAAAGCTGGTGGGCAGCATTGTGGGCCCCACCAGGGAGGGGCTCAGTCAGCAAGGGCCCAAAATACTTCACCAGCTGCTGGTACCCCGTCCCCCTTCCTGATCATGAAGCTGATCACTGAGTTTTGGCTTAGCTTGCTCATTACTGATCATTAGGGTTACAGGTGGACAGGTGGTGGGGATCACATTATTCTGCCCTTCCAGAAGGCTTGGGTCGGTGAAGTCTGGGTTGTCACTAGTAACTGAGCCAGTCGCCTGGCAACTTCCGACGCTCTCCCAGCTCTGCCCCCTGAATGGTCAGCCCGCCACTGGAGCTGATATGAGGACTGAGGAGACTCTGATCTATTAGGGGGTCTATAAGGAAGGGGGTGCTGATTACTGCTGATCTAATGGTTCATTACCAATCATTAGAAGATCAACAGTCAGTCCCCCTCCTTAGAAGCCCCCTATAGGTCACAGTCCTATTAAACCAGTGACCCCCTCCCCTTCCTTGGAGACCTCCAGATATCAGAGAGTCCACCCCCTCCCCTTATATCAGCATCCCTGCCCTATTCAAGACCTCCACGTGGATTCCCTTACCAGCGGGACTCGGGAGTAAGGAAGTGTGAGAGCCGCCATTGCGGGGGTGGAGCTTGGAGGTGGCACGGCTCTGCAACTATTTTCCTCCTTTATGCAGTGTTTGCACAGCAGCACATTGGCTGATAAAAGATCATCAAGACGGGGGAGAGATGCACCGAGCGGCAGAGCACAAGCAGGCGCAGCTGACAGTAATTCTCACTGGTTTGAGGATTATCCACTGAGTGGACTCGGAGCGCAGTGTCTTCTGGCATTGGCTTTATCCCCAAGAGACCACGGGCCATTACAGTCTCTTTATAAGACAGCACGTTTTATAGCCCTCCTAAAAGTTACTGGGACCACTTTATCTATTCCTTTCAGCAAAATCTATCTAATAGATAAAAAGAAAATAAGAAGAAAATAAGAAAGTGTAAAATAAATAAATCAAATCATAATGAGTAGAAAACAGTTTAATAAATATATTCCTTCATTGTCCCTCCAAAAAATCACTGACTACTGACTGCTGGGGCCTGCACACTTAATAGCTGCCAAATGGCCACAGTTTGGGAGCCAGGGCTGCTGTCCATTAAACTACCTATCCTATGAAGCAGTCCTATTTTTGTTCTGTTAAAAAACGGAAAACTGATGTAAACTAACAAACGGTCCGTTTTTGCATTGGCAGTGGATGTAAAAAAAATGTAAAAACTGATGTGAAACTGATGAGAAAATGATGAGAAACTGATGAAAAATTGATGTAAACTGATGAAAAACTTCATCTGTTTTTCTTTGAAAAAAACGTGACTGAACTGATTAACCACTTGCCGACCAGCCAACGTGGATTGACGATGGCAGGTCGGCTCAGCTCGGCAGTGCCCGTGGCGTTCGGATTTGTTACAGAACCGATCAATCTACAGGCCCAGACCAATGATTTCTGGTCTGGACCTGCTGATCGGTTCTGGCGAATGGAATCCTTTCTCTGTCTGTGAAATGTAAACACAGGTAGAAGAAGTGAAGAGATCTCATCTCCCTTCATGGAGCCCTTTTCTGTTCCAGCTCAAGAGGAGAGAAGATAATAGTGAGTACACCTAAGCACTACACTGACACTAGGACATGTAGGTACACTTTTCACCCCCCTGATCAGCCCCTGATCACCCCCCTCAGTTAACCCCTTCACTCCCTGTCACGGAGTCACCAAATACAGTTTTCAGATTTTTCCACTGATCACTGTATTGGTGTCACTTGTGACACTAAATAGTGTTAGGGCAGTTAATGGTAGTTAGTGGTAGGCCCAGGTAGGTTTAGGGTACCCCCATTAACCCCCTAATAAAGGTTTAACCCCTTGATCACCCCCAGTTAACCATTTCACCCCCTGTCACCAGTGTCGCTAGTATAGTGTTCAGATCTATTTTCTGATTGCCATATTAGTGTCACGGGTGATGCCAGTTACCTAGTTAGTCAGTTAATGTCACAATGTTAGTCTTTTATATCGTCAGGGTACCCCCATATATTACCAAATACAGGTATTAACCCTGATTGCCCCCCCAGTTAACCCTTTCACCCCCTGTCACAGTGTCACTAGTATAGTGTACAGATATTTTTTTTTTTATCACTGTATTAGTGTCACAGGAGACACTAATTAGTTAGTTTGTTTTTTATAGTGTCAGGGTACCCGCCGTTTATAGCTAATAAAGGTTTTAACCCCCTGATCGCCTGGCAGGGGACATCAGCTTTAGTATCAATTAGGGTCAGCATAAATACCAGGCAGGGTCAGATTAGTGCAGGTACTCTAACACGCACACACACACTAGATAGGTCTGTTACTCCCTTACTAGTATAGTATCTAAACAGATTAATATCTTTGATCTGAGCAGAACTATATTAGCATCCCCAGTACTTTGGTGTTCCTAAAAATGTGGTGCTAGCGGGATCAGTCCAGATACCTGCTAGCACCTGCGTTTAGCCCCTCCGCCCTGCCCAGCCCACCTCAGTGCAATATCAAATAGATCATTGACACTTAGAAAACACAGCACACATGACTGCAGTGTTCGCAGAGTCACACCTGATCCCTGCAAACACTAACAGTTAATTTTTTGGTAGCAATTGAAGCAGGCTCTGACAACCAGGTGCTCTCTTTTGCCTATGAGTCACACTAGTGTACCTATAACTTTAGAGGCCAAAATGTCAAATCAGAGATATACTAGTGAAGAGGCCTACACATTGCTGAGCATGATAGATGAGAGCGATGGGGAAGCTCCACTGTCAGATTCAGGCTCAGCATATGAACCTGTAGACGGCAGTGACACACTGTCAGATAGCTCTGACAACGGAGTAGTGGTCCCTGCTAAGGTCAGGCATACCCGATCCCGTTCTGCTGTTGCTGTGGTGCAAGAACTGCAGGGCTCTCATATGGAGCAGAGAGCCAGTACTAGTGCCGCTCATCCTTCTGGTAAACTGGCAAGCACCCGCGGCCTAGTACACTCTGGTCATGGCGTGGCAAGTCCCATAAGTGCAGTTCAAGCTGGTGCATTGGCTAGCACAAGTAGTGTCTCGCAGCCACCAAGAAGACAAACACAGGCACGCAGAGCCCATAGTGCCCTTCCCGCTGCATATGCTAACCCTGATTGACAACCTACCACAGCGCCTGTACTTCCCCCATTCACTGGCCAACCCGGAATTCAGGTGGAAACAGTTGATTTTACATCCCTTGATTTTTATTCGCTGTTTTTCACAGAAGATCTCTATAGATCTATTGTGGACCAAAAAAATTTATATGCTGGTCAATTCATCTCTGCTAATCCCCATTTGTCATTTGCCAGGGAATGGAAACCTATTACAATTTCCCAATTTAAGACCTTTCTGGGGCTTTCCCTCCTCATGGGCATAGTTAAAAAATCTGAGTTGCGGTCATATTGGTCCACTGACCCAATTCACCATATGCCCGTGTCCTTTGCTTCCATGACCAGGGATAGATACGGGGAGATCCTGCAGTTTTATGCATTTCAACAACAATGAACTCTGTCGTCCATTGGGTGACCCTGAATACGCTCGGCTCCACAAAATTCGGCCCCGTGTAAACTACTTCAACCAACAATTCGCAGCCTTGTTTTTCCCGATCAAGTTGTGTATATATACTATGTATATAGTTTGTCGCCGCTGCGCGGGTGTGCATAATTTTTAACGCATGTCGTGTTTGGTGTCTATGTACTTGGCATGAGATCATCTTTTATAATTCACCAAAAATTTGGGCAATGTAGTGTGTTTTTGTGCATTAAAATTCAAGAAAGTGTTTTTTTCACAAAAAAAATGCGTTTAAAAAATTGCTGCACAAATACTTTGTGAAAAAAATTGCAACACCTGCTATTTTAATCTGTAGGGCCTCTGCTTTAAAAAAATATATAATGTTTGGGAGTTCAAAGTAATTTTCTAGCATAAAAATATTTTTTCGATGTAAACAAAAAGTGTCAGAAAGGACTTGGTGGTTCAAGTGGTTAGAAGAGTGGGCGATGTTGGGCATAAAATGCCAGGACAGTTCAAAACCTCCCCAAATGACCCCATTTTGGAAAGCAGACACCCCAAGCTTTTTCCTGAGAGTCATGTTGAGTACATGGAAAATGTTATATTTTGTCACAAATTTTGGGAAAATTTACATTTTTATTTTTTAGCACAGAGTTATTACAGCCCAAAATACATTATGCTGCTTCTCCTGAGAACGGGGATACCACATGTGTGGCATTTTTTTTAAGCCTAGCTGCGTACAGTACCCAATCACCGCCTTCAGGATTTCTAAGGGCGTAAAATGGTGATTTCACTTCCTCACTACCTATCACAGTTTCGGAGGCCCTGAAATGTCAAGATAGCACAATCCCCTCCCAAATGACCCCATTTTGGAAACTAGACATCCCAAGTTATTTCCTGAGAAGCATGTTGAGTCCATGGAATATTTTATATTTTGTCACGTTTCGGGAAAATTTAAATTTTTTCTTTTTACACAAAGTTGTCATTAAATGATATATTGCTCACACATGGCGTGGGTATATGTGATATTAAACCCCAAAATACATTCTATTGCTTCTCCTGAGTACAGAGATACCACATGTGTTAGACTTTTTGGGAACCTAGCCTTGTACAGTACCCCAAAAACCAGTCGCCACCTTCGGGCTTTCTAAGGGCGTAAAATGGTGATTTTATTCCTCACTACCTATCTCAGTTTCAGAGTTTTTTTGCTATCTGGACATTTCATGGCCTCTGAAACTGTGATAGGTAGTGAAAGTGAAATCAAAAATTTACGCCCTTAGAAATCCTGAAGGCGGTGCTTGGTTTTCGGGGTCCTGTACCTGGCAAGACTACCAAAAAGTCTCACACATGTGGTATCCCCGTACACAGGAGAAGCAGCATAATGTATTTTGTGAGAGGCATGTGTGAGCAATATATCATTTAGTGAAAACTTTGTGAAAAAAAAAAAATATTTTTTTTGTAATTTTCCCGAAACTTGTGGGGAAATATAAAATATTCCATGGACTCAACATACCTCTCTGCAAAAAGCTTGGATGTCTACTTTCCAGAATTGGGTCATTTGGGGGGTTTGTGCTATCTTGGCATTCCATGGCCTCTGAAACTGTGATAGGTAGTTTGGAGTGAAATCAAAAGTTTACGCCCTTAGAAATCCTTAAGGCAGTGATTGGTTTTTGGGGTCCTGTACGTGGCTAGGCTCCCAAAAAGTCTCACACATGTGGTATCCCCATACTCAGGAGAACCTACCTAAAGGCACCCACACAGCACACAGCTATTTCTCATTTTGCAGTTAGTATACAAATCCAGGAATAAAAGTTTACAATACAGGATAAGGTTTAGGTCCAGAGACTTAGTTACAGAAAAGTAGAATTCAGGGAGCTGAATGAGAGAAATCTATAAGTGTATGGCTAGTTTTACAACCTAATTGCCAAATACAGTATTTTCAAACCCTGGAAGCTTGATCTCATTTCCCTGCTACTTGGCAACAAGTTCAGTGTTCAATGCAAGTGTGTCTTGCCATCTGAATACATGTACATCTGAATTTGGCAATCAGAATTTAAAACTCATGTTTTCGGTCTCGCAAATCATAGCAGACTGGAGCGAGGTTTCAATGTCTACTGAACCTCCCTTCTTCTGCTCACAAACTATTGTATTCAGTACAAGAGGGCACTACATAGCAGCCTTTATAGTTGTTTGGTACATTTTTGCTGATTTGTAACAAAATCTGATTGTATTTCCCTACTTATCCCTAATTGCTCATGGAAGAGTGATCATTGCCAGTTGAAACTGTATTGTGTTTGATCACTAGTTTTTTTCGCTATCCATACACAACAAAGGCAGGACGTTGTACTATTAGAGGTTGAACACGGTAGAAAAGTTAACTTCTTCTAAACAACAAAAAAAGCAGAGGCAGGTAAACTGCTATCGAGTTTGTACAGTTATGGCTCTCTTTTAACTCTCAAATGTATACAGTAGTTCCTTAGAATGCAAGATGTACCTGCTAAATACTAATGTTATGTATGTTTAATGAAATACATACACTATTTATGTATTTACAGTTTATGTAAACCTAAAATGTATCCCCACTGGAGCGCTATACCCTCTCAATTTGTCAGAGTGACCGCTGTCAGAATCTGAAAATCCAAATTTTTACATTTGTCACCAGACCAGAGGTGAGGAAAAATCTTCAAATCTCCTGTTCCAAATGTCTAAGAGGGATTTTCTTTCACTTTGGTGAGATTTTCTTTTACTCTCTACTGTATTTTCAGTACAATAAAGAGGAAAATCACCCAGTGGGACAAAGACAGTAAAAAGATGAAAAAATTGCCTGGTGTTTGAACCTTTACCTACTCTAAAACGAAGCAAGTTTTGGGTTTATATATTTTTTAATTATTATGATATATACTGTATGGTGCAATGAATATATAATCTGATTTACTTACTTAAAATCACTCCAATGGATATGTTCATGTGCTCATGCAGATTTCTAGTACAAGGATTAATGCTGAGCCCTGCATCTTGCAAAGGATCTGTTTAAAGATAAAAAATAGCTTGATTATTCAACACAATGAGCTTCAAGTATCAAAATAGATTGATATAAGAATTGTCTTTTTGGTATAAACCACCAATTATTAATTAATTAAATTTTTTTCTTCTGGATAACGACAATGTTAATTTGCAAGATCTGAAACTGATTGGTGGCTGTGTGACACTTTGATATGCGAGGTCCAATATATTTCAGCAGAATGTTCTTTTATTTTTTTTGTAGGTACTCTGGAAGGAAGTTGCACTCACTGTACTACTTTCAACAAAGGTTCTTTTTAGGAGTCAACCATACAGCAATATGATTAATGGGATAAGTAACTAAGTTAAATGTTTCACATTAAGCCACTATGCCTTGTCTGAAATCTTTAAAAAGCTGTATTATTACACACAAATCTAGTGAGCTTAACACCAATATCCTATGAGCCCCAGCTTCTTTCACAGAAGACAGCAGAAAAAAGGAGAAGAATTACGGTAAAAAAATAAAATAAAGGTAAAGTGTAAGTCTGAAGGAATGTTTTGGTTTTTTTTTTACAATTGGCTGTATTACTGACTTTCTGGTTGATAAGACCTGCTAAGAGATTCTGTATAAAAGCAGAATCAATTACAAATTTTAGAGCACAACCAAATGGCTTTAGAGCAATCAAGAGGGTGTTGAAAAAATAGTGTGGGGAGTGGGCTGCCCTGTTGAATAGGTGGGTGGAAGGCTTATCAGAATCTGGAATCTATTTTATTAATAATGGGGCCCCAGATACTGTCACCCTCGCGTGAATGAGTTTGGGGTATATAATATACTCATTTACAAACAAAAGATTTGCAACCTAGAAATAAAGACAGACAAACATTTGACAAGTCTTTTATAAATAAAATTACCAACAAAGATTCAGTTGTCAATCATGGTACCTACTGTCCAATAATTTGCCAAAAAAAAAAAACCCCACACAACTGATCCCTAGGGTACTCAAACCTGAATGACTGCTCCCTGAGCTGCCATCAGCTACAGTATATAAGGGAAATGGAAGGGACGGTGGTTGCCATATATAATCAATGTCATTGCCCAAATATGGCCAGTGTCACTGCTATCCTTGCCCCATTGCTTAAGTGGCGGGAATTCCTGGTGACATAAGTGGTTGCTAGGGACGCAGCCGGTGCAAACACCAGCAACTTCCTTAGGTACCATTGGCAGCAGGAAGCTGTCAAATGTAGAAGGGGTAGAAATACTGCTTCTTTATATATATATTTATTTATATATATTCTATTTTATCAAGGGAGGGCTAGGGTCTGATTGGACATCCATCTTTGAGACAGAGCAGTTATATATAGCCCCTTACTTTGTCATCGTTGGATGGCTGTGTGGGAAGTTTTAGGTAGAGATAAAGATCCATATGTGAGAGAACAATAGGTTTAGTAATAGGGACACAATAAGGAGGGACAGTTTAGTTACCATACTGGACACCCTTTGAGACCACCTATTGTCCCAGATAAAAGTGCGCTTACCAGTGTTCCAGCTAATTGGTTTGGTGCTTTTCTTCACACCACTCTGCTAGGACAGCATTTCTTTGGGAAGGTCACCTTCAAGAAGCTTCACTGGTATATGTTTAAGGAAGCACTTCACAGCCTTCAGTATGTAAGTCCTGCTTTACTGTTCTGTCTTAAAAGAGAAGTATGGGAGGGTGGTTCCATTGAGGCAGATTCTAATAGAGCTTTCATCTGTTTGGTCCATAAGCCTCACAAAGACTTATGGGAGGTGGCCAATTATAGACCTCACTAATTATTTGTGCCCTAAAATTATTGCCAAAAATGTATGCTACTCAATTGAACCAGTTTATTGCTAATTATATTCATGTAAATCAGGCTGGTTTTATACCAGGCCATCAAGCTTCGGATCAAATACGGCAAGCCATAGACTTGATCTCTGCACTTCAAACCTCCTGGGATAAGAGGGGTGTGTGAAAGGGTATGCTGCTTTACCTTACAGAAAGCATTTGGTAGTATCTCATGGTACTATCTCTTTAGAATATTGCATAGGTGCAATTTGGGCCCTCAATTCCTGTCATTTTTATGGGCACTTTATAGCAACCCCTCGGCCCGGATACGCCTATAAGGTTACCTCTCTGATTGAATCTCTATCCGGTCAGGCATTAGGCAGGGGTGTCCTCTTTCCTCCATTCTTTTTGTAATCAACATCGAGACACTGCCTGTCACAATCCGTGCCCATCCAGATATATTAGGTATTAACAGTGGGGGTAGACAACAAAAATGTGCACTGTTTGCAGATGATCTGCTCCTCTTTCTGTCCTCCCTGCATACTTCCCTGCTGATCTCCTCCGGCGCTTTAGAAACATTTCCGGCTTAGCCGTCAATTGGGAGGATTCAGAAGCCCTGAATCTGAACCTGGATGGGGATGTCTTACAGAGTCTCCGGGGGCATTATAGCGTCGCATGGCAATCAAATTCAATTCCCTACCTTGGCATTAAATTTACCCCTTCTTTGGAAACACTCAATTTTTTTCTCATTTGCTGCAGGAGTTGGAACAATTGTCCCCTGGTGGTCTCTTCTGGATGGGTAGAATATATATTGTAGTCCCTTCCCAGGAGCTACAGAAATTTCAAGCCCAGTTATTGAAGTTTATTTGGGGCCCTAGGGGGTGTAGATTGGCCCGGCACACGCTGTATACTTTGCGTGAGCTTGGGGGGCTGGGGGTCCCAGACCTTAAACAATACTATAGAGCAGTGCAGGTGGCCCCAGTTGGCTCAGATATGCAGTTGTGCTCATAAGTTTACATATCCTGGCAGAGTATATGATTTCTTGGCCATTTTTCAGAGAATATAAATGAGAACACAAAAACATTTCTTTCACTCCTGGTTAGTGTTTGGCTGAAGCCATTTGTTATCAATCAACTGTATTTACACTTTTTAAATCATAATGGCAACAAAAACTACCCAAATTACCCTGATCAAAAGTTTACATACCCTGGGGTTTGAATGGCTATTAAAGGTAACCATCCTCACCTGTAATCTATTTGCTTGTAATTAGAGTGTGTGTATAAAAGGTCAATGAGTTTCTGGACTCCTGACAGACCCTTGCATCTTTCAGCCAGTGCTGCACTGACGTGTCTGGATTCTCAGTCATGGGGAAAGTAAAAGGATTGTCAAAGGATCTGCCGGAAAAGGAAGTTGAATTGTATAAAACAGGAAAGGGATATAAAAATAAATCCAAGGAATTGAGAATGCCAATCAGCAGTGTTCAAACTCTAATCAAGAAGTGGAAAATTAGGAGTTCTGTTGAAACCAAACCAAACCTAACCATGAGTAAAAGAAATGTTTTTGTGTTCTCATTCATATTCTCTGAAAAATGGCGTAGAAATCATAAATTCTGCCAGGGTATGTAAACTTATGAGCACAATTGTATTCCTCCCCGTGCAGACTGGAGTGGGTGGCCCTAGAGGAGCAGGCTTGCGGGCCTCTCCCCATTGACCTTTTGATGTGGATCCCATTTCAGCAGCGTTTGTCGACCCTGTTCCCTTCTTTATCACAGCATGCAGGTTTGGGATTTGTCCAGTAGGGCTGTGCCTCTGCGGTCCACACAAACTCTGGTGACCCCTCTGTTCAACCACCCGCTGTTTCCACCTGGTGTATGTCGAAAAGGATTTCCAGTGGTGGATGGATAAGGGTCTGTATCGAATAGGTCATTTCCTTAACCCTAAAATAATTTGTCCAGTCCTCTACTTTGTGCAGCAGTGCCTCCGTCTGAGCATTTCCGTTTGCAGCAGATCCTGCACTTTTTGCGCTTTTTGCAGAGATCTACCACTGATATTACTACACGCACTGCTTTTGTCATTTCAATGCTGTTTGTTTACCTGTCTGCGAAATTGCCTTATATGCAGGCTTGGGAGCTGGACTTAGGGGAGGAGATTGATTTTCAGTGACTGGTGGAAGTGGTCTCCTCGTGTATCATGAACACAGTCCTGTGGCAGGAACCATGAATCTGACCAAAACAGAAATGCAGTAAAATCACACTTTTTAAAAGGTAAAATGTAACAAACAGAGTAAACATGGTCAAAACATAGCCAGGGTTGGTAACCAGAGCGGATAGTCATAGCAAGCCAGTGAAACAGGAGTCCAGAGATCAACAAGGTCAAACAAACAAAATGCAGGGTCAGTAGCCAGGAAGAGAGTCAGCCAAGCAGGGTCTTGAATCCAGGAACCAGAAGGAAACATCAAACAGGCAAAGTCTTCCACAGGAACACACAGCAGAGATTTCACCAGAGATGTTGACCAAGACGAAGGCATCTGTGATCTGATCCAGGCAGTTTTTATAGAAGCAGAGCTGGTTAAACGAGGCAGGATATGGTCATCAGGTGAGACACAGTGGAAGCTGAAACTGGCAATTAACCCTCAGCTTGCTCTGAGAAGAGAGAGCTAAGCCCAGCCCTGACAGACTGTTAAATTTGACCGTTTTTGGGATCCTTGGATTAAGTATCTTCAACTGCCAGGTGACTGAGGAATGTGGGCGGTGGAGGTGGGCGTTCGGACAGTCCTTCTTTCTCCTTTTGCTTTGCTCCATTCTTCTTCCCCTCTTTCTTTTCTTTTGTTCCTTTTCTTTATCTTTTCTTCCTTTTAATCCCCCCTTCACCTCCTTCCTTCCCCTTTTCTTTCTTGGATTCACACTTTCCTTTACATTTAGTTGAGTTGCTTCCACTTGTGGTTGCACATTATGTATATTCAGGAACCATGTCGGCCAGCTGGTGGGTGGTTGCGAAGTATGGGTTCTAATGTTTCCCCTAGTAGGGGGGGTTTCTGAGTGGGATTGCTCTTTGCTCTATAAGAACCTTTTTTCTTTATGTTGAATTTCTAATTTATATGGCATCCCTTTGTGTCTGAAATAACTGGTGGTATAATATTTGATTTCTCTTTAATACCTGTTCTTAATGTTTTAATATGCTCCACCTGCATTGTGGACCATATTCTTGACAATTTTTCAATAAAGATATTGAAACAGAAAAGAGAAGTATGGGATTAAAGAAACCAAACAACCATACTCACCATCATCGGTCTGATGCTGCATTTGTTCCCCACTGCCTCTAAGACCAAGAACCGAGTGATATAAGATCGCTGATCGCTCAGTTCTCTGTCTTCAGTGAGCAGAGAGCAGTGACTGTCAGTCAGGGCTCACTGGAGTGCTAGGCTGGCTCAGGCTTGCAGCAGCATGCTGAGAGGCTGAGCCAACTGCCACTCAGGCATCTGGATGGTTGCCAACATTAAAGTCGGGATTCCTCCAGAGTCTGGACTGGTTTAGTGACGTCAGCGGACAGCAAAGTTTAGCCCGCTGTTGGCTGAATATGGGTCACATGAGTGCAGAACTAAGTGCACTCCTGTGACCCAAAGGAGAAGTAGGGCCAAAGGAGGTTTGACCCTACTTCTCTCTTAAAGTGATTGTAAAGTCTTGTTTTTTATTTGTCAAAAATAACAAACATGTTATATTTACCTGCTCTGTGTATTGGTTTTGCACAGAGCAGCCTGGATCCTCCTCTTCTCATGTCCCTGGTCGGTGCTCATGGCCCCTCCCTCCTGTTGAGTGCCCCCACAGCAAGCAGCTTGCCATAGGGGCACCCGAGCCTAGTCACCGCTCCATTCAGACAAGGAGCTGTGGCCCAACCCCAACCCCTTTCTCTCCTCATTGGCTGACTGAATTTCATTGACAGTGATGCCGCGCTGCTGTCTCAACCAATGAGGAGTGGAGTCCTGGGCAGCAGAGACATTAGTATAGCATCGCTGGAGCTAGAGGGACCTCAGGTAATTATTAGGGGGGGGGGCTGAGGGGGCCTGCTACACACAGAAGGCTTTTTATCTTAATGCATAGAATACATTAAGATAAAAAAAACCTTCTGCCTTTACAATCACTTTAAGACCGATATAATTAAGTAAGTAAGCCAGCACTTCACCACAGGACTCCATGTGCAGTTTGCTTACTTACGTGTTTCTGTCCCACGGGGGCCTTACTCATAGGATCACATCTATATCTATGGACTATTTAGGCACACCCATAGATATTTTAAATAGAAGAAGTTTAATACAATCTTTTAACCGCTTGCCGACCGCTGGTCGGCAATTGACGGCGACAGAATGGCTCTGTAACGCAAATCGCCGTCATACGACGGCGGGCGCGATACAGAGCCATTGTGAGCGCGCGCG
>BLSH010081451.1:258281-272380 GCA_018402905.1 Glandirana rugosa
AGGTAAGTCTGTGTCTCGGGGCTGGGCGGGGGGGAGAGGGGACTAACCGACTGACTGAAACTAACTGTCGACGCCCTCGGTTACCGCGGTGACAACACAGAGTCGGTTAGTCCTCCTCACAGACTCTGTCGATTCTGTGAGTACCTGTAGCGACGTCTCTCTTCCCCGAGTCCATTCATAATACCCCACGACCTCTCCGACGATGTGTGACTTCCAAAAAATAGAATTACGTATTTTACGTAATTCTATTTTTTTTTGGAAGACGGAAATGTTGAGGAAATTGGCGAAGGGCTGGCCGCGCCCCCTGGTGGGCAAAATGCGAATCGCCGCCTATTTACGTCGATTCGCGCCCAGCTCCCTGACTGCCGCCGTGAAAAGACGGCGCGCGGTCGGGAAGCGGTTAAAGGAGTTGTAAAGGCAGAAGGTTTTTTTTTATCTTAATGCATTTTATGCATTAAGATAAAAAACCTTCAGTGTGTAGCAGCCTCTCCAGCACCCCATAATACTTACCTGAGCCCCTTCTCTCTGCAGCGATGTCCATGAGTGTCTTAGCTGTCTCAGACACTCCTCCTGATTGGCTGAGACACAACAGTGGCGCCATTGGCTCCCGCAGCTGTCAATCAAAGTCAGTCAGCCAATCAGGGGAGAGGGGGGGCGGGTCGGGGCTCTGTGTCTGAATGGATACACGGAGCTCTGACTAGGCTCGTGCCCCCATAGGAAGCTACTGGCTGAGGGGACACTCGATAGGAGGGAGGGGCCAGGAGAGCAGAAAAGGGACCCAAGAAGAGGAGGATCTGGGCTGCTCTGTGCAAATCCAACTGCACAGATGAGGCAAATATAACATGTTTATTATTTTAAAAAATTTAAAAAATGAGACTTTACAATCACTTTAACATGTCTGTATTACATATATCATGCAAAATCTGTACAGCATGTCTCACACTTACTTGCCCAATATTGCCCCTGGTGCATTCCTCTCAGGGAGTAGTTTTATTAGAATAATGGAGAATAGGAAGGAGGGTGGGGGGGGGGGGGGCACATGATAATGTTTCTATTTCAAACACAGCCCTTAACCACTTGGCCTATGGATTTACCTAGATTTACCTCCCTTCATGACCAGCCCATTTTGTGCGATACGCCACTGCGTTACTTTAACTGACAATTACGCAATCGTGCGACACTGTACCCAAATAGAATGTATGTCCTTTTTTCCCACAAATAGAGCTTTCTTTTGGTGGTATTTGATCACCTATGCGTTTTTTATTTTTTGCGCTTAAACAAAAAAAGACCGACAATTTTGAAAAAATAAAACCATATAATTTTACTTTCCACCATAAAACATACCCAGTAAATAAAAAATCTAATTTCTTCATCAATTTAGGTCAATATATTCTGCTACATATTTTTGGTAAAAAAAATATTGATTGGTTTGCGCAAAAGTTATAACGTCTACAAATTATGGGATATTTTTCTAATTTTTTTTACTAGTAATGATGGCACTCAGCGACTTATAGCTGGACTGCGATATTGCGGCAGATAAATCAGATACCTAACTGGTACTTTTCACACTTTTTGGGGACTAGTGACATTAATACAGTGATCAGTGCTAAAAAATATGCACTGTCACTGTACTTATGACACTGGCTATGAAGGGGTTAACATCAGGGTGATCAAAGTGTTAACTGTGTGCCTAGCCTGTGCTTACTAACTGTGTGGGAAGTGCTTTGCCTAGGGCAAGGCAAAGATCCGTGTTCCTGCTTTGCAAAAACACAGGATCAATACCTTCCCTTCTGACAGAACGACAATCTGCCTTGTTTACATAGGCAGCTTGTAGTTCTGCCTGTGACCCGTGTAATCGGCAAGTGCCGGTGGACATCGAGTCCGCGGTACCCGTCGCTGGGCTCCCGCTGTGTGTAATCACAGTGGGAGCAAGTCACACGCTCCAGACCCGGAAATGTCTGATCACATACTAGGTACGTGATCTGGCACAGAACGGCCGTACTGCTGCAGTAAATGTACAGTGGGCGGTCTGCAAGTGGTTAAACTTCTGCATGTCTTTCTAAACTTTCTAGGTTACCAGATTTTCAGAGTCACCCTTCTTACGATGCTCTGGGTCAAGAGTGTATAACGCAGAGAGCATAGGTCAGGAATTGAAGTAACACAGAATACTGAGGCCAGTAATATGTAACACAGAGTGCGAAGGTCATTAGTAAAGCCTTTCATAACCTTATCACGCTGGGGGTTAGTCAGTGAAATGAAAAATGCCCCTTATATTTGGGGTCAGTGGAACTGAAACTATGCAGGCACCATCATACAGTATCTCACAAAAGTGAATACATCCCTCACATTTTTGTAAATATTTTATTATACCTTTTCATGTGACAACATTGAAGAAATGACACTTTGCTACAATGTAAAGTAATGAGTGTAACACTTGTATAACAGTGTAAATTTGCTGTCCCCTCAAAACAACTCAACACGCAGTCATTAATGTCTAAACCGCTAGCAACAAAAGTGACTACACCCCTAAGGGAAAATGTCCAAATTGGGCCAAAGTATTAATATTTTGTGTGGCCACCATTATTTTCCAGCACTGCCTTAACCTTCTTGAGCATGGAGTTCACCAGAGCTTCACAGGTTGCCACTGGAGTCCTCTTCCAGTCCTCCATGACGACATCACGGAGCTGGTGGATTTTAGAAACCTTGCGCTCCTCCACCTTCCGTTTGAGGATGCCCCACAGATGCTCAATAGGGTTTAAGTCTGGAGACATGCTTGGCCAGTCTATCACCTTTACCCTCAGCTTCTTTAGCAAGGCGGTGGCCATCTTGGAGGTGTGTTTGGGGTCGTTTTCATGTTGGAACACTGCCCTGTGGCCAAGTCTCCGAAGGGAGGGGATCATGCTCTGCTTCAGTACAGTATGTCACAGTATATGTTGGCATTCACGGTTTCCTCAATGAACTGTAGCTTCCCAGTGCCGAAAGCACTCATGCAGCCCCAGACCATGACACTCCCACCACCATGCTTGACTGTAGACAAGACACACTTGTCTTTGTTCTCCTCACCTGGTTGCCGCCACACACGCTTGACACCATCTGAACCAAATACGTTTATCTTGGTTTCATCAGACCACAGGACATGGTTCCAGTAATCCATGTCCTTAGTCTGCTTGTCTTCAGCAAACTGTTTGCAGGCTTTCTTGTGCATCATCTTTAGAAGAGGCTTCCTTCTGGGAAGACAGCCATGCATACCAATTTGATGCAGTGTGCGGCATATGGTCTGAACACTGACAGGCTGACCCCCACCCCTTCAACCTCTGCAGTAATACTGGCAGCACTCATATGTCTATTTCTCAAAGACAACCTCTTTATGTGATGCTGAGCACATGCACTCAACTGCTTTGGTCGACCATGGCGAGGCCTGTTCTAAGTAGAACCTGTCCTGTTAAAACACTGTATGGTCTTGGCCATCGTGCTGCAGCTCAGTTTCAGGGTCTTGGCAATCTTCCTATAGCCTAGGCCATCTTTATGTAGAGCAATAATTCTTTTTTTTAGATCCTCAGAGAGTTCTTTGCCATGAGGTGCCATGTTGAACTTCCAGTGACCAGTATGAGAGAGTGAGAGTGATAACACCAAATTTAACACACCTTTTGAGGGGACAGCACATTTACACTGTTATGCAAGCTGTACACTCACTACTTTACATTGTAGCAAAGTGTAATTTCTTCAGTGTTCTCACATGAAAAGATATTAGAAAATATTTACAAAAATGTGAGGGGTGTACTCACTTTTGTGAGATACTGTATGTATAGTGAACCAGTCAATGCTCAAGCAACTAAATAGTTGCAAGCAAAAATAGATCCCCTCTAGCTAGAATAGATTCCTCAGTGGCCAGCATCAATATACCATGCAGCACACCCCAGCACCCCTTGCCATTACATACAGTCAGTGCTGGAGGTGCCGGACCTGCATTCCCCCATGGTCCCACTGAAAAAAAGCCCTGGTAGTATGTAAGACATAGTTCAGAGGTGAAGAGTAAGTAACGCACAGTTTAGAGATCAGTAGTATGTGATGCAGAATGCAGAGGACGTTAGTATGTGACACAGTTCAGATTTCAGTCAGAGTAAGTAACAAAGAGTTCAGACGTCAGTAATATGTAACCCAGAATACAGAGGAACATGAATCCTTCAACCATCGGCACAATTCTAAAGAACAAGGACAAGATCATGGAACATGCAAAGTCTTCTGTGCCAATGATGTCGACAATAATATAAAAAAAAAACACAGAAAAGTGATAGAGGAAATAGAGAAACATCTCAGTGTGCGGATGCAGGATCAGCCTCGAGTCCCTCTCAGCCTAATGCTGATTCAAGGAAATGCATATTTGTTTATGTTCCTTTTTATGTTTTGCAGTGCACCTACTACAAACAAGATGGAAGGGCTTGAGGGATTACTTCAAGCAAGAGCAATAATTCTAGCACAAGACCTCCAGTAACCAGTAGAAATTTTTACACAGTCTGGCCACATACAGAGGCCTAACATTGAACTAGCACCTTCAGGCGTTCTACGAGTACAAATACAAATTACACACCTCATTTCTCAACCACCTATCTATTACACTTTTGCAGATCCTGGAGCACCAGGACAATGGAATTGCCCACAAAATGACCCCATTTTGGAAAGCAAACACCCCAACGTATAATCTATGGGGCATAATGAGTCGTTTGAACATGTCATTTTTTTCCAGTAGTTTTTGGAAAATGTGGGAAAAAAATGAAAAACGCTTTTATTTTTACACAAAGTTGTCCATTTATAAGATATTTCCAACGCATAGCATGTACATAGAAAAAATTACCCCCCAAAATACATTCTACTACTCCCCCCCATGTATGGCGATGCCAAATGTGTGAGACTTTTACAGGTGATGTTTACTCATGGGTGTGACGGTCACTGACAGGTGACTGGCGATTGTCACCGATGGGTGACTGGCGGTGGTCACTGATGGGTGACGGGTGTCTGGCGGTGGTCACTGATGGGTGACGGGTGTCTGTCGGTAGTCACTGATGGGTGATGGGTGTCTGGCGGTAGTCACTGATGGGTGATGGGTGCCTTGCGGTGGTCACTGATATGTCACGCAATATGGTTCAACCTATACTAGAGCTGCTCATTGTAAAGACAGAGGTCTATGTGCAAAATATATGTATGATTTAAACCGCGCTGTCAAAACTAAAACCAAAACCAAAAGTGCTTATGTGCATATAATACTGACCACTAAGGGTCAGGGTGAACCCACTGTTACCAATCAATAAATTAATTTATACAAATAATAATAAAGTGCAATAGTATCATTTCAAGTTCATAAAGAAGGTAATGTGCAATGATAATGCAATATAAATGCTGTTCATAGGTGGTGCACGGTATAAAGTTCAATAAATAGTGCACAAATCCATCAATAAATATCCTTATAGGTACAAGAGAATCCGAAGCTTGTAGGGTGACAAGGAAGCAGGGGACTCCAAATGCGCTCCTCCTGCGTTCCAAAGAGTGGAAGTGACGTTTTATGTCACGTTACCCAACGGCGTTTCGTCAGGCATGCTGACATCATTAAGGGTCACATGACCAAGAAACATCTCTTCCTCTTAATATACACAGTCCACCCACTGAAAAGTTTGTCAGAAAGCTTAACATTAAAAACTTTTTTGCTGAGAAACCTTCTAATACTACGAATAGCTCTACTGGTTTTAAAGATAGTGGGCTGAGAAATCAGTCCACTTTCAACCCAAAGAAATCATCAAATAATTTCTTGGAGGTCTTTACAGCCATGGTCCAGCAGGACATCAGAATTATGAGAACAAAAAGAGGCAGAGGTAAGGGTAACTTATAGAAAGTAATTGAAGCCTTAAAAAGGAAGAAAATATAGCCATAAGGGCAGCAGATAAAGGTGACGGGCATTGTGGTATTAAAAAGAGAAGAGTACACCAAGGAGCTAAATAGGCTGGTAGGTGACACAAACACATATAAGGAATTGAAACAATCCCACTATTAAACTAAAAGCCTACCTACAAAAAACTGTAAAGAAGGCCTAAAAGAATGGTGTAATTACAAAAAAGGAAGCCCGTTACTTAGTCCCTGATGCCCCAAAATTACAGAATATATATCAATTGCCAAAAATAGAGCAAAACTAACCCGGGTAGGGGAATATATCGACCATTTCCTGCAACCCATTGTTCAAATGTACCCATCTTACCTCAAATATAGTAAGCACCTTATAAACATTTTGAAAAATACCCCGGTGGGCGATAACACTTTGATTGTTACCATTGATGTGGATTCCTTGTATACCAGCCTACATCAAAAAGATGTAATACATACTGTAAAACGGAGTTTAGCTCAAAAATAGCATCTAATGGATGCACAAAATGAATTTTTGTTGGACATTCTCCATCTAGCTATGTCCAACAACTATTTTTGGCACAAAGGTTCTTACTATAAACAAGTGAGAGGGGTGGCCATTTTATGGGATGGCCACCCCTCTCAAGTATGCTCCCAGTGCAGCAAACATTCTGATGAGCCACTGGAAAGAACAAAACATCTATGAAAATCCCCCACCAGAGATTTTGATACACAAAAGATTTATTGATGATATTCTGATTTTATGGGATGGCCCTGTCAAGACTTTGAAGGTGTTCTTGGATAATATCAATCACAACCTCTTTGAGCTTAGATTCATTGGCAACTGGAATAGATCTGAGTTGAATTTTTTGGATCTGGTCTTGATGAAGCGGAATGGTAAGATTGATACTAGGACATACTTCAAAGAAACAGACAGAAACAGTTACATACCCACGGCCAGTTGTCATTCTACATGGTTGAGAGGAATTCATAAGGGCCAATTAGCAAGAATTAGAAAAAATTGCAACAACCTAGATGATTTTGTTCAGCAGTCGGAAATAATAATCAGCAGATTCAGAGAAAGGGTATTATGACCCCACACTACGACAAACATAGAAACAGGTTCTGGAGAGAGATAGAAATAGCCTCTTCGAGGATAAATCTAATTTAGATTCAGTTCCTACACAGGGACAGGAACTGGAACAGGTTCATCACCAACTTTGGTCATGGTTACAGGTCTCTGGAGCGTATAATTAGCAAGCACTGGCCCATACTCAAGGGATAAAATGCTGATGTTACCGAGTCGCCCAAAATTAATTTATAGGAGAGCACCCAATCTGAGAAATAAATTAGCCCCCAACGTCTATAACCCTCCCTCTAAAAGTAGTACTTTTTGAATCTAAAGGGCTTCTATTACTGTAACAGGTGTAAGGCCTGCAGAACATCAAAAAAAGAAAGATGGAAGGTGGAAACGTTTAAATCTTTTAGTACTGGTAGAGATTATCAAATCAAAAAATTCATCACATGCAAAATCTCCCACGTCACATGTTATCACCTGCCCCTTGCGGGCTACAGTATGTGGGCTGATATCTATCCACTTTTCCAAGAATTCTCTTATGTCTCTCCCCTCACATTTCTCTGGCAGACCCAAAATCCGAACATTATTTCGCCTCTCTCTGTTCTCAAATTCCTCGAATCTCTCATTCTGCCTGAAGACTGTCTTTTTTAGTACTTCCATATCGGACTTCATAGGGGGCAAAACATCCTCCATACCACCGACTCTTTCTTCCAGTTCTGTAGTTCGTACTTGAATTTTTTGGAGATCCTGTCTTACCAGAGCCATATCCTCTTTAATACCCTTAGTTTGGTCCATCAGTTCTGCTATGTAGGATCTGCAGGCATTGATTGCCTCAAGTATTTCTCCCAGCGATGGGTCCCCTGGAGCTGCACCCTCCCCAACTAGAGGAGACTGTATTTCCTCGGCAGACCTTTTGTCCCTTTGGGGTCTTTATTTTTAGATTGAGAGTTGGACCCCCTTTAAGGGTCCAGATGGTGACATGGACATTTTGGCTTGGTGCGTCTTTCCAGTGACCTGAGAAGGTCCATGCGCAAATTTCTCCAATTTACTAGCGATCTCTTTGCTCTTTTCCTTTAATGCTTTCTGAGACAGTTCAACACTGGGCTCTTGTAACAACGACACCTCTCCCTTTTTCTTTGTCATATTTCTTGCCCTGGTATCCAGTTTTAATCAACCTCAATAATGGAAAAAAGGAAAGATATACACAGTGACTAGTAAAGAAGAAGACAGGACAAGGAGTGGAACTAATGGTTGTTAAGTAGGAGTTCAGCCTGTCTTACTAGCAGTTATACTCAGGCTGAGACTTGAAGGATCATAAAAATCACAAAGTCTAGGCATCCATTTGCAAACCCCAATTCCATACACCGTTTCCTTTAAGCACCAGTATATAACTTGTGTTTGTTACTCACGGCTCCCGTTCTTATAGTCTTATAGTCTCCTCGTCTCACTAGGACAGCAGCAATGGAGTCTTTATCTTCAGGCAGCTGTTTCAGGGAAGCGCATACCGCTTTTGCCCCCTGGAGAGCAACATGGAAGCACACAGGGACATACAGAGCCATATAGAGACAAAGCACAAGATGTCAATCATCAAGCATAAACCAGCGTCTCCTCCATCTGAGCTAGACAGCGGGCCTCCAACCGGCCATTCCGCCACGCTCCGTCCACCGTCCCGAAGGGCAGGCTCAGAGCCACTAGTCCCTCTCAACTCCTCGGGCCCTCAGCAGCCCGTCCACCTCCACCTCCAAGTCCCGCCGTGTCACCAGTCTCTCAGAGGCAGCCCAAAACTCGGGTTACCCCCGGCACTCACAAGGCCCTCGGCTTTAGAGCTCCAGGACTAGGTCCGCAGCGTCCACAGCGTCAGGGCACACAGTGTGGTGGTTCACCGCCCAGATCATGCCTGCAGCACGAGGCCTCCATAGGGCAGGTTAGGGGCAGGGAAGGAGAGGAGCCTCACGCGCGCCTCACTCACACCAACATCCGGTCACACCCCCATACAGAGTATACTTACATGGAGGTTGGCAGGCTTAGGTTCTTCGATTGGAAGAGCCATGATGACATCAGCACAGAGCTCTGAAGGAATGGCACGGGTATGCCATTCCTTTAGAGAGCATGCACCAGTGTCGTCACCAGCGGCTTCACAAGTAAATATCTCCTAAACGGTGCACATTTAGGATATTTCCTGTACCAATAGGTAAGCCTTTTTATAGGCTTACCTAAAAAAAAAGTCAACCAAGTGAGTTTTCTCCCACTTTAAAGAAAGTGCCTTGACAGGCTTGATTTGCATATGTAGTGTTGCTGAGTGTTGTGGCCCACCTGTCACTCTGCCCAGCCCGGCATTCACTTCTCACACACTCCAAGACAATGAACAGTCAATGAGCTTTGTTTTTTTGTGTTTATTTGAGGGAATAGAACTTGGATGGGGTAAAGGAAATATGGGATGCCCAGTAAATTGGGAAAACGTGATCAGAACAAACTATGTACACTCCCTGTACATACTACAACTTCAGTCTCCTCCAGCACTTTCCTTGCTTGCAGACTATTCCACTTCCTTCCTGCTGAACATCACTTGACTCCCAGGAGCAGCTGGCACGTGTAAGGTTAGGCCTGATGCTGTCTCTGCCAGGCCTTAGCAATTGCCCGTTATAGGCAGGGACCGTGGGCCCCTTTAAGTGTAGGGAAAGTCCTGTCCTAGCTGTCCCACATGCAGCTACTGATCCTAGTCAGTCCTCTACAGGCCCTGCGAGCCCTCCTGGCTGCAGCTGCTCAACTCCACTGCCCATGACACCACAGTCCTCTCTTCTGGTTCTGCACCCATCCCAGACTGCATCTTCCCAGTTCTCTCAGGCATGCCTCCCCAGTCCTCTTGACTGGCCATGCCACTCACCAGCCCTCCTGGCTGAGATCAGTGGTTCCCTCCTGGAGACTTGCCCGGCAGTACTCTCTCCCACTGTCCTCTCTTGTGCCTCCTGTCCAAGATACCTGCCCCCTGCCAATCCAAGTTGGGGATTGGACAAGGCTCCTCAGAACACCCCAGGCAGCTCCACCTCTCCTCCTCTCTTTCTAGAAACTACTAGAATGAAGAGGGAGGTGCAGTGATGCTACTTTTGAATCACCCAGCCCTACACTGAGCCACCCCCAGCCCAAACAAGGCCTGCCTACATTTACTTACACTTACAAAACCCTACCTCTAGCACCTACCTACTTAGAGGGTGCTACACATAGGTTTGGAAATGCTTTGTAGAATACTGACAGATATGACATACACTAAACTTGTACTGTGATAGCACAAACTAAAATGAACAAATCAATTTGCATAAATTCAGCTTTTCATATGCCAAATCAATTTTGGAGATGATTTGTCTTTATGAAAGCTAGTCAGCACACTGAATTAGTATAGGAGATCCAAACGAAGATTGTCTTCTATTGATAAGCACCAGATAAGGTTTCTTATCACCTACAATTTATTTCACCTTTATTTTATTATAGCAAAACACAGCTGTGTTATTGGTATGATTTTTCATTAGCCAGCTAAAAACAGTTTATTGAACATCTAGCTGATTTGTGTGTTGCTTTGCTAAGCTACACATTATTATGTCTACAAGCTCTCTTATGTCACAGCCTATCTGTTAAGAACCTTTGTGGAGTGATTTTCAAGCCTGCTAGGAGTTGTGTAATGTAACGCAGTGTCTGCTTCTATTTGCTGCTCATATTAAAGTTACAAACACCGATGAACGTCTTTCTACTTTTATCAACTGAAACTGTTACAACCCCTAAGCACAGCTCTGTGGAAAAAAGATCAAAAAGCAATAGAATATAAGAATGTATTATTGTATTGTCCTCTCCCCCAGCCATGCAATGTCCCCTGTCCCCTACACCCCCCCCCCCACTGTAGTGTCCTCTGTGCCCTCCAATGCAGTTTCCTCTGTCCCCTTTATCCCCCTCACTGTAATGTTCTCTGCCCTCCCAGTGCAATGTCCTCTGTCCTCTTCATACCCCACTTTTAGTGTCCTCTGTGACCTTCATCCCTCCCTCCCCTCAACTGTACTGTCCTCTGTGTTCCCATTTACACCAGTGCGTAGGAAGTACTTTCCTACCTTACACCGGTGTATATCAGAGCAGAGAACAGGAGAAGTCACAGTAATGGATAGAGGGCAGGGGCTGGATCTGACAGAGTCAACTACATTAACAACCTGGTGATTGGTTGCTAGAACTGCCCGGCAACCAATCACCTGCTGGTTAATGTAAAAAGATAATTCCAGCAGCTCCAGCCCCCATCCTCTATCAATTACTGTGCCTTCACCCGATCTCCACGGAGAGTGGCGGCAACGACTGGGGGAAGGTCTGTGTGTTCCCGATTGACCCATCGATTACCTGCGGACAATGGTTCGGTCATAATTGACAGCTTGCTGACCGCCAGAGTAGGGTGACCAGATGTCCCCGGCCCAGCAAAGCGGGGACAAAACCGGGGACCGATTTCTTCCGGGGACAGTGTACTCAATCCGGGGACATCTGGTCACCCTAACCTACAGTAGACATTTTTTTTTATTACAATGTAAAATAAATACAATGCCATCAGCCACACGTAAAGAGAAGGAATAATGTATATTAAACAGTGTGTTTGGCATCACTTTAACCAGTTCCCGACCACCGTACGACTATAAGCGCCGACAGCGTGGCTCTGTCCCGTGAATCGGCGCTTATAGTCGTCACTTTCGTGCACGGCTGCTAGGGGGCGTGCGCATGTCCACCACACGCTCCCTGAGCGAGGCCACGGGTTGGGCAGACTTGATGTCCACCGGCAACTGGCGATGGGCTGTGACAGAGCCAGAATGTAAACACGGCGGTTCCCCATTCTGACAGGTGGCATGTCAGAGATCTACTGAACCCTGTACTCGGGATCAGTTAGATCTCTGGTGCCCCTGCCAGTCCAGCCCCCATACAGCTAGAACACCCAGGGAACACAGTTAACCCCTAGAGCGCCCCCAGGTTAACCCCTTCACTGCCAATGACATATATTCAGTAATCAGTGGATATTTTAATTTCTGATCGCTGTATAAATGTCAGTGTTCCCAAAAAAGTGTCAAAAATGTCCGACATGTCCGCCCCAATATCCAAGACCAAATAAAAATCGCAGATCGCCGCCATTACCAGTAAAAATGCCAGAAATGAATTCTCATGGTTTGTAAACGTGGCAACTTTTGGTGCAAACCAATCAATAAACGCTGATTGCGATTTTTTTTACCAAAAAGGAAGAATATATATCGGCCAAAACCGATGAATACATATTTTTTTATATATTTTTTTCGTATATGTATTTTAGCAAAAAGTAAGAAATATTTTTTTTTTGCAAAAATTGTTTATAGCGGCGATGAGAAATGACGCAGAGGTGATCAAATACCACCAAAAGATAGCTCTATTTGTGGGAAAAAAAGGACGCAAAATATGTTTGGGTACAATGTTGCACAAGCCGAATCGCAAAAAGTGCTCTGGTCCTAACATGGGAAATCCTCCCGGTCCTTAAGTGGTTAACATCTTTTTAAAGTATAAAACCCTATTCCGGAGAATTGAAAGTTAGAAAATATGTATTTTTTCACATAAGACAGGATTATTAAATTGAGGTACCTTTTCTTGGGTGTTGATCTTTTTCTGGTTTATAAAAACATGATATACTAGAGCTAGCTTGCTGCACATATAAGTAGCACACAATATTATCACGTTGGTTTAACATGGTTCTCTCCTGTGTGTCTCATAAGCCATATAAGTTGTAGTTTTAATGAAAAAGATTTTGCTCATGCTGAGCTAGCTGGCAGTGCTCTGTCATTGCATGCCCTTGGTAGGTCAGGTATTGCTTGTGTTATAACTTATGCCCAGCGTGACACCAAAGTTATTAAAAACAATAGTCAGTAGTATGCAGTGATCTTTAGAGAACTAAGAAAAACATTTTTACTCACCACAACTTTGGTAAGTTGCTTGAAAGTCATCCAGCTTGCAGATTGTGTGTCTTGGCCATTCTTTCATTTCTCCTAGACACAGATAACAAACTAAAAGACCGATGGCAAAACTCTTCATTGTACAAAAGTGTTCTTTTCCTATCCCAATCTGCTGCTTCCTACTTATCTGTATGCAAAAGCAGGCAATGTCCCTATATTAATACAAAAAAATCAAAAACTATAACCATGATGAAACAAATCAAGACTTGGATGTAGGCAGAGTGCGTAACAAATTGAATAAAAGGCTATAGATAAACATGTCTTCTTGTTCCTCATTCAACAATGTTTCACTTCCTAAATCAATGTTTTCACTTTCACATCCTTTATTTACACTTTGAAAGGAAGAATGCACTTGTCTTCTTGTATAGTTTGTAATACAGAAGACTATTAGCTTGATTTACTATTGATGGAGAGGGCAAAATTTGGTGCAGTTGCGCATGGCAGCCAATCAGCTTCTAAATTCAGCTTGCTCAATTAAGCTTTGACAATAAAACCTGAAAGCCGATTGGTTTCTATGCAGAGCTGCACTAGATTTTGCACTCTCCAGCTTTAGTAAATCAACCCCTATTGTCCTTCATTTATATGAGACCTCATGCACACTGCTGCCTCTAAACAGACGTTTAGAGGCATTTGGGCTTTTTTCCAGCTGCCCCTGAACTCATCTAATGTTATCTTATCAGTAGATGTACACAGGGTCGTTTAACCACTTCAGCCCCGGAAGGATTTCCAGCTTTAGGACCGGAGCCCTTTTTGGGATTCGGCGCTGCGTCGCTTTAACTGACAATTGCGCGGTCGTGCGACGTTGTACCCAAACGAAATTTGCGTCCTTTTTTTCCCACAAATAGAGCTTTCTTTTGGTGGTATTTGATCACCGCTGCGTCATTTCTGATCGCCGCTATAAACAAAAGAAGAGCGACAATTTTGCAAAAAAAAACAAATTTCTTACTTTTTCCTAAAATACAAATCCAAAAAAAAATATAAAAAAACATTTTTTTTCACCGTTTTTGGCCGATTTATATTCTTCCTCATATTTGCGATAAAAAAAATCGCAATCGGCGTTTATTGATTGGTTTGCGCAAAAGTGGTCGCGTTTACGGATGATGAGAATTCATTTTTGGGGTTTTTAAATTTTTTTTATTTTT
>BLSH010081451.1:272390-286164 GCA_018402905.1 Glandirana rugosa
GGAACACATACTCCGGATTTACTGTTTGCGGAGATTTGTTTTACGACGATTTGGGCTCAATCCGCAAATCCGTACAAATGTTCGACAATGTCCGTAAACCGTAAAGTTTAAGGAGACTTGACCGCAGACTTACGTAAAAAAACGAGAGGTTTTTTTCGGAGATTTGAGTTGACGGACCTTTGATGGAATTGGCGAACGGCTGCCGACTAGCCGTTAACTGCCGCTGTCTCACCGAGACATTGCGCTTAGCGGCAGTATGCTGCCGCCGGAGCTATGTCTCGGTGACACTCGCGCGCGCAAGGCGCCGCTCCTTCACTCCGGGGGGGGGGGCATCGCGGGTGGCCGGCGGCAATCGAAGCCGCCGCACCCGCTCCCTGGCCCCCCCGAACACAGTGAGCGCGCGCGCCTCCGGCGGAACGCGCGCGCTCACAGTGGCTCTGTATCGAGGCCGCCGTCGTATGACGGCGATTCGCGTTACAGAGCCACTCTGTCGCCGTCAATTGCCGATCAGCCGTCGGCAAGCGGTTAAGGTAGTTTCCAGGCAGTTGAGTTTAGAGGCTTTTTTTGGAGAGCAAAAAAATGCATTCAGACGCCAGTTCAGAGGAATTTGAAATGCCAAATGCCTGTAACAGCTTGTAAACATGCCTAAACGCCTAACTCGGGTTTAGCAGCATTTTGTTTAGAGGCGTTTGTCATTTAGGCCTCATACACAAGGGCTTTTTAAAGGCGCGTTTTTGAGCTGTTTTTACAGCTTAAGAACGTCACACCTTGTTATTCAATGGCCTCATACACACGCTGACATTTTTGAGCTGTAACTGGCCTGCCATGCTGCGTGGTCGGCGAGGGCTTCCCCTTAAAATCCATACCAGACTGAAGGGTCTGGTACCTCTTGGGGGGGGGGGGAACCCCACGGAAATCTTTTTTAAAATTTTTGCGGTGGTTCCCCTTCAAGATCCTCAGCACACAAGTCGCACCGCAAAGCTAGCGTGGAAAAACGTGCATTGGTGTCAATGCATAACGCTGATAAAATTCAGTTTTTAACACGGCTTTTTTCCTGGCGTTGGTACCAACATTACAGCTCGTTTTTTAAACACCCGTGTGTATAAGGCCTTAAAAAAAAAAGATTCTAGACACAAACGTGGCGAAACGCGGCATGTATAACGCGGCCAAACGGCTGTTTTAAGTGTCAGTTTCTAGCTCTAGCGTCCCGTGTACATGTAGCCTTAAAGTGGTTGTAAAGGCTCAAGGTTTTTTACCTTCATGCATTGTTCGCATGATGGTAAAATACCTTTTGTGTGCAGAAGCCCCCCCAATACTTACCTGAGCCCCATCTCAATACAGCAATGTGCATGAGAGCAGCAGCTCTCCTGGGTTTCTTCCTCCTCATTGGCTGAGACAGCAGTTTGAGCCAATGGCTGTCAATCACAGCCAGTGAGCAATCAATACTGTCAATCAATAATGCCAATCAATACTGTCAATCACAGCCAGTGAGCCATTGAGAAGAGAGTGAGGGCACACAGAGCACTGCCTTGGGAGCAAGCCTGTTTTGGTGCCCCATTGCACGCTGCTTACTATGGGGGCACTCGGCAGAAGGGAGGGGCCAGGAGAGCAGGCAGGGGACCCAGGAAAAGGAGAATCGGGGTTATAATTTTTAATAAAAAAAAAAAACCTGCCTTTAACCACTTGCCTACTGGGCCCTTTCTGCCCAGGCCAATTTTCAGCTTTCAGCGCTTTTGCACTTTGAATGACAATTGCGCGGTCATGCAGCACTGTACCCATATTACATTTTTAGCATTTTTTTCACACAAATAGAGCTTCCTTTTGGTGGTATTTAACCACTTCCACACCGCGCACAGTATATTTACTGCGGCAGTGTGGACGTGTAAATAAACAGCGATTTGCGGAATGGCCGCTAGGGGGCGCACGCCCTCCGCACTCCGGAGGAGTGTGCCCGTGGCTCGGGTGGACCCAATGTCCGCCGGCGAGCTGCGATAAGCTGCCAGAGCCAAAGAACGGGGAACCGCCGATGTAAACACGGCGGTTCCCCATTCTGACAGTGGGAACATAAGAGATCTACTGATCCCTGTCACTGGGATCAGTTAGATCTCTTACGCCCCTGACAGCCCAGCCCCCTCACAGTTAGAACATGCCTAGGGAACACAGTTAACCCCTAGATCTCCCCCTGCAGATTAGTCCCTTCACTGCCAATGGCATTTACACAGTAATCAGTGCATTTTTATAGCACTGATCGCTGTATAAATGCCAATGGTCCCAAAAAAGTGTCAAAATGGTCCAACATGTCCGCTCCAATATCGCAGTACCGCTAAAAATTGCAGATCGACGCCATTACTAGTAAAAAATTTAAAAAAATAAAACCCCCCAGAAATGAATTCTCATCATCCGTAAATGCGGCAACTTTTGCGCAAACCAAATCAATAAATGCTGTTTGCGATTTTTTTTTACCACAAATATGAGGAAGAATATAAATCAGCCAAAACCGAAGAAAAACATTTTTTTAATATTTTTTTTGGATTTGTATTTTAGCAAAAAGTAAGAAATATTGTTTTTTTTTTAAATTGACGCTCTTTTTTTTGTTTATAGTGGTGATCATAAATGACGCAGAGGTGATCAAATACCACCAAAAGAAATCTCTATTTGTGGGGAAAAAAGGACAAAAATTTCATTTAGGTACAACGTTGCATGACCACGCAATTGTCAGTTAAAGAGACGCAGTGCCGAATCGCAAAAAGTGCTCTGGTGCTAACGTGGGAAATCCTTCCGGGCCTGAAGTGGTTAATGACCGCTGTTTTTTTTTTTTGCTAAACAAATGAAAAAAGACCAAACATTTTGAGAAAAAAACAAAACGTTTTTCTTACTTTCTGTTATAAAGTTTTGCAAAAAGGTAATTTCCTGACAGACTCCATGGCAGCATACGTATGGGTTAACCCCGCCTCCTCTCCACTCCTATAGGACCCCACTCCCATAAATTTAGGCTCAGAGCCAGGGGCCATGTTCCTTTTTTTTTGTCCTCCTGAAGACCAGAATGATTGAAGTCTTACCTTGGATAAGGTGCCCATGATGGAGGGCTGGTTGTTCGGCAAGTTGTGATCCAGAAGATGTGTGGCGTCTCCAGCAATTCCCATGGGCGATAGCTGCAGTCCCATGTAAATCCCCGGCAGTCCTCAGCAGTGAGTGGGGTGAAGAGGGGTGATGGATGCGGTGCCATGTAAAATCTCCAGCAGCCCCAGCTATGAGCGGGGTGATGGATGCGGTCCCATGTAAATCCCTAGCAGTCCCCAGCTGTGAGTGGGGTGATGGATGCGGCACCATGTGTAATCTCCAGCAGCCCCAGCTATGAGTGGGGAGGAGAGGGGCGATGGATGTGGTCCCATGTAAATCCCTAGCAGTCCCCAGCTGTGAGTAGGGTGAAGAAGGGTGATGGATGTGGTGTCATGTAGAGCTCAAGCCTGGCCATTGGCAGGCAAAGCAGCAGTACGGCCTAATAGCCTAGCTAAGAGGCGGCGGCCATAAACACCCTGAGCCCATGCAGCAAAAAATGTATCCAGGCGTAATCGTGGGGGATGCCATGTGCGGTGATGTATACCTTTCTATTGCATACTCCACGGCAGCAGTTTGTGTGTTTATCTGTTTGTCTGTTTTCTTTTCCTGGCTTTAATGTCTTTCAGCCTGTGGTGGCTGGAGCACACCTGCGTTCCAATCCGCCACTCTCTCTAAATGGCCGATGTGCTGTGGGCAGCAGTGACATCATTGCAGAGGGAGAAATTCGTTTAACGGTCAGGACTGTTGATATTGAGTTTTTCTCTGGGGACAGCTTGCAGCAGTCTCCAATGCTGTATGCAAACATCACAGGTATATGCTCTGCAATGCAACCTTGTGTGCTGTCTTGGTGTGATTGTATCACCTGTGCAGTTTGGTTATCTGTGCAGTTCACACACCAGATGTATTACTGCTCCCCCTGTGGCCAGCCCTTGTGTAGCAAGTTTGAGAGGGTGTTTAACCCTTTGCTTACCAGGGCACACTTTTGGCTTTTCTTTTCTACTCTATTTTGTGCTTTTTTTTTTTGTTGTGTCCTTCTAGATCAGATTCACAATACAAGGCAGGAGATCCGTAAGACCTCCTTAGGTCACAACATCAACTTTCTTCACCCAGATTTGGTCATCATAAGTCACTGTCAAGATCCAGCCTTCATAGCGGAAGCTCTGAATCCTTCTCTAGGCACCGCACTCACCGCTATGTCAGCTGGGGTTGCCGCCTCGTCCCTTTGGGCCCGGGCATGTGTGGATTGCACAGGTTCTGAGGTTAATTCGATGCAGATAAGGCACCAAGTGAGTTTAATTACCAGTTTGATCGGCCTCGGGGCCTGTGTAGTTGATGTGTGTTCGGGTTTGGGGAGATGAAGTGGCAACTCTGTCAGCCGCTCCAAGGAAGGAGCTTGCTGGGGATACGGCTATGAAGAGGGCATTTGTATGGGTAGAATCTGTAGAGTCTCCTGCAAAGCAAGAGGAAGTAATGTAAGCACATCGGGTTCTGTTTCCTCCAGTGCGACTTGTCTATGCGAAAGTTGCAGCAACTCTGGAAAGGTTCCTGCACTATCTCGCTGGGGACCGCCTTCAGAGGAGACATTCCCATTCCTCCTCCAGACACTATTCCCACCGCCACAACAGCCGCTCTGGTCACAGAGCCTGCTGGGGATGTCGATAGGGTTGCCACATCATCCCTTTAATCCAGGACACATATTAATTACACAGGTTCTGCGGCTGATTAAGGTGGTAATTAAATTCACTTGGTGCCTTGCTTGCATTAAATCAGCCTCAGGACCTGTGCAATTCATATGTGTCCTGGATTAAAGGGATGATGTGGCAACCCTAGATGTCGGGCACAAGTCCCATAGGGCAAGTCTCTGTGCGACCTCTGTTACGCCCGGGCGGTCGGGGAAAAAAGACAGAAAACCAGCAGATGGAGTCACCAGTAAAGCGCGTGGTGCAGCAGTCCCTAAAGGAATGGGGCACATCCCACACCCGGAGCAAAACCACCACTATGTTAGGCTCAGTGGCCGACGAAGCCCCGGAGGATACAGGCTCATTTCGGCCTTATGTTGCCTCGCTCAGTTCCTCAGACAGAAAGACTGTAAGTTGGTTCGGGGGCTTCACTTAGTGGCTCTGCAGAGTCAGGCTTTGAATCATGCAACTTTGGGGTCACAATAGCGGAGACGTAGCCTCAGAGAGAGTGTCCTATTCTCCCCATTCCTAACGGGACTAGGGGACACCATTTTGGATGGGCCAGGTCGCGAGATATACCTCCCTTCTGAGCAGGCCAAGCTCTATCCATCCAGGGATAAGGATGTGAAGGATCGAAAGGCTGCCTCTCTACTTGTCAAAGTTTGCTAAGGCAAGCAAGCCGGTCACTCTTCCCTGGAAGATGCAGTGGTTGGGCCGAAAGTCGGCCTAGGCTCTAGTGGCCATGTTTATAGCACTGAAAATGTGAGAGAGTGCGGACGCAGTATTCAAAACCTTTCAGATGAAGCGACCAGAAACCTGGTAGCTCAAGAGCCAGAGCTGGCAGTAGGTTCCAGGATGAGGCTTCATGTGACATCATACACATTGTAGGCTCTGGTCTGGGCTGGCGGATCCTGCCCCTAGCAGGTGTGGTGGAAGATCCCCTTGAGGGAGCTTCATCGTTTGCAAACGAGCTGAATAGCACCATAACCTGGGCCACAGTTGGCTTTTGCCTTAGGACTGGCGCCTGCTAGGCCAGAAGATTACGTGGTCCAAAAGACAATGTTCAGTGTGTGCGGGAGTCGCATGCTTTTACAGACCAGGTCAGGATTTTGGGAAAAGCTGGCGGAGAGGCCAGGTGTCTCCTCAAGGCTGGCTAAGTGAACCTGACCTCAGGTTTCAGAGGGGCCGAGTTGGGGTCTCGACCGTTGGAACTTTAAAACGGTCGTTTCAGGATACGCATGGGCCTTTGGATTTCCTCCTCAGCTCAGTTTTGTTTTCCCAGATTTACCTTACCCTAAGGTAAAAGAGGCAGATACTCTTGTATTATGTAAGGTCTCTAGTGCCGCAAAGTGCTGCTGTGCCAGCCCCAGAAGGCGGAAGATTTCTGGGCATGCGCTTGTCCCTCTTCATGGTCCTAAAGAACGGCTTGCAGGGGCCAGCTAGAGACCTCACACACCTAAAACATTTCTCACCTAAAGGAGAAGTTTGATTGGGATCCAGCCAAGTGACTGGCTAAATTCGTAGACCTAAACGTTAACTTGCATCGTTACCTGAATCTCGGTCAGTCTTCCCGCCTGCGCGCCTTTCGGTGTCTAAAATTATCGGCACTATGGTGTCTACGTAGCCAATGGTCAAGTGGGCGCTATGGAGAATGCGGCCCTTCCATAAGGGGTTTCCCCAACAGTGGGAGCCAGGATGTAGAATGCAGGTCATCTACAAGGCCTCAGTCATGAGAGAGCCCTAGGTGGCTGCAACGGAGAAAGGCATTTATTGGCCATTCCATTGCCCCATCTCCTGCTTCACAATCGCGTTTGATACCAGCGATACAAAACGGGGGACTTACTGCCTATCAGGGATAATGCAGGACAGGTGGGGCTGTCAGTTTCATGGGAGTGTGCAAACATTCTGAAATTACTGGCAGCCTTCTGCTCTCTACAAGCCAGTATGCTTTGGACTCAGGGGAATCTAACCGACATCTCATCGGTTTATGTCCCCAGAATCCTGAATGACTCTAACAGGTTTTCTTTCTAGAGTCCAACTGAAGAGCAACAAATGGTCTCTCCATGTGGTAGTTGTCAGGCAGGTCCCTGGGGGTCAGTCCAAAATCAACCTGTCTATCTTCCAGTGCACCAAGAAGTTGGAGAAGTTTTATACTGTTGGAGGTACAACAGTAAAGTTGCTCGGTACCGTAAACTACATATATACACACTATAACGGTCTATACCAGTAGCTGGCACTGCATTATTAGTGTGTTTTCGGTGTTATAATATTATCACAGAATGTACCTTCTGTATCTAGTGTGCGCTTGTATAGTTCCTGTTCCTATCTCCATGCTAGAAGATTCAAACAGAAGTCGGGGAGGTATTCGCCATGGCTCCCTGTGTTGGCGCGGATCAGCTGCCGGAAACCAGAGCCCATTCCCCTCAGGCCAGACCTTCTGTCATGACCTAGGCTCAGGCTTTGGAGTAAGCTGAGGCTTCCCAGATGGTACCTCTCTCTTGTTCTCGACTCCCTTGGGAATTGGAGCACAGTATTCTAAGACTGTCCCTATTAAGACCTCGGTCAAATTCACCTTGCTTGTGGCTATCACGTTGGCATATGTAGTCTCAAACTGAGGCATCACCATATAGAACCTTTCTTAAGCCTCTTTCCAGAGTAAGTGATGCCATTGCCTATGCTCGACTCAAATCTCAAGATGACATCATTTCATAGGTGACAAGGAGTTGGTCTGCTATCCTTTAGAGTACTAACATACATCCTTTAGACATGGGAGAGGTCATGTTGTGGTATCCTGAGTTTGGCTCTCAGTAGTAACCTTTCTTTTTCAAATAAGTGATCTGACTTTTGCGCTACCTTGACTGGGCAAGTGTTATTCAAATGTGAGCTATGTATAAGATGGCCTTTTCTTTGGTTCTAGGAATCTCTCAGATATCATATCTGCAAGCGATGGCTAACTTCGGGCTTTAGAATGCTTATTCATTCTTTGCTGAAAATGACATGGGAAATGTGCCCCATCTAGGATGATGGTGGCACTAGTTGTCTGGGCCATCCAACAGGCTCAGAGCTGAGGGCTTGGCTCTCTGGAGGTGGTGACCACTCGCTCATCCAGGAGTGTGTCTACATCTCGGGCAGCTTCGCAGCATATGGCTCCCAATATAGTCCGTAGGGCGGCCTTGCGGCCCTCAATCAATACATTTATGGCTCATTATTATGCCGAGCCTGCTTCGTTATCCTCTGTTTCTTTGTAGCTTGAAGGGCCTGTCTGTTGACGGTACGAATTAAAGCCTTTGGTATTTTCAGCATTGCTCGCCCATGAGGTGTATGGCTAGTTAAATCCCATACGTATGCTGCCATGGCATCTGTCAGGAAAACTGAAAATTTCCTATCAAATACTTACCGTAATTTTCCTTTCCTGATGGACTCCATGGCAGCAGGAGTTCCCACCCCAGTGTCAGGAGTAGGCTAGTTACAGAACACGGCCCCTGGCTCTGAGCCTAAATTTATGGGAGTGGGGTCCTATAGGAGTGGAGAGGAGGCGGGGTTAACCCATATGTATGCTGCCATGGAGTCCATCAGGAAAGGAAAATTACGGTAAGTATTTGATAGGAAATTTTCCGTTTTTTCTCCTTCACTCATGTGCCCTGATGAAGCTCTGATGGGCACTAGCAGACAGCACTGATAGGCACTGATGCGGCACTGATGAGGCGGCAATGATGGGCAATGAAAGGCTGCACTGACGGGCACTTATGAGGAGGCACTGATGAGGCTGCACTGATATGCGGTACTTATGGGCACTGATAGTTGGCACTGATTGATATCTCTGATGGGCACTGTTTGGGGCTGCACTGATAATCAGGGCACTGGTGATTAGCGCCCTGGCTATGAGTGCAGATGTCCCCTTTCACACTAGACAGTTACCCACTCTCTCCTCTCCTCATGCTGTGACAGCATGAGGATAGGAATGGCGATAATCCGCAAGTGTGTATACATCGTAATCAGCTGTGATTAGACACCGCTGATCACATGGTAAAGAGCCACTGTGATTCGCTCTTTACCCCGATCAGCTGAACACAGCGATCACAGAGCATACTGGGTGCACGCCACAGTGGGCGTGTGGGGGGGGGGGGGCATGGTTCTGGGAGGACGTCATATGAGCCATCATTTGGCTATAGCGTGGTTGGCAAGTAGTTAAAGTGGTTGTCAACTCTGGACAACCACTTTAACTTACAGGTAAGCCTATAATAAGGCTTACCTGTAGGTTCCCTGCATATCTCCTAAACCTGTGCGGTTCAGGAGATATACAGAGTACTTGCATGCATGGGAGTGATGTCACGCTGCTCCGGGCATTCACAGAGCCGGAGTCAGCGGCCCCCGGAAGGAAGAGGGGCAAAAATGGACACGGCCTGGAGCGAGGACAGTGCGGGCTTCCAATGCAGGTAAGTGTCACATAATACGCTAGTAGCCTAATATGCTTTTACATTGCAGGGTAATTAACCACTTGCCGACCGCAGTCTGACGGCGACAGAGTGGCTCGATATTGCAAACCGCCGTCATATGACGGAGGCTGCGATATCCCTCACTGTGAGCGTGCGCCGCCGGAGGCGCGCTCGAGTGCTCACTGTGTTCGGGGGGGCCAGTGAGAGGGCAGGGCGGACTCGATTGCCGCCGGTTACCCGCCCGCAGTGAAAGAACGGAGGTCCATGTAAGTAAACACGGATCTCCGTTCTGTTAGAGGGGCAAGGGCTGCGATCACAGTCTTCTTCTATATGGAAGCCGTGATCACTCCCTTCCCCCAGCCAGGCCAGCTCACACACAGTTAGAACACACCCAGGGAACACAGTTGACCCTTAGAGCGCCCCCTCCAGGTTAACCCCTTCACTGCCAATGGTATTTACACAGTAATTAGTGCATTTTTATTGCCAAAAAAGTGTCAAAATGGTCCGACATGTCCGCTGCAATATCGCAGTACCACTAAAAATCGCAGATCGCCGCCATTACTAGTTAAAAAAAAGCACGAAAGGCGAGTTTAGCTAGTGCATGAATAGTGCCTAGCCACATCTTATGGTAAGGGTCCAACCGTATATTGTTTGAGCTCCTGCATGATTTACAAAGTGGAAGGCAGAGGTCACCCCATAAGGAATCTTTGGATGTGACTGGTCTCAGACGTGGATTGGAATTGGGACTGTACCTAGGATTGTCTCTCATCAAGAGCACTTTCTATCCTATATTTTTGGCTTGCATTAACCGTTTATATGCTTACCTATAGTGCCGCTAATGCTTTTAAATGATTTACTGCATTTTATTTGGTTCATATGCCCAACATGTTTCGGGATGGTTGCCCTTCTTCAGGGGCGATCATAAATGCCCAGAATAAGTACTCTGAAAAATATCATAAACATTACAGACTGACATCTGCCATGCATAGGGCTACAAATAAGAGCATCGGGTAAAGGGTCACTCACCACACATCAACGAGTTGAGCGACCGCGCCACATCAAAGGAACCGCCATCCAATTGGGTGAAAGAGAGTAAAATGCTGAATTTTCATTGATGATTCATGTATCTTTTTTATTGGAGCCAATAGGGGAATTATTCCCTGACTCCATCTATCTATGACCCATATCTCTTAATAGTCATCGTAACGTTACATTTTTAAACTAGTTTGTCTTTGAAGCTGCTGTTCTAACATCTGACCCGGTTACAATCTGGTAAGGTGTTAGGCCCATTTTGGTTGTGTGCACCCCATATTATATGTTTGGATGCTATCGTACATAATTCCCTATATAATTGTCTATGGTGGCTTTTATGGCTATATACATTTTTATTATTTGCATAATGCATTATCAGTAGAATCACATGATTTATACATACATACATTCTTATTCCCTCCCCATTTATTTTAGGCAGTTATCTAATGACTCTCCTGTAACTGGGGATCGCTGCCATCGCTGCTGAGGCTTCCTCCCATTGTGCGGCTTTGCCGTTTTTGGGGGGTCCTTGTGGTGCCTCCTGCTCTGTGGGGGATACCTTGGGTCCCAGTTATCTCCTTCTCTGTCCTATGGACTTGGGTCTTTTTACTCTCTTCCACCCAGTTGGATGGCGGTTCCTTTGATGTGGCGCGTTCGCTCAACTTGTGGATGTGTGGTGAGTGACCCTTTACCTGATGCTCTCTTATTTGTAGCCCTATGCATGGCAGATGTCAGTCTGTAATGTTTATGATATTTTTCAGTGCTTATTCTGGGCATTTATGGTCGCCTCTGAAGAAGGGCAACCATCCCGAAACATGTTGGGCATATGCCCAGGAAGATAACAGCTTCAAGACGTTACACAGTTTATGTAAAACTCATCTTGTTCTGTAACATTGATGCCACATTGTTTTTCAAGTGTGTACACATGTGACACATTTGGCTTATTTTAAACTTTGTTAAGAAATAAAACTGTTACGTTTTTATAAAACTATGGTTTGATTTATGTACTGCCTTTAAAGTCCCGTTCTTGTACTGGGGGAGTACCTTTCCTTTCTATTCGCTACCAGGGACGTTGGCAAGACAATTTTTGATTTGGGTGGTGGTCCTTAACTATATCTGATCAAATCAATGGGCTCCCATAGGGAACCATTGATTTTTAATAGAGGCAGAGAAACGCAGCCGAAAGCTAGCGTGGAAAAATGTGCATTGACGGCAATTCATAACGCTGATAAAATCGCGTTTTTAACACAGCATTTTTGCCGGCGTTGGTACCGACATTACAGCTTGTTTTTTTAAACACCCGTGTTTGAGGCCTTTAAAAAAAAAATGCTTCTAGATGCATCAGGTCTGGTATGGATTTTAAGGGGAACCCGCACCAAAATTTAAAAAAAAATTGCGTAGGGGTCCCCCCAAAGTCTGTACCAGGCTCTTCCGGGCTGGTATGGGTTTTAAGGGGAACCCCGTGACAAAATTTAAAAAAAAATTGCGTAGGGGGTTCCCCCAAAGTCCGTACCAGGCCCTAAAAGTCTGGTATGGACTTTAAGGGGAACCATGCTCCAAATTTTTTTTAAAAAATGGGGTTGGGTCCCCACAAAATCCAAACCAGACCCTTATCTGAGCACGCAGCCCTGGCATGGCAGGAGGGGACGGGATTAGCGAGCGCCCCCCCCCCCCTCCGAACCATACCAGGCCACATGCCCTCAACATGGAGAGGATGCTTTGAGGTCGCCCCCAAAGCACCTTGTCCCCATGTTGATGGGGGGAAGGGCTTTGCCCCCACAACCCTGGCTGGTGGTTGTGGGGGTCTGCGGGTAGGGGGCTTATCAGAATCTGAATTGGTATGGGGTACAATGTACCCCTGCCCATTCACCAAAAAGGAGTGTAGTGGTAAAAAAAAAGTCCTTTTTTGTGTAAAATAGCTCTTTTCTTCTTTATCTATCTTCTTTCTTCCTCCATCTTCTCCTGGCCCGGTCCTTCTTCGGGTCTTCTGCTTCTTCTTTTAGTCTTCTTGCTTCCTCTCCATTTTCAATTTTCATCTTCTACCTTCTTCTTTCAATGCCGCCGCTCTCCCTGCTGCTGCAGCCCGGCCCTGTGCGTCTCCCAGAATGGGCGGTCTTCATAATGACAGTTCTTTTATAAGAAGGGGTGGGGCCACCCCATACCTATTCACATGGGGGATCCGGTATCTGGGGGCCCCTTATTAACCACTTCCAAACCCAGCCTGTTTTTTTGGTTCAGTGGTTACGAGTTATAAACCGTTTTTTTTTGCTATAAAATTACTTAGAACCCTCAAACATTATATATATATATATATATATATATATATATATATATATATATATATATACACACCCTAGAGAATAAAATTGCAGTCATTGCAAAATTTTGGTACACCGTATTTGCGCAGTGGTCTTCCAAGCGTACTTTTTTTTTAATGAATTCAGTTTTTTTAGTTAAAAAGTAAGAAAACCATAAACGTAGGCCAATTTTTTTCCATATTGTGAAAGATAATGTTACGCCGAGTAAAATGATATCCAACATGTCATGCTTCAAAATTGCGTCCACTCTTGGAATGGCGACAAACTTTGCAACTTAAAAATCTCCATTGACGACGTTTAAAAAATTCTACAGGTTAGCAGTTTTGAGTTAGAGGAAGTCTAGTGCTAGAATTATTGCTCTCGCTCTACTGATCGCGGCGATACCTCACATGTGTGGTTTGAACACCATTTTCATACGTGGGCGGGACTTACATATTCGTTTGCTTCTGCACGCGAGCTTGGCGGGACTGAGCGCTTTAAATTTTTTTTTTTTTTTTAATTTTACTTTTTATTTTTACACGGTTCTTTTTTTAAAAAAAATTTATCAATCTTAGTCCTATTACAAGAAATGTAAACATTCCATGTAATAGAAAAAAGCATTCCAGGACCTCTTAAATATGAGATCTGGGGTCAAAAAGACCTCAGATCTCATATTTACAGTAAAATGAAAAAAAAAAATTATTTGAAAAAAATGAAAGCCCAAAAAAAAAAAAAAAATGGACCCTTTAAGACCATTGGACGGAACTGACTTCTGACGTCATTTCCATCCTGCCTTACTATGGAGCCGAGTGAGCAGCGGCTCACGGCCATTGGGAGGGACGGATCCGATCATCTCTGCCACTGCCGGCGGGTCCGGTAAGGGACGGAGATGACGGGAAAGCGGCGGGAGGGGGGCACCTCTCCTGCCGCTGATAAAAGTGATCTCACTATGAATCCGCTGCTAAGACCACTTTTATCTGAAAGAGAATCGCCAGAAGAAAAAAACGGTATCTGAATGGTGCCTGCAGCTGCAGCTGCAGGCACCATTCAGATATCACCACTCAAACCCAAGGATGTCATATGACGTCCGGCGGTACGGAAGTGGTTAAAGGGGGGCTTCCAGATTCCGATAAGCCCCCCCCACCCACAGACCACCACAAGCACTGGACAGGCTTGTGGGGAAGAGGCTCTTGTCCCCCTCCCCCAAAGCACCCATACTCCCCATGTTAAGGGCATGTAACCTTGTACGGTTCGGGGGGGGGGGGGGGGG
>BLSH010081451.1:295540-308056 GCA_018402905.1 Glandirana rugosa
AGAAGCCACCACTCCCTGCCCCCATCGTCGGGTTAGACGTAACCGAGTCCTCGTAGAATGCCTCTCCTCCTCCCACGACCCACCTTCTGTCCGCTTCAGCCCATTGATCCTTGGGCACCCTCGTAGGTCCACCCCACATTGACGGGTCTACTGGAAAGCCGGTAGAGGGACTCCGTGGCCAGTTACCTCTACCGGTCTAATTATTCAAGGAGGTTCCAGAATCCATAGGGGTAAGCACGGTCGAGTAGGAAATTCCCAAGCCTATCGGGGTATGCTTTGACTTTTTCCAAACAAGATGGCCGAAAGGTCATCTGGGCAGTTACACCCCACCTGGATGCTCCCACGGGTTCCTAGTTACCCGACTTCGCCTGTCTTCCACCCAGCACCCTCCTCCTCTCCGTAAGATGCTCCTGAGCCAATGCAGATTGGGCTGCTACCCCCGTCCCTCACCACCGAAGAGAGGCAACATCGCTTTTCTCTGAACTGTATTGTGGTGAACCAGGCCATGTGGTCAGGTTGTACCCCGCTAAGTGCGGTAAGTGCTCTACAGTTACCTCAAGTGACCTGCCTAGTTCTCCAAGTTCTTCTGCTCACCTTACCCTTCTTCTTTCCTTGCAGCTTCCCGGAGGGAATACCACGATCCCAGCCATCCTTGACTCCGGGGCGTGCAGTTGTTCCATTGACCAGGACTTTGCCGCACTGCATCGCATTCCTTTGCAACTGAAATCCCACAAAATGGTGATCCGCTTGGCCGACGGGTCTCATATTAAGTCTGGAACCGTTACCCATGAGACCGTCCCTCTTCCCTCCGTCTCACAGGATGGTCATAAACTCCTGCGGCTGGACGCCATTGTCTCTCCCCTCTGTCCCATTATTTTGGGCTTACCGTGGTTCTGGGCACACAATTCCAGCATTGATTGGGCCACAGGGACAGTCCGCTTCCAGTCGCCTTACTGCCAACAACATTGTTTAGCCTCCAGAGGGGAAGTTGTTCCCCCACTACTCTGCCTGGACTCTGATGCGGAACCTGACATCCGTACCCTCCTTCCACTGGCCTATCATCCATTTCTGGATGTCTTTAGTAAGAAAGGGGCTGATAAGCTACTTCCGCATAGGCCCTACGACTGCCCCATTGAACTGTTGCCTGGGGCAGAGGTGCCCTTCGGAAGCATTTATCCCCTCTCTGAACCCGAATTAGCGGCTCCCAAGGCTTACCTGGATGAGAACTGTAAGAAAGGGTTCATCCGACCCTCCACATCTCCCGCTGGGGCCGGCATCTTCTTCATGGAGAAGGATCACTCACTCAGGCCGTGCATAGACTACCGGGAACTCAACCGGGTGACCATTAAAAACCGGTACCCTCTGCCCTTAGTCCCGGAGCTGTTTCAGAGGTTAGGAGCAGCCACCTTCTTCCCCAAGCTTGACTTGCGGGGAGCATACAACCTCATTCGTATCTGGGAGGGAGACGAATGGAAAACGGCATTCCGCACCCGCTTTGGTCATTATGAGTACCTGGTGATGCCCTTTGGTCTATGCAATGCCCCAGCGACCTTCCAACATTTTGTAAATGATGTGTTTCGGGACTTCCTTGACCTCTTCATGATCATTTATCTGGATGACATCCTGATCTTCTCTGCTTCCCTTTAAGAGCACCGTACACATGTCACCAAAGTTCTGGGTCAGCTCCGGCAACATGGCCTATACGCAAAAGCGGAAAAGTGTTCATTTGAGCAGCCTAGCATGCACTTCCTGGGACTGATTATCTCCACTACGGGCATTCATATGGATCCCCAGAAAGTTTCCACTATCTTGGAATGGCTTTCACCAAAGGACAGAAAGGGAGTTCAGAGATTTGTGGGCTTCGCAAACTTCTATAGGAAGTTCATTAAGGGCTTCTCAGCCATCATGGAACCCATCACGCAGTTGACCAAACAGTATGTCCAGTTCCGTTGGTCCCCAGATGCGCAAGCCACATTACAGAGACTCAAAGCCCTGTTCACCTCCGCTCCCATTCTGAAGCATCCAGAGCCAGCGTTACCGTATGTCCTTGAAGTGGACGCTTCAGAAACCGCAGTGGGGGCCATCCTATCTCAGCATCAAGGTCTTGCTTCACCCGGTAACCTTCTTCTCCCACAAGTTGTTGGCACCAGAACGGATTTATGACGTGGGAGATAGAGAACTGCTGGCCATTAAGTCGGCTCTAGAAGAATGGCGGTACCTGCTTGAGGGAGCTTCACACCCTATTCTCATCTTCACTGACCATAAGAATCTGGAGTATCTCAGAACGACCAAGTGAATGAGACCCCGGCAGGCCCGCTGGGCACTTTTTTTCTCCAGGTTCCATTTTCACCTGATCTACCGGCCAGGATCAAAAAACGGCAAGCCTGATGCCCTCTCCAGGATGTTCTTGGAGCCAGGAAATGCCGCTCCGCCTGACACCATACTCCCGGCACGGAACTTTCTCCTGACCAATGAGGACATGTTATATCAGATACAACGAGCCTATGGTGGTTCGTGCATAGAGTGTTCGTTCCAGTGAGCCTGCACCTCAGGATCTTAGGTCTTTGCCGCGACCATAAATTGGCCGGACATTTTGGCTCACAGAAAACAGCTGAGCTTCTCTCACGATCCTTCTGGTGGCCTAATATCACAGAGGACTGTAAAAAGTATGTCAGTGCCTGTCCCATCTGCGCCCGGAGTAAAACCGATAAGGCCAAAGCCTGGGGCCTCCTGAACCCACTTCCAGTACCCGAGCGCCTGTGGTCGCAACTGGCGATGGATTTTATTGTGGAATTGCCCCCGTCAGAAGGATACTCTACCATCTTCATAGTTGTGGACCACATGAAGAAGACGGCACATTTCCTACCCATGAAGGGGACCCCCACAGTGGGACCCCCACAGTGGCCGAAACGGCTAATACCTTCATTAAAGAATTAGTCCGGCTCCACGCAATACCTAGTAACATCGTATCCGACCGCGGGGTCCAATTTACGTCCAGATTTTGGAGGGCCCTGTGTGCAGCGTTGGAAATAGAGCTTGCATTCTCATCTGCCTATAATCCACAGACTAATGGCCAGACAGAGAGAACGAACCAGACTTTAGAACAGTACCTGCGCTGTTTTTCATCATTCTCTCAAAACGCTTGGGTTGCACTGCTACCGTTGGCCGAGTTTGCTTATAATAACACCATCCACTCGGCTACACAGCAATCCCCATTCTGGGCCAATTATGGGTTTCATCCCACATTTCTGCCTGAGCTGAACATCAAAAGTACCATCCCTGCAGTCTTCTTTCAGTCTAACCGTAAGATCCTGCAGGAGACCCTATCCAGAACCCAGGTACTAAACAAGGAGGCTTATGACAAGAGAAGGGGGGGGAGTTAGAGCTCCAGCCAGGTGATAGTGTCTGGTTATCCACCAGGGATCTTAAACTTGCTTGCCCTTCAAATAAGCTGGGTCCGAGATTAATGGGGCCATTCTCAATTAAGAAGAAAATCAACAGGATGGCACTTGAACTGGAGCTTCCTCCCTCTCTACGGATCCATCTGGTCTTCCACGTGTCACTACTGAAACCTGTTGTCCCCGACTCCTTCTCAGGACGGAGGACAGGTCCGCCGGACCCAATCTTGGTAAATGGAGTGGAGGAGTTTCAGGTGGAAGCCATTTTGGACTGTCGGAGGAGAGCTGGTTCTACCCAGTACCTGATAAAGTGGAAAGGGTTTGGCCCTGAAGAGAATTCTTGGGAACCAGAGAGGAACATCCACGCACCTGGATTAATCCAGGCCTTCAAAAGAAACTGCCGAGACAGCGGCACCCGGCAAGGCATCCGGAGGCTGTCCCTTGAGGGGGGCAATGTTAGGAAAAGCACCCAGTTCTGATGCTTCTTGGCCGTTTCCGCGGTGGTGCGCGCGCCTGTGCACGTTCGCAAGCGTCCGTACACGCTCCCGTGCCCAAACGGCGCTATTTGAATCCTCTGCTCCCAGCAACTATTACTTCCTGTTTGACCTGCACTCTTGGACTTCTGTCTGCTCTACCAGGGGTCCTTGAATTGGGTGCGCAAGAGCGGTTGTTTCCTGCACAAGACAGACTCCACCACCAGGACCGTAACAGAGGCCTTACGTTGTTCCCTGAGGGTTCTAGCCAGTAGTTTACTACATTTATCTCCAGATTCATATGATAACTTCCTGTCAAATTGCTCAAAGATGTCATGGGTATATGTGGAATTACACCCCAAAATACGTTCTGCTGCTTCTCCTAAGTATAGGGATACCACATATGTGAGACGTTTTGGGAGCCTAATAGACTGCCAAAAAACACTGAGATGCTGTATATTATAATGCTCCTTTTTTCATGCAGCCTGTAGGCTGAATAAAAAAAGAGAACCTAACAAATCCCTCCATTCACATTGAATGATCGGTGGTATTCCCACTATTAGAATACCTCCCTGCATCCACCCACTTCTAATGATGTGCATACATACACCGTTCTTTTTTTCCTCATCAATACACATCAATTGATGTGGATAAAGAAATCTCTGTTAAGAAATATGAATAAAATATATGCCGAAGCATAGGGGCGATCCTCCCCTATGTCCACCCCTGCCCCTATGCTTTGGCATATATGCTTATTTTTTAACTGTGGTGGGGAAATCGCCTCCTACAGCGCTGGAGTCAGTTTTACGTATCGTGAGAGCAAACTCTGTTGGTGTCAAAATAAATAAATAAGTGCTGTAGCTGAATGGCGTACCTGCAAATCAAACAATGGTTAACAATAAATCACAGTAACAGTACAGTAAAACAGTAGAATGACATACCTGCAAAGCAAACTCGATAAAACACAGTAACAATAAAAGATTACAATATAGCATAAAATACAGCAAACCAGTAAGAACAATAAACTACAACTATTTTTGGCTTTTTTATTTATTTATTTAAAAAAAAAATTAAAATTTTGGCAATGTCATCTTTTGAGACCCTGTGTGAAAGTGTGCCCTAGGACTGTGCCGTGCTGTACCCTATACTAATACTCCACTAGTGTGTGTTAGCGATGGAAACAGTCCCTGATGCAGAGACCAAGTTGGCCAGGAAAGAAGGGGCAATAATAGCGGGTGTCACGCCTATGTCCACTTTTCCACAGACACGACATCTTCTTTGGGGTGCTCTTTGTGTAGGAGTACCAGGGAGGACATCTAGAAAATGCCTCTAATGCCGCTGGCTCATTGCATTTTGATTGGGAAATTGGGCCACAGCCCCTTCTGGATACAGAAGGCCTGTGATGATCTCTTCCTGGAATTTTAGGAAGGATTCAGTTCTTCCAGACGCTTTGTATAGTACATAAGCGTTGAACAGAGCCAATTGGAATAGGTATACAGACACTTTTTTGTAGCAGCGTCTGGCCTTATGGGCAATTAAGTATAGGCCCATCATCTGCTCGTTGAAGTCCACCCCTCCCATTTTAAGGTTGTATTCGTGGACACAGAGGGGCTTCTCAACAACATCAGTCGTCGTAGTAATTGGACTGCCGTGTCTGTGTGAATGGAAGACAGAACGAAAACGTTCTGTTTGTCCTTCCATCTCACTGCAAGCAATTCATTGGACCTCAAGCAGGCTCTCTCCTTCCGTCAAAGTTGGGTATCTAGAAGCCGCTGAGGGAAGCCCTGGCGATTAGCTCACACGGTGCCACATGCGCCAGTTCCTAATTCAAAGAGGTGTCTAAAAAGTGGCATGCTTGTATAAAAATTGTCCACGTATAAATGGTACAATTTTTGGAATAAGGGTGACATCAAGTCCCAAACAATCTTGCCGCTATTCCCTATGTAGTCTGGGTATTCATGGGCCTCCATGCTGCTATTTTTTCCCTCGTAAACTAGGAAACTATTTATATAGCCTGTTGCCCTGTCACAGAGCTTATACATTTTGACCCCATATCTGACACGCTTGCTGGGGAGAAACAGTTTGAAACAAGGAGGCCAGAAAATGTAAGCAGGGACTCATCAATACAGACATCTTGACTGGGGATAAACAAGGCTGCAAATTGTTGGTTGAAGTGGTTTACGTTGGGCCGAATTTTGTGGAGCTGATCATATTCAGGGTCACCCCAAGGATGACAGTTCATTGCTGTTGAAGTGCATGAACCGCTAGATTTGCTTGTATCTAGTCCTGGCCACGGCAGCAGACAACTCGGGCATATGATGAATTGGGTCAATGGACCAATATGACTGCAACTCACTCTTTTTAGTAATGCCCATGAGGAGGGATAGGCCCAGAAAGGTCTTAAATTCAGGAACTATTATAGACTTCCAGCCAAATTCCCTGGCAAGTGTCAAATTTGGATTTGCGGCGATAAATTGACCAGCATATAAGTTGCTTTGGTCCACAATAGATCTGTACAGACCTTCCGTGAAAAACAGCTCATAATAGTCAAGGGAAGTAAAATTTGCTATTTCCACATGAATTGCAGGTTGGCTAGTGAATGGGGGAAGTACAGGCGCTGCAGAAGTGGTGGGCTGCCAATCAGGATTTGCAAGCACATCAGGAAGGGCTCTATGGGCTTGTGTTCGAATTTATGGCGGCTGTGGGGACACTACTTGTGCTAGCCAGTAGAGCTGAGCGCACCCGAACTGTAAAGTTTGGGTCCGTACCGAACTTTGGGGTGTCCATGACCCGAACCTGAACCTGGACATTTGAAAAAAAGTTTGGGTTCGGGTTCTGGGTTCGGGTATTTGATCACGCATGTTGAATAGCTGCAGGGCAGCCAATCAACAAGCGTTTCACTGGTTTGCCCTTAGAAGCCATCACAGCCATGCCTACTAATGGCATGGCTGTGATTGGCCAATGCATCATGTGACCCAACCTCTTTATAAGCTGGAGTCACTTAGTGCTGCATGTCACATGCTCTCTTGGTAGTGTAGGGAGAGAATGCTGCCGGCGCTGTGAGGGACAGATTGCAGATATAATAACATCTCATCCTGCATTACAGAACGATCTGATTGTGGACTAGGGAGAGATCACTAATACTACTGCTTTTAGGGACAGATTGCAGACCTAATAACATCTCATCCTGCATTACAGAACGATCTGACTGGACTAGGTAGAGTCTACTGCTTAGAGGGACAGATTATTGTTCTAAAATCATCTTCTAGTTCTATAGGGTCAGGTTCCTGCTGTTGCTGTACAGATTATTGTTCTAAAATCATTTTACTTCCTTTTGCAGCCCTCTAGCACTTTTTAGGACTTTTTTACAGTCATTTTTGTGCCGAAAAGTTCGTGTCCCCATTGACTTCAATGGGGTTCGGGGTAAAGTTCGGGTCAAGTTCGGTACCGAAACCGGACTTTTTCCCCAAAGTTCGGCCGAACCCGAACATCCAGGTGTTCGCTCAACTCTACTAGCCACCACACCAGCTTGAACTGCACTTATGGGACTCGCCACATCACCAAGGATTACTGCAGTGCTGGTTTGTCTAGGTACTAGACCGCTGGTGCTTGCCAGTTCACCAGGAGATTGAGCGGCACTAGTACTGGCACTCTGCTGCATACGAGAACCATGTGATTGTTGCACCTCAGCAACAGAAGAACAGGGTCGGATATGCCTGACCTTAGCAAGGACCTCTACTCCATCATCAGAGCTATCTGTCAGGGTGCTGCTGCTCTCTACAAATTCATATACTGAGCCTTAATCCGATTCTGATTCTGACAGTGAGGCTTCCCCTGCGCTCTCATCTGTCATGCTCAGTATCCTGTAGGCCTGTTCACTAGAGTACCCTTCCTTCGACATTTTGGCTACTAAATGTACAGGTACCTAGTATGACTCACAGGTAATAAAGCACCTGATTGTCAAAGACTGCTTGAATCGCTACAGAAAAATTAACTGCTAGGGCTAGCAGAGATCAGGCGTGACTCTGCTAACGCTGCGGTTTTCTGTGCTGTGTATTGAAAGTGACAGTGATCTACTGATCCTGAACTTTGGATGGGTTGGGTGGAGGGGCTAAACGCAGATGCTGGCAGGTGTCTGGGCTAATCCTACTAATGCTGCATTTTTGGGAACACCATACTATTGGGGACGCTAGTATAGTTTTGATCAGATCAAAGACACTATACTAGTAATGGAGGTATATAGTGTGTGTGTGTGTGTTAGTGTTCCTGGCAATCAAAGGGTTAAAATCTGATGCTGTCTGGGATTGACGCTAACACTAACTGATGCTGATGCAAACTGACGTCACCTGTGACACTAATACAGTGATCAGAAAAAAAGATCTGTACCCTATACTGATGGCACTGTGACAGGGAGAGAAAGGGTTAACCGGGGGTGATCAAAGGGTTAAAATTTTATTAGGGAATATGTGGCAGGACCCTGACTGACTCCAACTATCTAACTAGCATCACCGTGACACTAATACAGTGATCAAAAAAAGCATCTGTACACTATACTAATGACACTGTGACAGGGAGAGAAAGGGTTAACTGGGGGTGATCAAAGGGTTAAAATTTTATTAGGAAATATATGGTGGGTACCTTAAACCTACCTGAGACTAACGCTAATTACCGCTGACTAACCCTAACACTGTTTAGTGTCACAAGTGACACCAATACAGAGATCTGTAAAAAATCTAAACTCTGTACCTTGGTGACCCTGTGACAGGGACTGAAAGGGTTAACTGGGGAGGACGATCAGGGGATGAAATATGTGCCTATGTGTACTGGTGTCAGTGTAGTGCTTGTGTACTCACGATCTGATGCGCTCTCCTCACATGCTGGAACCAAAAGGACTCCAGGAGGGGAGAGTGCATAACTTCCTGTGCCTGTGTTTACATCACACAGGCACAGGCGTTTCTGTTATTCGCCAGAACCGATCAGCAGGTCCAGGCCAATGATTTCTGAAGTTCTGTAACTAATCCGATTGCCTTGGGGACGGCGGGGGTGCGCGCAAGCACCCTCTACACGGAAGTATGCACAACATACAGGTGACTTGTTTCGCGCCGCTGGGCCGCCCTGCTGCAGTATACGTACAGTGGGCGGTCCGGAAGTGGTTAATGTAGTATGCACATCATTAAAACAAAATTGGAAAATCTACCCCAAGCACCTAAAAGTCAAGCTTCAAGCTTTTTTGGAAATAACTTTAAGGCCTCATACACACGGACGTTTTTTGACGCCAGCGTTTTCTGGCATTTTTTGCAGCTCTCCATGTTAGTCAATGGCCCCACAAAAACGTCGGCGTTTCTGAGCTGTAGGTGGCGTCGGCGTTAGTGAGCAGAAAGTAGAACCCATGGCCATCGCGTTCTGAGGCTGTAACGTTTTGACTTTTTTTGACGCCGACGCCACAATATGCCAACAAACGCCACCTATTATTATAGCGGCGTTTTCCGGCGTTTTTTGACGCCGACGTTTTTAGGTTGAAAAATAGCAGAGGGATGATTTTTTTTAAAAAAACGCCTATTGACGCCGACGCTCACTAACCCTCAAAAACGCCAATGCATAACGCCGAAAACTTTTTTTCCTTGACGTCGGACCCGACTTTTTGTTTATTTTTTTTAGATACGCCCGTGTGTATGAGGCCTAAAGGTTATAGGTTCATAAAAAGTACTGCAATGCTGTGAAATGTTGCTGTAGGTACTCACAAAGTAGTCTCAAATGCTTAATGACCATTTAAAAAGAACAGACAAGATTGCTTAGATGTTGTGCTGAGGATTTAGGTAATTACGGTGTTGTAAAATACATAATAACATTTTAAAATTAACGTACATTTTGTTGAAGAAAATATACTATTTCAGGTACATAGGTTCCAATGGCAGAAGAGCAGATAGGCATAACTGGCAGACTTGGCACTGGGGTAGTATAGCAGACAGGGAGCTTTATAAAAGATTTACAAAGCTATTGAAATGTAATCTGGCCAGATTAATGACAGTTTTAGAAGCTTTTTCAACAGTTGGAAACAAAAAGACAGGAGTGGGCAGAAGATGTTTCCACTTTGTTCCCATGGGGTAATGGAGCAGCAGTAGAGCAAAGTAAGGTACATCTAAACAGCTGCTATGTGCCATTTACTCAAGGCTATCCCTTAAGGCTAAGGGTATACTTGTTGCTGACATGCCCTGTGTATAAAGAATTTAGACCTCTGATGGCTACTCTGTATGCAGCAGATACAGATCAGGGATAGAGAACTCCAGTCTGCCAGCTAACTGACAGACAAAAGCTCTAAAACAAGATTTTTTTAATTGGCTGAGGACTTGTGGATTCATTCTCTGCTGAGAAGATTAGAGAATTTGAGATTATCTACCTCCTCCTGCTCAGTATGCTGACTGTAGTGGTGAAGGTCCCAGGCCCACCTTCTTCTGTTCTGCACCAAAGAACTGCTATCAGGAGGTGGTGGTAGCTTGGTGCCTGCAGAGATAAGAGAAATGGAATTCACCAGTGCCCTCTCATTCTCCATCTTGAAAGTAAGTTTGACTAAGCCCTTAAGGGTGAAATGCAGAGAGTAGCCTGCAGGTGAGGACTCTGTGTGTTTGTGCTGGCCTAATAAAGTTTGCTATTAAAGGTATCATCAGTGTGTAGCCCTGGTTGATACAGAGACAGTTTATAGAGCAGAGATGTTCTCCCTTTAGCTAGCACCTAATACAAGAGAGGTCGGGGCCAAAGGGATCAAAGGGTTTTGGAGCAGTGCTTTTTTATTTGAATGTCTGCAAACAGTGGAAGTCCTGGCTCACTTTTCCTGCTACAATCAGGAGGTTGGCAGGAGCAATGGGAGAAGCACCAGTGTCTGCAGAAGAGATTGCTGTACCAAAAGTATTACTAAAGGCAAAACGTTTATTTTTTTTTAATTTTGGAGAGGGTTTAGAACACCTGTAAGTTTTCTTTTATTGCTGTCTGTGCCCCCGTTAGGGAGATTTACCCTATTTGTCATGTTTACTGTTATTATTGATAGTGAAAGAATATCCCACATTTTTGTTTGTCCCCAGAACAGTAATAGAGGGGAAATCTTCCAATGGGGACACTAGTTCTGGTGACCCTGGTGACAACCAGGGATTTCCCTTGGAGGGATTTCTTCTCACTTTTTGTGTTGGCTTGGGGCAAGAAGTGAAGGAAAAACTCCCCAATATGACACAGATGGCAAAAGGACAGGGATTATTACCCTCCAATACTTTTCCCATAATAAAAAAAATAATGTTTTGCCTTAAATTGAAGTTCACTGATCTCCCCCTGCTTGGCATCACAAGTTCCTGGATTCACAGAAGCAAAAGCTGTCTTATCACAAGAAAGTAAAGTGAAACCTTGGACCATGGGTGGAGAAGTGCAGTCTAAAACTGGTAGCACAGCAGAGCTCCCTTGTGTTTAATCTGTAAACAGCCTTGTTTGCAAGGTTAGCTCTTTTAATATATATAAATGATAACATTAACAGTTGCTACTGTACCCTCTAACATGTTACCATGACTATATTGCAGCTAGGAAAACAGGCAAGCTGGCAAAACCTTTCCTGGTTAAAAGAAGAGAAATAAGACATCAAAATATTATACAGGAGTGCACATATTTAAAAAATAATACCACTTAGTTTGCCATTCATTTATAAGCTATCTGAATGCATCATATCTTGTATTCTTATCCTCTGGGTATTGCAAGAAACTAATGGATTTGGCCTGTGTACTCAGTGCTTTAGCTGAGCAGGAACTGAGTTCCTATAAATATACAAATCATGAATGCAACAGAAGAAAAAAGTATCTGCATTATAAGGCTTTTTTCAGTAAACTGTGGTAGGAACAAAAGCACAGTAACCAATCTGATTTCACTTTACTGAAAGCTCTGTCATCTTTAAAAGAAAAAAATATATAAAAAGCTGCCTACAATAGAAGACTGCTTATACTTACCTACCCACTGGAATCTTTGCTCTCTTGAAAATGAGAAACAGGCAAAGAACCTACACATCTGATACCCTTCCCAGGTGTGTTGGATGTCTGGTCCCCCGCTGAATTTTGTGGTCTCCTTTGCCAGTCCCTATGTTAGTTCAGGATAAAGTAATAGTGGGCAGAACCTCGTCGTGTGGCGGGACACAGACATTTGATACTCCTGGATATGAATATTCCTCAGATGACTATAACTCTTGAACAGAGTAAAGAATCCAGGGACAGATGGGACAGGGAAGTAATCTATAAATAAACTAGTATTGTAAGGAACTTCTTATATAAACTTTAACACTTGAGTCAGACCAGAACCACCTTTATTCTGAAATTTTCTATGAAACTGAACTCTTTGATCCCTGTTCTGTTTTAATAATTAAGCCTTTATTTGTTACCAGTGCCCCTTTTAATTTTGGTCAGGTGAGCTGAGGCTTTGTTATAGAAATTAGCAAAATCTCAGGGCTGGGGAACCTATGTATGCAAGTTAAGACTGTGAGCATGGGAGTACCTTTGTTTGCGGAAACTACAGGGTGGGCCATTTATATGGATACACCTTAATAAAATTGGAATGGTTGGTGATATTAACTTCCTGTTTGTGGCACATTAGTATATGTGAGGGGGGGAAACTTTTCAAGA
>BLSH010081451.1:308582-323389 GCA_018402905.1 Glandirana rugosa
TTATGCTTAACTATATATCTGGTCACAAAGAGTTGAGGTCAGGAGTTCCGTGGGGTTGTCCAGTAGAAAAGTCCGAAAGGTAATAAAACGTTTCCAAACTAACCAATGTGACGGAATCATTAATGGTATCGACAAAGTAGACTCCCTTTAGGACTTTTGTACTTGATAACCCCACGGAACTCCTGACCTCAACTCTCTGTGACTATATCTAATATGTCCCACCCGGTAAATATACCTATGTGGAATTATTTTACCCTTACACCGTGTAATCATATACACTCCCCCCTTTGAAAAGTTCTGCCCACCACTGGTACCACCCTTGTGAAATTCCCAATAAGTTTGATGTGTCACATGACCCTCTTCCTATTGAAAAAACAAAAGTTGGATTCAAAATGGCCGACCTCAAAATGGCCACCATGGTCACCACCCGTCTTGAAAAGTTTCCCCCCTCACATATACTAATGTGCCACATTCCCATTTTATTAAGGTGTATCCATATAAATGGCCCACCCTGTATAATCTATATCAGTGTCTCTCAACTCCAGTCCTCAAGGCACCCCAATAGTTCATGTTTTCAGGATTTCCCTCAGATGAAACAGCTATGGTAATTACTAAGGCAGTGTAACCAATCAAACCTTTGCAAAATAATGGAAAGCCTGAAAAGATGACCTGTTGGGGTGCCTTGAGGACTGGAGTTGAGAAACACTGGTCTATATATCAATTCGTATTGCAGCACAGCGTAGTTGCTGTGTTGAAAGTGCCCTGAATATGTCTTTGCAGCTCTTGTACTAACCACATTAACCTACACACAGTGGTTGATTTACCAAAGGCAAATAGACTGTTCAGTTTGAAAGTTTAGTGTTTAGAGAATGGGTTAAAGTTCTGCTGACTTTCATCATCCAATCATGTGCAAGCAAAACTGTTTTTTTTTTTCTTTGCATATAATTGGGTATTCTTTACAGAGTAAAGTTCAACCTCATTTACTAAGCTCTGGGGATAATCATCTTTCAAATTGAACAACCTAAATGCCTTTTGTAAGGCAATCATATAGAGAGGATGAGGTGCAAAATAGAAGGCACTGAATACTTTATGCACTATTTTCCCCATTAAGCATGTGGTAAAGCTTTCCTGTAATAATGTAACTGATTTTCACTATCATACTGTCCAAACTGACAGGTGTGGTTTACATTCAAAGACCACACCATAATCCAACATAAAAGAGCTAGAGCTGAAAAATGTATGGTCCACCATGACAAAACTTCTGTGCATTGCTAAACAAATGTAATCAATAGAGATAGTGTGGGCCAGATGTCTCAAAGTATTCATACCAAAAAGTAAAGTATATTCCCACAGCCACCAATCAGAATCAAAATGTCATGCAGCTCTTTACCCAGTTTAGTGGCTTAGTAAAACTTTGTTTTGTGTACATAATATCTCCTGATCACTTTTTCTCCCTAAACTGAGTCCAAAGTCCAATACCCCAAACTAATAAGGGGGAGCTTTGTGATGCAGCATGCCAGTCTTCCCCTTCCAGCAGCTGATGGCAAAGCCTCACAAAAGAAAATATACTAAAAAAAAATCTGGAGTGCATCTAAGAGGATTGGCAGATGAACAGGAAATTTGAAAGTATGCAGCTCAACTTGTGGATTAGGTAACAAAACACCAATTACAAGCTTACATAGCAGGAATCCATAGTCGATGTTCAAGAGGTCTTCAACAACACATCCCAAGATTGAGTGCACCATGGTCAACAACAATGTTGTTGGGTATTGAGAGTCCACACGGTGCAGAGTAAGGCTGTAGATCACAATAACAATAGATAAACAAAAGTCCCAAATATATTAAAATAAATACTGGAACTTAGAACATGATCTATGACTGTGCATCATACCTGTATATTGTACCTGTACACATTTTCTGTTTGTAGGACTTACTTTACTGATAGTTCATGTCTGTGGCATTTATGGTAACGTTGTCAGGTAAACAGCCCAATTCTTTCAACAATCACAAAGTCCTCTGTAACAATACAGTAATCTACTGTAGGTGCTGGAGGTAAAGATGCGGTGCACATTCTGACACAGCAGAAGAGGTGCACAGCAGAAGAGGAAATATGAGTATGGCTGCCTCATTAATCCTATATTTCAACTTTCCTTCTCTTCAGGAACACTTTTCAAAATAGCTTTAATTGGGATTATTGTTTAAGCTGCATGCTTAGTAGGTCACAAGTATGTGCATCTCAGCAGTCATACACTCATTCTTGTGCCTTAGCTAGAAAACACAGCAAAAGCTTGACAACACAATCAGTATGAATTATAAAGTAATTCATAATAAAAGTATGCTGTAGGTACAGCATGTGAATTTACTAAATTTGATAGATAACTGTAAAACCAGTACTAGGAAACTTTCAGTAAGAATCCAGAAGCACATGATTCTGGTCCCTGTGGCTATAGGGACACTATTCTCCTGGGTGAATATATATGTCTTTGGGCATGTCTGTCTACAGGCAACATGACTCCCTTCTTCTCGTTCTTCTGGCAGGTGCAGCAGCCTGCATGTGCAACAGTGAACACTCCTACACAATTATTAAGTGTACAACTATTGTACATTTCTCATAATCACAAAGCTGTCTGCTATTATTACTTTGATTAGTATTCAAAGATAAGGAAAAACAGCCGGCAACTCCGTGATCCTCTGATGATTTATTGATATAGACCACACCAGTGAGTACAAAAATAGAAATGGCAGACTAGTTTCAGCAAACAAGCGTTGATCACTGCACACCCTGTGTAAGGAACCATCCGGGGCCATTGGAAGGCCAATGCGCGGGCGCACGTAGCATGTGCGTGAGTCTGTGCGCATTTGCGTGCGTTCGCACGCGCCTATGCATGTGCACCGGTGTTGGTGCCAAAACGGCCATTTAAGCCCTCTGCAGTCAGTGCTGTCCGTTCTACAACGTTCTGGTTTCCGTGACCCCAGTGCTTATTCTAAGAGACTTCCTGTATCTCTGACCCCAGCTTCCTGTTGGACTTGTTTTGCCTGCTGCCTGCCCCGACCTTCAGCCTGCCTATGACTACGCTTCTGCCTGACCCCTTGTACCTCTGTTGCCCACATGTTGCCGACCCTGCCTGTACCCGACTATCCGCCAGCCTGAACTACCTGTACCGCACCGCCAGCTTGTTACCGACCCGGCCTAAACCACCACTCTACGGCCTGCACGAGCTCCTGTGGACCTTCACCTACCATCTGTGACCAAGTCCAGCCCTCATGCCCCCCTGTGCTCCAGAGCTTCCTGTCTCCACTATCAGGGGCTCTCGAACCAGGGCCATAAGGAAGGTTGCCCCGTCTAAGTCAGACTCAACCACCGGGTATGTGACAGCAACGGACAGCCACGTCCGAGTCTGCGCCGGGGCCCTCTACCATGGAGGAACTGTGTTTTCATCTTGCCGGCTTGTCTCAAGCAGTAAAAGACCTCCGGGAAGAATATACCCGCTTGGAAAGAAAAGTCCAGGATCTGGCCCCACCAGCAACCGATCCAGGCCAAGCTTTGTCCCACATCTTGGTGACCCTTCCTACAGAACCCAGGGTGCCCATGCCTGAGCGGTTTACGGGTGACCGCCAGAAGTTTTTGGGTGTTTCGTAACTCCTGCGAGTTGTACTTTGCTCTGCAACCCCTTACCTTTTCCCTGGAGTCAACCAAAGTGGGTCTCGTGATCTCGCTCCTACTGGATGGGCCTCAGGCCTGGGCTCACCGATTACTGGAGCAGAAAGCCCCGGAGACCTCAAGTCTGGATGAGTTCTTTCAAGCCATGGCCCAGCTGTATGAGGATCCCCACCAGGCCGCAATGGCAGAAACAGTACTTCATGCGCTCCAGCAGGGCCACCGTACAGCAGAGGAGTATGTCTCAGAGTTCAGACGATGGAGCGCTGATGCAGCCTGGAATGATGCGGCCCTTTGCTACCTGTTCTGGCTGGGGCTCTCTGAGCCGCTCAAGGATGAGCTGGCTTGCGTCGGGGTTCCTCACACCCTGGATGTGCTGGTCAATTTGGCCATCCAAATTGACCGCCGCCTGCGAGAATGCAGTTCGGTCACCTTATTGCCTCAGCCACTGCCTGCCGCAGTCTCCGAAGGACTCCCCAGTTCTTCTTAGCATGGACTCAGACCCCGATCTGGAAACCCGCTCAGTGGTCCTGAAAGTCTACCACGACTACTTAGACGATACCCTACCTCCGCACAGGTCATATGATTGCCCCATTGACCTTCTGCCAGGGGCTTAAGTCCCATTCGGCTGGATCTTCCCCCTGTCCAAAGTGGAATTAGTGGCTCTCAAAGCCTACCTGGACGAGAACTTGGAAAAGGGCTTCACCTGGCCCTCCATGTCACCCGCAGGAGCGAGGATATTCTTCATGGAAAAGAAAGACCACTCGCTCAGGCCTTGTATTGATTATTGGGACCTCAACAAGGTCGCAATTAAAAACGGGTACCCGTTGCCCTTAGTTCCAGAGTTTATTCAAAGACTTGGCTCGGCTACCGTGTTCACCAAACTAGACCTCCACGGAGCCTACAACCTGATACGCATACCGGAGGGGGATGAATGGAAGACGGCCTTTAGGACTCGCTTTGGCCATTTTGAGTATCTGGTCATGCCATTCGGGCTCTGCACCGCCCCAGCGACCTTCCAGCATCTGATCAACGATGTCTTCAGAGACTACCTTGACCTATACGTGGTCATCTATCTCGATGACATCCTCATCTTCTCCCCCTCCATAGAGGAACACCACAGGCATGTGAAAAGCTTACTCCGCTTTCTACGAGAACACGGTCTATACGCAAAGGCGGAGAAGTGCGCCTTCAAATGTGCTGACATCTCTTTCTTGGGATTTCACATTTCCACTAAGGGCACTACCATGGACCCGCAGAAAGTTACAGCCATCCTTGACTGGCCAGCGCCAGTGGATAAAAAAGGGGTGCAGCGCTTCGTAGGCTTTGCCAACTTTTATAGAAAGTTTATTCGGGGATTTTCAGCAGTCATCGCTCCCATAACGCAGCTTACCAAGTATAACGTCTGCATTGTCTGGACCGCGGAGGCACAGGCAGCTTTGCAGTCTCTGAAGAAACTGTTCACCTCTACCCCCGTTCTGAAGCATCCCGACCCAGCACTGCCCTACATCCCAGAAGTGGATGCCTCGGAGACCGCAGTCGGGGCGGACCTCTCTCAGAGACAGGGTCCAAAGGCCCTAGTTCACCCCATCGCCTTCTTCTCTCAGAAACTTACTCCACCCGAGAGAAATTATGACGTTGAGGACAGAGAGTTATCAGCTATCAAGTCCACCCTGGAAGAATGGCGGTATCTTCTGGAAGGAGCGGCACACCCTATCTTGGTCTTCACCTACCACAAGAACCTGGAGTACCTGCGGACGGCCAAAAGGCTAAAACCTTGCCAGGCTCGATGGGCCTTATTCTTTTCCCGCTTCCAGCTCCACATTACATACAGACCTGGGTTCAAAAACGTTAAGCCGGACGCCCTGTACAGAATGTGTCTTGATCTTGTGGAAGCTTCCCCCTCCAGATACCATTCTACCAGCTCACAGCTTCTTGTTGGTCTAGAAGGACCTCCTAACCCAAATCAGGCAGGCTCTAGCTGGCTCCTCGGTGCCCATAGACTCTGAATTATCTGTAAAAGATGGGCTGTGGTGGTTGGGTACCCGGATCTTCGTGCCTGAGGTGTTCCGTCTAGATGCTCCAGAACTCTGCCATGACAATAAGTTGGCTGGACATTTTGGCAGTCGCAAGACTATGGAGTTGCTAGCCCGCAGCTTCTGGTGGCCCCACATGAACGAGGACTGTAAAACCTATGTGAGTGCGTGCCCTATCTGTTATCGAAACAAGACCGAGGGCCGAGGAACAAAGGCCTGGGGGCTGCCGAACCCGTTGCCCATCCCAGACCGCCCTTAGTCGCACCTTTCTATGGATTTTATCATCGAGCTACCCCCATCAGCAGGATTCAACACCACTAGTGTGGTAGGCCGTCTCACCAAGATGGCACACTTTGTCCCTATGCAAGGTACCCCCTCTGCAGTGGAGACAGCCAAGACCTTCATCAAAGAAATTGTACGGCTGCACGGTATCCCTAATAACATCATGTCGGATCGAGGAGTACAATTTACGTCCAGGGTGTGGAGGTCTCTGTGTACCATCTTAGGAATTGGACTGGCATTCCCTTTGGCCTACCACCCCCAATGAAATGGCCAGACAGAGGACCAACCAGACCCTTGAGCAGTACCTCCGCTGCTACTCCTTATACTCCCAGGACGATTGGGTCTCTCTGCTCCCATTAGCCGAGTTCGCCTATAACAATGCAGTCCACTCTGCCACCAAGCAATCTCCATTTTGGGCAAATCTCGGCTACCATCCCACATTCCTACCTAACGTTCTGACCGAGAGTTCTGTACCGGTTGTGCAGGAGATCACACAATTCTTGGAAAAGAACAACTGCCTTCTGCAAGAAACCCTCGCGCAAACCCAGGAGCGCGACAAAAGAACATTCGACAGAGGGAGACGAGGAGAGTTGAACTTGCAACCTGGCGATCGGGTCTGGTTGGCCACTAAGAATCTGAGACTGACATGTCCGTCTAAGAAATTAGGCCCTAGATTCATCGGACCTCCACCAGTCAAAAGAAAAATGAACAATGTGGCTTATGAGCTAGACCTTCCTCCTTCACTTCTTCAGTTCACCCAGCCTTCCATGTAAATCTGCTCAAGCCAGTGACTAAGGACCCCTTCCCGGGGCGGAAAACGGCTCCACCAGAACCAGTCCTGGTAGACGGAGAGGAGGAGTTCGAGGTGGAAACTATCCTGGACTGCAGAAGGAGAGGGGACATCACCCAATTCCTAGTAAAGTGGAAGGGATATGGACCTGAGGAGAGCTCTTGGGAACCTGAAAACAATCTGCATGCCAAGGAGCTGGTCAAGACCTTCTGGAGGAACAACCCAACCAAGAGAACCCGTTTGGGCATCCGGAGGCTGCCCTTTGGGGAGGGCAATGTAAGGAACCATCCGGGGCCATTGGAAGGCCAATGCGCGGGCGCACATAGCATGTGCGCGCATCCGGGCGTTGGCGCCAAAATGGCCATTTAAGCCCTCTGCACCCTGCAGTCAGTGCTGTCCATTCTACAGCGTTCTGGTTACCGTGACCCCAGTGTTTATTCTAAGAGACTTCCTGTATCTGTGACCCCGGCTTCCTGTTGGACTTGTTTTGCATGATGCCTGCTCCGACCTTCAGCCTGCCTACGACTACGCTTCTGCCTGACCCCTTGTACCTCTGTTGCCCACGCGTTGCTGACCCGACTATCCGCCAGCCTGAACTACCTGTACCGCACCACCAGCTTGTTACTGACCCGAACTGAACCACCACTCTACTGCCTGCACGAGCTCCTGTGACCTTCACCTACCATCTGTGACCAAGTCCAGCCCTCGTGCCCCCCTGTGCTCCAGAGCTTCCTGTCTCCACTATCAGGGGCTCTCGAACCAGGGCTGTAAGGGAGGTTGCCCCCGCATAATTCAGACTCAACCACCAGGTACGTGACACCCTGTGTGTGCAGTAATCAAGGCTTGTTTTCCAAAACTAGTCTGCCATTTCTATTTTTTTACTCACTGGTGTGATCTATAGAAATAAATCATCAGAGCATTACGGAGTTGACAGCTGTTTTATCTTAGTTTTGAATACTATTTTGTAGTGCAGGCACCCTGGCTACCACTTTCAGTTTGGATTTGCTGTTCCACTGTGCAGAGCCTTTCAACCATATTGCTTTATTACTTTAATTAACTAGGGTTTGTTTGGAGTTCTTTTCAATTATTTTACTTTCTATAACCTTATATATAAATATGTCTATTGAGCTCCGATGGTTGATGATCTCTGCCTAAAGCAGGCTAAGGATCAATTTCAGGGGACTCCAGTATAGGTTATCAGCTTGCATCAGCTTGTGAACCAATTAAAAATATAACAAGAAAGACAAAGTCACATTAATAGACTTATACAAAATAGCAATGAAATGGCAGTGGGGATGAGCATTTTACTAAGTCACGTAAAAAAAAAAAAAATAACTGCTATAGGTTAGGCTGATATCACATGGGTGATTCTTAGGCTGTTGACAGAGTAAATGAGAAGAGACTTCCAGTTAAGTAACAGAATTACTCCCTCACTGGCCCGGATTTCACTCACTAGCAAATAAGCGACAACTGGTTGGTCTAGCTAGTGCAACTCCATAAGAAAACAGATAAGTGGTTTGTAAGAGGGCCGGTGACTGGCATATTGTCACCAGCAACAGATTGCTTATGCGATATGGGCCTCACAGCACTTTGCACATAGCCATTGCAGTCTATAATCATTAAAATAAGTGTTACATATTAAAATATAACATATTAATAATTTAATAATAGCTTTAAACACAATATTGAATTGAAATCAAAACAGATGTCATTTGCTTTGCTTTAAGCATATGAGAAATATATAACGCAGCTTGTCATCACACCAAAACAGATACTTAAAAGCTGAGAACCTGTTGAGAGGATGCTAAAAGCAACATCAGAGGGAGAAAAGTCACATATTGCTCATAAGCTATTTGCTGAGGATCATTGGTTACAGTTTAACTGTATATATTATTATAGTGTCCTTCATTTCATGAGATTGCTTGAGGACAGAATTTTATCACACCAGGAACTGAACATTGAAGGTTACATGAGGACAAGAATTTTGAATTAAAAAAGAGTAAAAACAGATACATATTTTTTTCTATTTCCTCTGAAATTAAAATAATTGCTAAAGCTGAATTTTGCTAGTGTAGGTCTGAGTTAAACCATCTCATTTACAAAATTAATATTTCATCATGTTTGTTTAAAATGTCTGTTTTAAAGAAAGCTGTGAAAGTATGTGTACAGTATACATGTCTATACCTTTAGTGTATATATACAGGGGCGTAGCTACAGAGGGTGTAGGGACTGCAATTGCTACCCGGCCCCAGTGGCTGGAGGACAGTGTGGGTAGCAGAGCTCCCTGCTCTTCTGCACTGGCTGCTAATCTCACAATCCCACACCCACGTCTCTCCGGCCAGCTTCTCTGGTCCCTCTCTCCTTCCCCATACAGCGCTGTTCAGTCCAGTGTCCATCCAGCCACCCGCCCCCCCCCCCCCCTTACAAGTCAATCCATCCACTCCTTTGTAACAGAGCCCAGGCACAGCCCTCCAGCGTACGCTTCTCCAAAACATCCAGCACACAGAGGTATCGTGCAGCCCTATGAGAGCCGACTGCCCAGAGGATGCTGCAAGCTTGTCTCTCAGCCCGCCCCCTCCTCTCCCCGTCATACACACAGATCTCCCTCGGAGAGTAATGTGGCCTCCCATGCTGATCAGCCCTGTCTTTGCTGCTGGCAGGAGCCTAGCTTACCATGGATACATGCTTGGAGGGCGGACGGCTGCAGCACAGTATGCATCCTATTAGTGCCTGCCCTCAGTCAACCTGACCCTGCAGCTTAGTCACAGTAAGTGAAACGACTCATACCCCACTCCATCTGCCCTGGGGACAGGGCCCCCATCTGCCCTGGGGATAGGGAGCCCAACTGCCCTGTGGAACGACCCATACCCCACTCCATCTGCCCTGGGGACAGGGCCCCCATCTGCCCTGGGGACAGGGAGCCCATCCGCGGCTGGCCGCAGCACAGTATGCATCCTTTTAGTGCCTGCGCTCAAACAACCCGACCCTGCAGCTTAGTCACGGTGAGTAAAACGACTCATACCCCACTACATCTGCCCTGGGGACAGGGCCCCCATCTGCCCTGGGGATAGGGAGCCCAACTGCCCTGGGGACAGGACACCCATCCTCCACTTGGGGATTTGGGGGTGTACCAGCAGGGGTCACTGGATGCTGGGGGGGTACTTGGATTGGACTGATGAGAGTCTGAGCCGGGTTTTGCCAGACACCGTGGCAGAACTGGTTTCCGGCCCAGAGTTTCTGGTCCACCCAAATGCCTCTCCAGATGCATATAACGGCCAGGAAGAGATCTCACAGGAGCTCACCCTGGGACTCAGACTGCTAGACTGAGGGAGCTAAGAGCATGAGTTTGGTTGCTCTAAAAACTTCAAAAGGTAAAGGTTTGCATTTGTTTATTTGAAGGTGTCAGGGACAAGCCCGACATCATATAGAGAGATATCCTGCTCTGTATTAGTTTAGCGCCGGACGGCAAGGTTTTGTTTTGGCTATTTTTGTTTGTTTTATTACCTGCAACCTTTTACCAAAATAAACCTGGCAACCAGCCAGATTTGAAGAAAGTTTGCCTACCAGCTGCCTTCTTCCCAGGAAAGGTGATCCACATGAGCTAATCTCCCACACATGGTGGAGTTCAGTGAGGCAACTTTCCAAGATGGAGAAAATGTTGAAGGCCCTGCTGCAAGCCAATGCAGCCCAGCAGGAAACCAACCTCCAGATCGCAGAGGCCATTGCAGCACCAGGTGGCTCAGCAGGAGACAACTCGACAGGCCATTGCAGCTCCGCAGGAAACCAACCTCCGGGGTCGCAGAGGCCGCTGCAGCTCAGCGGGAGGAAAATCGCCAGGCTATTCCAGCACAACAGGAGACAAACCGACAGTTTGCGGAGGTCCTGCTGGAGTTAAAGAAGGGACCCGCACCTCCCGTGACAGTGGAACCAAAGTTGGTATGCGCTTCTTACCACATGCAGAAGATGACACCTGCAGATGATGTGGAGGCTTACCTCACGACCTTTGAAAGAGTTGCTTTTCACAAAGGATGGCCAAAAGAACAGTGGGCAACTGTTAGCACCATTCTTGACCGGTGAACCCCAAAAAACCTATTTCGATCTGAAACCAGATAAGGCCCAGGACTATGAGACTCTAAAGGCAGAGATACTCGCACACCTGGGGGTCACCATGGCAGTCTGGGCCCAATGTGTGCATCAGTGGACCTACCGCACCAACAAGCCACCCCATTCGCAGATGTTCGACCTGGTTCATCTCACCAGGAAATGGCTACAGCCGGAGACTTTGCCAGGTCCCTAGATTGTGGAGCGCGTGGTCATGGACTGCTATCTGTGGACGCTCCCTGCTACTTTGAGGAAATGGGTCAGTCATAGGGACCCCAAAACTGTCAACCAACTCGTGGATCTCATGGAGAGATACACGGTCGCTGAGGACTTGTTGAACCTATCTGCGCCCCATATCGGTGTGCCTAGGAGCAAAAGGGCCCCCAGCGGATCCGGTAAGAATGTCCCAACGCTCAAGGGCGTCGAAAAGATTAATAAAACTGCTGTAATGATTAACGAGACTATGGATTCTAGTCCTGGAGACTGGCCAAAGAAGCCAGGAAGGTCTTGGGAACCCTTGAGAGGACTGGGTGTAGAGCATATGCAGTGTTACCAATGCCATGCATTGGGCCATATTGCTGCCAATTGTCCCCTGAATGATGAACCCATGCAATGCGATTATACGTATGTGAATAGACCCCTTTCTCTTTTTGCACAGGTCGCATGTACAGCATTATGTTCAGGTCGCATGGAGAAGCAGATGTGTGTGATTTCTATTGATGGTAGACCAGTGACTGCACTGCTGAACTCTGGTAGTGTGGTGACGTTGGTCAAAAGCAGTTGTGTAAATCCTGCAAGGTTACACCCTAGCACTGTTGGGGTCATCTGCATCCATAGGGACACTTGTGACTACCATACAGCGGTCGCTGAGATTGTCACCCCTTGTGGCAGTGTGACCGTTTCAGTGTGGGTTGCACCTTCACTACTTCATGAAGCCCTAGTGGGGGAGGGATTTTCTCTATTTTTGGAGGTTATGGGAAGGCATGGAGAGTCTGGAGGAAAGAGCTCCCCCTGCTGAGGAAGCACGGGAGCTCTCACCAGACTCTTTTCGCCAAATGGAGGGGGAGACCGGTGGCAGGACCGAGGAAGAAGGAGAATCTCTTCCTTTTCCTGTAATGGCTGGGAAGCCAGAGGAGCCGGAAGATAGCTCCCAGCTGGTGGCTAATGACCCAGAAAATGTCTTTGACCCTGACCGTGAGAGTGAACAGAATGTAGTACCTGACTTAGAGGTCCGGAGAGAGGACTTCTGTACAGAGCAACTATGGGATGTCCCTCTCCTTAGAGCCAGAGAAAACGCGAAGGTGATGGATGGGGAACCGGTGCACCCTAATTGGGGGGTGTCTTTTCCCTACATGGCTCTTAAAAATAATTTGTTGTATCAGGTTGTAAAATGCGAGGAGGATGAAGTAGAACAGCTAGTGGTCCCCAAACCCTTTCGGATGCCTCTAGGATGTTGCTAGATCTGGCCCATGGACATGTAATGGGGGGACATCTGGGTATGGAGAAGACCAACCCTGGGGATAGAGTACTGGTGCTGGCCCCCACTGTGGAAAGTAAATTCCTCAAAGTGGCAGGGCCCCTTTGAGATTAAGGAAAGAGTAGGGGAAGTAAGCTACAAAGTTTACCAGCTGGGGAAAAGGAAGCCCGAACAAATCTATCATGTTAGTTAACCTCTTAAAACCATGGAAGGACAGAGAGGCTTTGTTGGCCGTACCACCTCCTCAAAAAGATAGGGTACTGGGGGGCGTGGCCGGCTGCAGACCAAGATGGACGCTTAACTCCACTGCTCCTCTTCAGCTGAGACAACAGCAACGCTAATAGCAGCTCGCAGCGACAGAATCCTCCCTTCTGCCCTAGGGGGGTCCCACACCCAGCCAGTACACCCTGGAGGACGCGAGGGTGATCACACAGCAGCTGCCCGGGATGCAGCGGGACACAGCCAGAGGCTGCCACGAACGGACGGTCGGACTGAGTGGCCCCAATCCGTGGCCCTCCACGATCGGACAGTACAGGTGTGCACCTCCAGTGCCCCATCAGGCATCCTCACACTTGCCTCCCTCCTGTCAGACGATTATTGTGCCATTTACAGCTGAGCACAGAGGAGATCAGTCATCAGAGAATCGCCTCAGAAACTCAGTGGTGGCCATCTTGAGGCCTACTTCCCGCCACAAAGTAGTGACGGACTGCTGGGCCTTTGCACTAGCGGGGCGTCCGATGGGTGAAACACACCTGATCAGTGCCAGTCCTCACAGAAGGAGTACTCCGGACCACTGCTTGCTACTTAGCAGCCCCTAGAGAGCCGCACCAGGTTCCAGCATGCCCGGTCAGGCCGCTACTTTGCTGTACAGCACAGCTGTCTCTGACCCTCCAGTACTGTACTTCCTCCACCCAAATCTGTCACTGCCATCCCTGGTGCCTACAACCCCACACTCTAGTGTCACACAGTTGCCACAAGTCAACCAATACCAATGCCCAGTCGGCCACCGGTTGGAAGACAGTCAGTCCCTTAAAATTGAGATCTCGATTGCGGCCTGTCTGTGCCCAGATCCCAGCTTCACACACCCACACCCTGAGGAAAGAAACAAGCAAACCCTCTGTGGAAGTGGCATGCCCCTTGATAAATCCTGTACACAGGGATAGCACATACACATAACAGACTTCTTTAATAAAGAACACATGATGCAGTCCTAAAGAGGACCAAATGCAGGACCACAGCTCCTAACACCACAAGCTACAGATGGTCCACAAATGACTAGCACTGTGCCAGAGGAGATGGATAGCTCTGAACAATGCGCCCAGCCACCCCAAGTAATCACCTCTGACAGAAGCAAAAGGGGGGCACAATCTCCAGCTCCCTCACCATCCAAAGTACCATTATATAAGAAGCAACATGGAGAACCAGACAACTCAGACTTACTGGCAGATGTCCCTACCAGCGACCACCCAGCATCCGAACACACTTTAAAGATGATGATCCTCTCGCTGCAAAAAGATTTGAGAAACAAACTTCGATCATCCCTGACAATGCTCCAAACCAGGGTTGAACAAGTGGAGAACTGTGCCGATGTTCTTGAAGGACAGGTCACCGACCAAGCATCTCGACAACTGGAGGCCTCAGAAACACTACACCAACACACGGAAGACATGCATTATCTTCAGGCGAAAGTGGCTGACCTTGAAGATCGTTCCAGGAGAAACAAAATAAAATTCAGGGGCATACCTGAAGCCATCAAACCTCCTGATCTTCCATCATATCTCCAACAGCTGTTTCTCAAACTTATATCACAACTGACACAATCTGAGATGATTTAAGTAGTAATAAAAAGGTGCAGCGCTAATTAATTCAATGTATCATGAGTCCATTGGACAGCAAATCCAAGGAATGGTAAGTGTTCAAGGATGAAGGTAAAACAAGAAAAAAGTCCCAATCCGTGTCAGAAAGGAAAATGGAAACACTCTGGTGCCACTCAACACCCCTGCTAATATACTCTTACCAGAGAGCATGCGACCCCCTGATAAGAGTGGTCAGACACGCTTTGTTTACAAATAAGGTGGTCTCCCCTCGTGCTGCTGCAATCAGGTAGTCTCCCCTCCTGCCGCTGCAATCACTACAGACTCTTGTCCCCGCTGTGGAACCCGACCTTCAAGTCACTCAAACGGACGGATCATCCAGATATGTAGAAATAAAGGCCCCAATAGTGTAATACCGTTTTCATATATTTAATAATAAAAAAGAGTAACACTTACAAACAATTCGTCTTTGACAAAGCATAAAGGAACATCCACCAGAATGAAAAATGGCCGCGCTGCGGCCGCGCATGCGCAGTAACTAGATGATGGTAACAGAGGAGTGGTCAACATGCGGGCGTTCCAACCGGTTTCGTCATACGTGACGTCATCAGGGATACACCCACACGTTCCAACCACTCAATTTATACCT
>BLSH010081462.1:3381-15744 GCA_018402905.1 Glandirana rugosa
AAAAAAAAAAAAAAAAAAAAAAAAAAAAAATAGACTACTCTGTCTTTTTCTGCCGTCACTTTTATATGCTTCTATATTTTACTCTGGAAAAAGTGTCACATTCAATCATGGGAAATATGTAAATTTACACACTGCACACCATGTAAGTTTTCTTACCAGGCTACACAGAGAGAATAGGTAGGTTTCTCGGCTCAGGGGAATGTCCTCTTTGGGAGGATCCCAATCTTTGTATTGAGCCACACGATCTCAAGTAATGACTATGACCGCATTTTGATAACCTATGAAAATCTGTGTCCATTGCCCCTCTACTCTTATAGTAAGGTAAATCTCTGACAGAACTTGAAATACTTCCATCCCTTTTTGCTTGATGCTGCTAATAGAAGATCTTAGTAGTAGACAGGAGGTAAAAAGGGAGGTGCAGGAAGGAGTAGGAGAGCAGAGCTTTTACTGGCTACCACTAACCTTCAGGTGCTTCTCCTGCTGAGCAGCCATGTGTCTCATTATACCAGTGGTTCTCAACTCCGGTCCTCGGCACCCACCAACAGGCCAGATTTTAAGTATTATCTTGGGGAGATGCACATTAGAACACTGCGATCACTGAGCAGCAAATTATATCACCTGTGATGTATTTCAGTTATCCTGCAAACCTGGCCTGTTGGGGGGTCCCCGAGGACTGGAGTTGAGAACCACTGCATTATACACACCATACCCAAATGACAGATGCTATTACTAAGCTTGAAACACTGCTGAAGGGGGCTTCAGATGATTATGGTGTGGTCTGCAGCACATGTTTTGAAAATGGCCCATGCAGCTAAACACTGGGATAACGGTATCCTGCATCTGTGGAGCTCTGCTATCCAATTTAATGTGGTGGATGTTCCCTCCAGTACTCTGCAAGTTGCACATAAATGAGCCAACTTGGCAGTAAGCTGCAACTGCAGGATCATCAGTGCCAATTTGTTCTCCCTGCCTGTTGTCCTATCCCTCTATGCCACCTTTTCTCTCCTCCTTAAGTTCAGATACAATTAATGCCTGCACATTCTTTTGCAGCAAGTGGCTGAAACTGTGCTCAAATAATTCAATCAACTACTTCATGTCCATTTGCAAGGCAACAGCAGGAATAGCTGTAGGCGAGGAGGAAGAACATTGCACTTTTGCAGTTGATGGTGACCTTGAGCAATTCTGCACCTTAGAGAAAAAGGAGGAGGATGGTAAACCAATCCACCACCTCCTCCATGTGTTCTGGGTGTATTACACATGCACACTGTTCAAAAAGACCCCCTTAATACTGCACCCCAACCACTGCTTAGGTCTGTACATACAGAAGCTGTTCACTTCCTGATGACTGCTTGGGAACATCTGCCCTTAAGGCCTCCCAGACGCGATGCTAATTTAGGAGTTATTCCTTAGCTATGGCAAGCACTCTGTGGGTGATGTAGTGCTTTAGAGCAGTGGTCCCCAACTGTTAACACCCAACACCAAGGATGATTTAAGCTAATTATTTCTATGATTACATTATAATATATCATGAAATAGTTTAACTCACCATAATGCAGAATTGGCCCTGAGCTTTTCACTATAGCCTGCCACCAGATGCAGCATGTCACTTGCCACCAGATGCAGCATGTCACTTGCCACCAGATGCAGCATGTCACTTGCCACCAGATGCAGCATGTCACTTGCCACCAGATGCAGCATGTCACTTGCCACCTTATGCAGCATGTCACTTGCCACCAGATGTAGCATGTCACTTGCCACCAGATGTAGCATGTCACTTGCCATCCGGATGCAGTATGTCACTTGCCACCGTATGCAGCATGTCACTTGCCACCGTATGCAGCATGTCACTTGCCACTATTGCCTGCCACCAGATGCAGCTGGTCACTACCCTGCCAAAAGATGTAGCTTCCCATTGTAGCCTACCACCACAGCCACCAACAAATTCAGCATGCCACTTTTTAAGAATTGAAGGACAATTTGGGTTTACAGCAGTGAAAGAACTTAGTCGCAGCCTCTCCTCAGTGCTACGGAGTCCGGTATTCAGGAGAGGGGAAACCAGCATGTGTGCAGTTAATCTTATCAGGGTTCCAGCCTATGAGATTTGGGAAAGTGGACCCAGCCACGGTGATGTGCAGTCTATGCGGTCTGACTGTAAACAGGAAACGGACTGGCACCAGTCCGTGGCCTGGGGGTTGGGGACCCCTGCTTTAGAGGGCTAAACTACAACATAATAGTATGCAGTGAAAATAAATGGGAAACCATAGGATTTCTTTACCTGTGCAATGGAAACTAGATATGTGTGGAGCTGCCCGTATTACAGACTAGAAAGTGCTGTAAACATGTAAACCAAACAACTTAAACCGCGCTACCACATAATTGATATGCAAATTCTGGCGAGATCTGAAAATGGCTGTGCACCGACGTTCCCTTAAACCTGATCGAGCTTGAGAGGCCCTGCAAAGAAGAATGGGAGAAACTGCTCGAAAATACCCTGTAGGTGTGCCAAGCATGTAGCATCATACTCAAAAATACTTGAGGTTGTAATTGGTGCCAAAGGCGCTTTCACAAAGTATTGAGCAAAGGCTGTGAATACATATGTACATGTGTTTTTTTTTTTTTTTTATAAATTTGCAAAGATTTCAAACAAACTTCTTTCAAGTTCTCATTATAGGGTATTGTTTGTAGAATTTGGAGGAAAATAATTCATTTAATCCATTTTAGAATAAGGCTGTAACACAACAAAATGTGGAAAAAGTGAAGTGCTGTGAATACTTTCCAGATGCACTGTATAACATCATGGTATAACTCTGTAGTAGCAATCTCTGTATTCTAAAAGCACTGTCAGCTGTTCCTCATTCTCACTAAGCTTTGGGAAAGTGGTGCTGAAAGCTTAGCCATTTATAGTGTGTGGATGGCAACTTTAGCCGAAAAACATAATTGGCCAAAGTCCTGCACCGGACCAGAGGGGCATTTGGCAGGGCAATTCCCACAGAACATCTGGAAAGTTTGAATTGAATCTGAACTGCCAAAATGTAAACCAAACACAGAGCTTAACCATAATGCTGTCCCTTTTATCACATGACAGCGCAATGTCATGGAAAAAGGTCAATGCTTCCTAATTCCCAGAAGCGCCAGGTATTTTCCAGTGACTGTGGGTGTTGGTTTAAGCAAGTTGGAGGAAGTGGGGAGGTTAAGCTTTAATGTGACTCTGTCACATTGCCCATTCTAAGTTAAGCCTCGTACACACGGGACGATGATCGTACGACCGATCGGCTCAAATCGTATGTTGGCTGTCGTATCTAACATACTGACTGCACTACACGATCGTGCGACCAAAGAAAGAACGTTCAGGTGCATGTAATTAGCATCCGGCCGTTCCTGACTTCTGAGCATGCGTGTTTTGCACAATACAACTTGTTGGACCAACTTCTCTGTACACACGATACAACGGTCGTATGACCGCTTGTAGGTACTACCAAGTTTTCTAGTTTGCTCATACAACTCCCGTTCTACGACCGTCGTACGTCAGCTGTTGTAATCGCGCATACTAACGCTCGATTTCGCATACAACGGTCGTTCGTACGACCTGTTGTATACGATCATCATCCCGTGTGAACGAGGCTTAAAGTTACCAAGTCCCTTAAAAGTGCACTAACCCATAGCAGTCAATCAGATTTCATCTTGTAGAGCTCTGACTATGTACTGATTGGCTGCACTTAAGAAACAGGCATTCCCTGTTACAGATATATCCAAAGTAAAAAAGAGTATTCATTCTACTTATCTTGTATTAATTGACCTATTTGATGTTTGTGCATTAAGTAGATAAGTAAGTCTTGTTGCACATTGCTTAGAGTTGACCTCTAGATGTTTTTAATCTATCTACAAATGGACCTTTCATGATAACCCTAAACATATCTTCCACCAGAAATTTGAGTTTCCAATGCAAATTTAATAACATTCCTCCTGATCCTATTTTATTGAGCTTGCTCAAGGATGGCAAGGTTGAACCTTAGGAGGAAGTAAGGAGGACAATGGCACAACTCCCTGACCAGGCCTATGTGACCGCTTTGCTCATCAATATTACTTCTTAACCACCTCCCCCCCAGCCACTTTATATATAAAAAAGGGTCACATAGGTCACTCCTAGGGGTGAGAGCATGTATTCCTTTGCAAATCACAGATCGAGGTACAGGAGCAATGAAATTGGTTCTGTACTATGTGATCACTGTGATCAATCACAGTGATCACACTTCTAAGCAGAGGCTGCATATTGCAGCCTTTGCTCCATTTCCTTTCACAGATATAATCTATGAAAGAAACAGAGTGTTTCCTACAGTACTTAGCACTGTAGGAAACATTCAGTATGTGTAAAAAAAAACTATGGTGATTTTGTACTGCTGTGGCTAGTGATCATGTTCAGTGTCTGGCTGCCCTGATATCACCATATGTCAGCACAGTCAGCCAGTGTCTCTGATCACTAGCCAAACCAGTACAATGTCATGAGACCAGTGCAGCCAAGTCACAGTATCCCTGATCACCACCACACCAGTCCCAGTGTCACCATTCTAGTGCAGCAGTCACAATGTCCCCAATCATCACCACACCAGTCACAGTATGGCTAGACCAGTGTAACCAAAAACAATGTTCCTGATTGACACCACACCAGACCGGTGCAGTCAGCAACAGTGTCTCCACACCAGTTCTAGTGTAAACCAGCAACAGTGTAAGCCAGCAACAGTGTTCCTGATCCCTGCCATACAAGTCCCAGTGTCACCAGATCAGTGTAAGCTAGCAACAGTGTTCTTGATTGCTAGCCACACCAGTGTGAGTATCACCAGATCAGTGTCGGTAAAAAACAATGTTCCTGATCGCTGCCACCCCAGTGCCAGTATTGCCAGACCATTTGTCAGGGATGGGCTCTCAGCCCTCCCATCTCAGCACTCAGGTTGCTCAGCTGTCGGTTAATTGCCAGTACTTTCTGATCACCACTGGTCAGACCTCCTACCTTGGACGAAGTTTGCTCACAATAGTGCCGTAAATACGGTTTCCCGATTGCCTCAGTTTATGGCGACTTATAGTTTCCAAGCATCCATGTTGCCTGACTCTTTTGTTTCTCAAAGAATTCCTGCATTAGAGGAGCATCTCCATTATCTTCGTTCCACTTGGTTGTAAGTCCAAGAGTCCTTGTGACGTGCCAGTGATAAGTACAAGCTCCATGCTGCCCGCGGATGCCTAACTGCGCCTTCCTACCAGGTTTGGGAGAGGATCTGGCTGTCATCTCTTAACCTCCGACTCCATGTTCCCTCACAGAAACTGGCACCATGGTTTATTAGGCCTTTCTGTATTCTCCGTAGGATCAACCCAGTGGCTTACACATTAGACCTTCCTTCTAACATGCGTATTTCGAAATGTATTTCATGTCTCTTATTAAAACCTTTGGTGTGCAACTGCTTCACCACCTTGGTACCACAGCCTCGCCCAGTCCAGGTGGAGAATCATAAAGAGTATTAGATACAATGAATCATTGATTCCCATAGGTTCTGTGGGCGCATACAGTACCTGGTTCATTGGAAAGGCTACGGTCCGTAAAAACGCTATTGGATCTCATCCTCGGACATACATGCTCCTGTCCTCCTCTGTTCTTTCCATAGACATTTTCCCCTCAAACCTGGACCCTGCGAGTGGGAGGGGTCATTGAGGAGGGGGTATTGTCAGGGCTGGGCTCTCAGCCCTCCCTTCTCAGCACTCAGGTTGTTCAGCTGTCGTATAATTGCCAGTACTCATTGTTCCACTATGGCTCATCTGGTGATCATTTCTTGCTCGTCAGCCAGCCCTTCTGGCTATTTAAACTGCCTGGTTCATTTCTCCTGTGCCTTTGCCAACATATCTGGAGATTCGCTGCTGTGTTCCTGTTAAAGACTTTGCCCGGCTGACATCCCTAATGGTTCCTGATCCTGTCTTCTGCCTCCAACTATGCGGATCTCTAGCTTCCTGATTTACTGGCTTGTTTTGACTATCTGCTTTGGCTACCATACCCTGGCTATGTTTTGACTATGGTACGGTTTTGTACCATTTTTACCATTATATTAAAAGGTGGGATTTTACTGCATTTTCTGTCTCCGTCTGATTCATGGTTCCTGACACCATTGCAGCCAACAACAGTGTTTCTGATCATCACCATACCAGTCTCAGTGTTACCAGACCAGTGTAAGCCATCAGCAGTGTTCCCGATCACTGCCACACCAATGACAATACCAGACCAGTGCAGTAAGCACAATGTTCCTGATCACTGGCTACACCAGTGCCAGTGTCACCAAAACCAATGCGGCCATTAACACAGTTTGTGATTGCTGCCACATCAGTACAGGGTCACAAAAGCCAGCGCAGCCTGCAAAAGTATTCATTATCACTGCCACACCAGTACAGTGTTGACTCTGACCTTGGCTTCTTTAATGACTACATGTATGCCTGCTGACTGGACCACTCCATTGCCTGTTTCTGACCATGTCTTCACCAGCTGCCTGAACTGACCAAACTTCATGTCCCATTGACTATGTTCCTCTGAGACACCAGTCCCAGCCATCCCCTGCAGGCCAATGAACTCCTTGAACCATAGGAATCCCTTTGTTCAGCCTCCTATACTCTCTAGACAGTAAATATAGCATTCCTGGGAGCAGCAACATACCAGTAGGCTAGGTTTGTTCGGCTTATGGGAATGGGAACTGCTATAGGTGATGCTACACTACACTATATTCCCTGACTACACATATGGAGGTGACCCTTACAGTACAGTTTTTGATACAATCGGTTGATTTTTTGTGATACACAAGATAAAGTGGGGGAGATTTAGGCTCTGATTACACTTGTGTGACTTGTCATGCCACTTTGGAAACATAGGGTTTTATTCACTATAAATGAAGAGTGCAAAATCTGCTGCAGCTGTGCATAGAAACCAAGCTCCCAGGTTGTATTGCAAAAGCTTAACTGAACAAGCTGAAGTTAAAACTGATTGGCTGTCATACACAGCTGAACCATGAGTGCTCCAGTTTTATTAACTCCCCCCAATGTCTAATACATAATCTGTACAAACATTGAAAAAGTCTCACACATGTAGTATCCCCATACCTGGGAGGAGTAGTAGAATATAAGTATGCTCATACTGTGTGTGAAAAATATCTTATTAAATTGACAACTTTGTGTAAAAAAAACACTTTAATTTTCTTTCTTCGTTTTCCAAAAATGTGTGTCAATAAATGAAATCTACAAAAGACTTACCATGCTTCTTAAGAAATACTTTTGTGTGTTTGCTTTCCAAAATGTCCTGGCACTCAAGGGTCTCCAAAATGTGATAGTCAGATTAGATGCAGAATTTATGCCCCTTGCAAGCCTAAAGGTACTCCTTGGATTTTGGGCCCCTCAATGCAGCTAGGCTCCAAAAAAGTCTCAAAGATAGTGTATCCCCATACTTGGGAGAAGTAGAAGAATGCGTTTTGAGGTGTAATTGTATGTATGCCCATGCTGTGTGAGAAATAACAACTTTGTGAAATAAAATCAAACTTTATTGACTCTTTCATTTTCCTAACATTTATGGGAGAAAAAATAAATAAAAATAAATAAAAAAAAAACACCATGCATCTTACTAAATATCTTTGGATGTCAACTTTCAAAAAATGGGCCATCTGGGGGCAATTTGTACTGTATAGACATTTTAGGGCCAAGAAATGAGATTGGCACTGGCAGTCAGAACATCAAAGGTAAAACATTTATTGTATATAATATATATATATTTTTTTTTTTACTGAGTTTTAGTCTGTAGTATATGTACTAAAAAAAAAAAAGAAAATGACACACACACACACACACACACACACACACACACACACACACACACACACACTTATATGGATACACCTTAATAAAATGGGAATGGTTGGTGATACTAATGTGCCACAGACAGGAAGTTAATATGTGTGAGGGGGGAAACTTTTCAAGATGGGTGGTGACCATGGCGGCCATTTTGAAGTCGGCCATTTTGAATCCAACTTTTGTTTTTTTCAATAGGAAGAGGGTCATGTGACACATCAAACATATTGGGAATTTTACAAGAAAAACAATGGTGTGCTTGGTTTTAACGTAACTTTATTCTTTCATGAGTTATTTACAAGTTTCTGACCACTTATAAAATGTGTTCAATGTGCTGCCCATTGTGTTGGATTGTCAATGCAACCCTCTTCTCCCACTCTTCACACACTGATAGCAACACTGCAGGAGAAATGCTAGCACAGGCTTCCAGTATCCGTAGTTTCAGGTGCTACACATCTCGTATTATCACAGCATTGACAATCCAACACAATGGGCAGCACATTGAACACATTTTATAAGTGGTCAGAAACTTGTAAATAACTCATGAAAGAATAATGTTACGTTAAAACCAAGCACACCATTGTTTCTCTTGTGAAATTCCCAATAAGTTTGATGTGTCACATGACCCTCTTCCTATTGAAAAAACAAAAGTTGGATTCAAAATGGCCGACTTCAAAATGGCCACCATGGTCATCACCCTTCTTGAAAAGTTTCCCCCCTCACATATACTAATGTGCCACAAACAGGAAGTTATTATCACCAACCATTCCCATTTTATTAAGGTGTATCCATATAAATGGCCCACCCTGTATATATAACAAGGTACATAGATCAGAATTGATACATCGCATCTTACAGCAAAAACACCTACTGTAATTACAGAAATCTGTTTATACAGAGTTACAACACAAGTACAATAAAGTAATGTAATACAGTGTATGTGCGATATAGAGGAGTTGAAGATTGGATAATATGCACGCAGAGAGTAATGAGTGAATGGGGTAGGAATACATATACGGATATATAGGGAGGGGAAGTGGAAATAGGAAGTCACACATTAACGATAACATTTAAATATCTTAATGTGAGCATGATAGATAATAAGGAATGCTAATAACATTTTCCCAGGACAACAGGTATAAAGTTCTAGACCGTGGATCAAGTCTGAACAGTTAAGCCCTGTGTGTCAGTCCAATTTGTCCAAATTTTGTTAAACTTTTTAGGACAATTCTAGCTAGTAAAGGTGAATTTATACACAGGGAGTATCCAATTAATCTTAGGACAACAATAGTGCAGCGCTGTCTAAAAATAAAATAAAATAGATGATAAACTATATACAAAAACTGTTCAGCATAATTAGGCAGACCGGCATGAAATAGATAAATTAGACACACTATGAGTTAAATAAGGTTGGTGTACTCAGTTCGAGCCAAGAATGCCATTAGGCAAAACTAAGGCCAAACGCATCAGGGTAGACCAAACCCACTAAATAACAGAAAAAGTCTGATATTCTATATTGATACAGCAATTCACATATATAAAGTAGAATAAAGGAGAAAAAGTTTGAATAGAAGGGTCTCAAAGGGTGAATGATGTAGTAAATAGAAGAACCAAATCTTCACAGATGTGCCGTTGACTCAAAAAGATGTCTAAATGTGATCCACCACCAAGTGTAATGAACACTTACCGGATACCGGTAGTAATCGGCATAAAGCTAACTCTTGAGAAGAGAGAGCACCTCCCCTAGGTTAGACTGAAATACCACCTCAGAGTAATGGATAGCCAGATCCAATAAGAGTAATCAACATCGGAATTCCTGTCTTCAAATCACCACAGATGAGGCATCACAAAGGCTCGACCATCCATGCAAGGAAAGAAAAAGTATAAAATCCTTATGAGATTTATTAAAAAACGGTGTAAAAACTTACATGTAGTACAGCAAACATGAGCTCATCATCCGCAATATCTATAGCATTGTACAGGGGGACCATAAAACCCAACGCGTTTCGTTACCAATAGGACGTCTTTTCACCCCAGAAGACGTCCTATTAGTAACAAAACGCGTTGAAAGAATTTTCTTTCCTTGCATGGATAGGATCACCTTTTAAGAAAAACATAAAAATGCACAGATTTGTGCAATTATTTTTTTTCCTGTAGGAGCATTAAAAGCATTGCACCCATGATCAGTGGATCAGGGATACAAGGTCTGGTTTCTACAGACAAGCCCTACAATTTTCAGCCTGTACCTGCATACAGGCTATCAGTTACAAAGCTGCAGGGCTTGAGAATGAACTACAAGGGTGCTCATCAGCAGCATGTACGTAGGTGGCTTGCCTACAAAGAGAATGCTTTCTGTAAGCAAGTGAGGCTGGCTGCCCATGCTGGGTTGGGGTTAAATCTGTCTCTACATTTTCCTTGTCTTTTCTGGGCTTTGCCCTGTTCCCTGTGCTATTAATAAAAAGTGAAAGGGCTTTGCGCAGAGAGAGCTGCCTGCATGGAGACAGGAGAAGGAGACAAGCCTAACCATGTAATCTCCAGCTACTTCACAGAGCTTTAGCCCTTGGTGCTGTGGTGCACCATGGGGGAGAATGCAGCATGCAGCACTCTGTCAATAGGCACCATGAGTCTGGAGAACAGCTAAGCCTTGGGAAACACTGATGGATTATTGGGGGAAAAGATGCATGTAGTATACAGCTCGTTGAACAAAATGAGGTGCTTAACTTCATGTCATGCATGTGCAGTATGAAGTCAATTTTTCAAATGGCGATACAGGAATGGGTACAAAGGCAGCACAAAAATGTATAATTTAATCTACATATGTATGGTCATGGTTGCCTAAAAAGTCGTAAATATATATATATTTTTTTATCAGGGCATTCATCAGTACTATTATGTGCTCAACATACTGTATTTTATATGAGAACCCTGGAAAATTTTTGTTTAATTTCCATGGTAATTTTTTGAACTCTACATTCAATTTTGGGATGCAAATGACCATTATAAAAACAGCTTTTTATTTGGAACAGAAAACACATTCATGACAAGAGATTAATTCATTTGATTAAAAATATTCAGTCCTTCGCATTCAATTTTCCTTGTAACTACAGTCAAAAACGATTGTCGGTTTGACTCCATTAACTGTTAGAAAATCAAACAATACTGGTGTATAGCCAGCTTTAGAGGTAAGAAGCTACCTGGAGTCTCCTCAGACAACAATCTATATCTTCATGCCAGTAGCACATGCCATCTCCAGAGTGTGCATAACAGGATCATATAACTGAACCCAGTAGATAAGAGAAATGCAGACAGCAATGTTCCATCATATTTGATAATGTTATTAATAATTTGGAACTGGAAGACAGTGCTTACTACCAACATGAGTTCATGCAATTAACAGGCCACATTCTGTCTCCCTCATGTCTGACTATCAATAACAAAAGACATTTTCTGACAAATTAGGTAAAGCTGAATAATGGAGTTAGTATAAATATTTCATGGGTAAGCCCTCACAATGATATTAAGATTCAAATTCTGGCATAAGTGCAATTGTGATCTGTGCAGTCACAGGTTGTGCGTAGCAGGTTTTCTGAGAACACATTCTCTCTTGAATTATGAATTATTTTTTATGTGCATTGGAAGACATCCATGGTACATCCAGTTTTGGCAGAACATTTTGACAACCTGCAGAACACCATGCATTTTATAGTGCTGTGACATTAGGGTGGGTGTGCGTATCCCTGGGGAAGTTTACATTTTTTCAGAAAGTGAACATTGGGGCTGCAGAGATCTGAGCAACAGGTAAGAATATCAAATGTAAGTACAGACTCCTCATTATATGTGCTAACAAGTCTTTTACTTTGCCTGGTTCAGGTTCGGTAAAACTGCAAATACTCAAAAATTGTAACTTCTCTGTGTGCTCTCGACTGTTAGAGGTATAGGGGCACACAAAACATTCTGCCTGCTCTGCACCGCTTTATAGCACCCATACAGCCAAGGACATTGAGTGATTCCTCCAGATAGCCTATAGCTATTTCTTACTGGAGCTTCCAGCAACATAACTGTTAGGCCTCATACACATGGGCATTATAAAAACGAGCTGTAAAGCTAGTACTGACGCCAGTAAAAAAACGACATTAACCACTTAACAACCGCCCCATAGACAATTGACGTCTACAGGGCGGTTGCTTAATTCTGGGAGGACGTCTATTGACGTCCTCCCAGAATCGCGGTTCCTGCGCGCCCCCTGGGGCGCGCACACGGGAACATCCGTGACCGTCGGGTCCGGGGGACCCGACTGATCACGGATCGTGGTGAATGGCCGCTGTGCGCGGCCTTTCACCACGTGATCGCGCCGTCAAATGACGGCGTGATCACATGTAAACAAGCCGGCGGAAGCGCCGGCTTCTCTCTCCTCTCCGCACCGATCGGTGCAGTGTGAGAGGAGAGAGGGGGGAGAGAGGACACGCTGCAGCGCTGTGGGCGATGTGTAATGCCCACAGC
>BLSH010081543.1:19291-37300 GCA_018402905.1 Glandirana rugosa
TACACTGGGTCGGAGATATATTCGACCTCAGTGCATCATGGCGCACAGTGTAGCAGAGTATGATCACATCCCTCTCCTACGACGACGACGACACTCCCTGTCTAATCGAAATCTTTTAGACAATTTTTGTCGCTAAATAACCACCCACCCACGATCTCCTCTAAAAACAAACGATTCGTTTCACGGAGTATATTTTGGATTCGTTAAAAAGACAAACAATCCACCCGCATAAGTCGGTAAAAACGTTCACGTCACGAACACACAGTCCCTGTGGTGAAATTAGCAGAAGACAATCAAGTCACCCGTTGTAAAACCGTACAAATTTAGCACTATTTATTATTCTTTCTTTTTAAAATAGCAATGTAGACGCACTTTTTATTTTTGTGCAAGAAATGCCCTGCTGGCCGCAAATGTAATATTTTGCACAAAAAAAATAAATTTTTTTAAAATTGTCTAACTGCAATGTAAAAGCAGTATTTAAACATGCCAAAATGTTGCCCACTGAACTAACAGAAGACGATTAAAGTGGTGTCCCTGACACACAAGCACTGCACTTGCAAAAATGGCTGAATACGCCCACCTAACAAACAGAAAAATTGCTTAGGTTTTATATGAGGCACTTTGCTTAGCAAACAAAAATCTCCTCTAGCACCCACCCACCAATAAATCGCTGTTTTTAACAGATTTTCTAAAGCTAATCTGTCCCTCACAGCAGCAGCAGCATCCTCTCCCTACACTAGTATGAGACGATGTGACACGCGGTACTACGTGACTCCAGCTTATATAGAGGCTGGGTCACATGATGCACTGGACAATCACAGCCATGCCATTAGTAGACATGGCTGTGATGGCTTCTAAGGGCAAATGAGTGAAAGGCTTGTTGATTGGCTGCCCTGCAGCTATCCCGCAGGCGCAAAAAAATACCCGGACTTTTTCTCAAATGTCCAGGTTCGGGTTTGGGACACGGACACCCTAAAGTCCGGTACGAACCCGAACTTAACAGTTCGGGTTCGCTCAACTCTAGTTAGAACCTCCCTCTGATTTCTCCTGGATTGATTTTTATTGTAATTGTACTGTTTTCTCTTATGTTGTAAAGCGCTGCGCAAACTGTTGGTGCTATATAAATCCTGTATAATAATAATAATAATATTAATCATTGGGGAATTTTCTCCGCACTTCCTGCATTTTTTGGTTACTCTAGAGCAGTGTTTCTCAACTCCAGTCCTCAAGGTGCACCAACAGGTCATGTTTTCAGTATTTCCCTCAGATGAAACGGCTGTGGTAATTACTAAGGCAGTGGAACTGATCAAATCACCTGTGAAAAATAATGAAAATCCTGAAAACATGATCTGTTGGTGCACCTTGAGGACTGAAGTTTGAAACCACTGCTCTACACCAGTGGTTCTCAACCCCTTCCTCAAGTACCCCCAACAGGCCATGTTTTAGGAATTTCTCTTAGATAAAATTGCTGTCCAAAATACCAAACCATTGACTCTAATTTAAAGCACCTATGCAAGATAAAGGAAAACCTGCAAACATGGCCTGTTGGGGGTACTTGAGGACGGGGTTGAGAACCACTGACCTAGAGCATCGATGCCAAATTCTATAACCACTATATGGAACATATGTGAATGTAGTACCCCTATAGAATGCAGTACATAATACCCCTTAACTGATTCACCAAAAAATGGAAACAGGAAAAAACACACACACAATGGTTTTGACAAATTATTTAATCGAAAGAAGCCCCTCAATTTGGTAGCTCTGGTATAGATGCGTGTGATCCCCAGCTGCTGTGATTACAAACAGAATGGAGAGGCTGGGAACTGTCATTTTGTCAGCAATGCAAACACTTTTCTCTTTGTAAATGTCAGTGTGGCTGTAATCTGCCGCATACATCACACAGATGTCGCACTTTACAGGTAGGGTCAGTGCACCCCCCCCCCCCCCAGACATGTTATTTAACCACTTCAACCCCAGAAGGATTTCCCACTTTAGGACCGGAGCCCTTTTTGCGATTCGGCACTGCATCGCTTTAACTGACAATTGCGCGGTCGTGCGACGTTGTACCCAAACTAAATTTGCGTCCTTTTTTCCCCACAAATAGAGCTTTCTTTTGGTGGTATTTGATCCCCTCTGCGTCATTTCTGATCGCTGCTATAAACAAAAAAAAAGCGACAAATTTGCAAAAAAAAAACGATTTTTATATATATATAAACATTTTTTTTCATCGGTTTTGGCCGATTTATATTCTTCCTCATATTTTTGGTTAAAAAAAAATCGCAATCAGCGTTTATTGATTGGTTTGCGCAATCGTTGCCGCGTTTACGAATGATGAAAATTAATTTCTGGGGTTTTTATTATTTTTTTATTTTTTACTAGCAATGGCGGCAATCTGTGATTTTTATCGGAACTGCGATATTGCGGCGGACATGTCGGACCATTTTGACACTTTTTTGGGATCATCGGCATTTATACAGCGATCAGTGCTATAAAAATGCACTGATTACTGTGTAAATGCCATTGGCAGTGAAGGGGTTAACCTGGAGGGGGCGCTCTAAGGTTTGGCTGTGTTCCCTAGGTGTGTTCTAACTGTATGGGGGCTGGGCTAACAGGGGGAGGGGAGATGGCTTCCATATACAGGAACCCTGTGATCACAGCCCTTCCCCCTCTGTCAGAACAGAGATCCGTGTTTACATCCACGGACCTCAGTTCTCTCACTGCAGGGGGGCCATCATGGGTAGCCAGCAGAGATCAAGTCTGCCCTACCCGCTCCCTGGCCCCCCTGGAACAGAGAAAGGGTGCGGGCGCACCTCCGGCGGCACGCGCACTCACAATACTCTTTATCGCAGGCGCGGTAAGGTGACGGCGGTTTGAGATAACAAGCCAATTTGCCGCCGTCACGGTGCGGCGGGCGGTCAGCACGTAGTTAATAGAGTATTGCAATTTTAATATTTTACTTTAACCATTATCAAAATCACTGCTCAAGCCAAATGAAATTAAAAAAAAAATTTGGATTTGGTTTAGGTTACCCATGGCAGTGCTCAGTCCCCCATACCATTTGGTTGATCTTGTCTATTAGCCTGGACAACATTAGGATGCTTCTGTTATAAGATATAAGTTTGCTTTTAGGTATTGAAGAGTAACTTCGCTGGCTGGCTGTTTGGGCCTGGTGACACCAATCCTTTGTTGTTTAGTGGTGTGTAAGTACCGTCACCTGTAACTATTATATGTGAAATTTAACATGTGAGTTTGTAATAGCCAATTTGTTTGTTTTCCCCTTTTCCTATACACTTGTTAAACAGGATATCCAATTCTCGGGAGTGGCCATATTTTTTGGCTCTGCCTCTGAAGACAAGGCCATTTTTGAGGTGGGGGAGAATGTAGGGACCGTGCCCTAAGCTGTAGTGTCTATAGAATATATATTTTTTGGCAATCAATTGTGTTTCCAAAAACAAAAAATTACATTGCTTATATCCCCATCCCAAACGTTAAATGTAGAAGCACAAGAAAAACCCCCTTTGGGACTTTAAATGGGAAGACCAACTCACCAAGAAAATAATCACATACGTAAAAAATAACATTTATTGGTATATTTAAGAACAAACCATACAGATAGTGGTGGTTCAAAAATAGAAACATGGGCAATATTCGAATGGAATGGACATGTATAGCCAAAAAACATACACGCATGCAAATAACAAACACAATGTTAAGGACCACTAATCTGCCAGACAAGGCAGAGAAGAACCCAACGCGTTTCGATGTTTAATCAGATATCTTCCTCAGGTGTATGTTTTTTGGCTATACATGTCCATTCCATTCGAATATTGTCCATGTTTTCATTTTTGAACCACCACTGTCTGGATGGTTTGTTCTTAAAGTGGTAGTAAACCCTCCTATAATTTTCAGCCAAGGAAGCTGCCATCTTGGCCTCTGTTTAATCTAAAACTGCCATGATGCTGCACATGTGAACAGCTATGACACCAGCCATTGGATGGTTTGACAGTTTGGTTTTGAGCACAACCAATGGGAGTGTTACATCTCTGGCACGTGCCGGAAATGTAACTGGTTTTTAACCTGCTAAATGGATGGGTTTACTACCACTTTAAATATACCAATAAATGTTATTTTTTACGTATGTGATTCTTTTCTTGGTGAGTTGGTCTTCCCATTTAAAGTCCCAGAGGGGGTTTTTCTTGTGCTTCTACATAAGCTGTAGTGTCTGCAATTAAATTCTAGTTTTTTTTTCAGTAAGGCTGTAGCAAGCCTGAGCTTTGTTTTCTTTGTTTGTGCGCTGTAGGTTTTCCCTCAGATCATTAATTGCCCCTGCTGCTGTTCTGTGTTGTCTCCATTTGTTAGTGTAGGAAGTAACAATATCTGAGTAATGATATTTACCCACCCCAGTCAATCACTGTGGAATTTGTTCAGTGGTGGAGCTGAGGGAAGGTGATCAATGTTTGGAGAATACCTTCCAGAGTGTTCTTTCTCCTCTTGGTCTATCCTTGTTGGAACGCAGCTTTCGTTTTTCCACTTAAATGTGTAATTTATTTTTTCCCATAAAAAAATTGGTCACTTTTTTGCCTTTGCACAGTTACATAGCCAGGATGAAAAGACACACAAGTCCAACCAACCAATGTTTAAACTTTGTATATATAAGAGAAAGGAAATATGGAGCGGCCTGTACACTCTGGTAATGAGTAAACTGATAAAGTGTCCTAATAAATAAAGTGCATATTATTGAAACCTAGAACAAATGTGAAAAAAATAAATATGATGTGTGCAAATTACAAATTTATGTGAACAAAGTGCCCAATAAATGAATAAATTGCCGTACATATAAATCCTATGTGTGTGTTTTTCTTTGTGCAAAGTTAATAGCAAAAATCAATCAAAGTGAGCAATAAGTAGATATATAGATTAAATTAATATCAAGTATCTCCAATCACTAGAAAATTATTAAAAACGTATTAAATATGATTATATGTAAAAAAAAGTGTGTGTTCTCCTTTAAAAACCAGATGAATGAAAAAAAAAAACAGTTTCAGCAAGCATTCACAAGTCCATATAGTTCAATTCATAAAGATTATAAGGTAAGGGATTGTCATAACATCATCAGAGCAAACATCAGAGGTAATAAAGTCCCAGGAATCCCCTAAAACATATTGGAAGGACCCGCCAGGTGCTTTGTGCAGTACAAACCATACGCTGTGCAGAGATATGAGAATCACTCGTGCTCCCCTCTAGGGTCCCCACTTACCAGATAACGGCACCCCTGCAGGGGTAAACTGCATGTAAGCTGTCACTGATATTCATATTAATCCAGGGGAGACCTCCACTGCACAGATATGTTGGTATCCAGATGCTCCAACGTGTAAGGGTTAAAAGGAACGGGGACTCATAGCGTGATTCCATTTTAAAAAGAGGGATTTATTAAACTTTAAAAAGAGCTCCACAATGCACTCATTGAGTGCTAAAATCTTGCAATCCAATGCAGTCCAGTTCAGCTGTCACAGACGTTCCAAAAAAATATTTGAACTTTATGTTTGAATTAGGAGAGTGTAGGTGTGCCGCAGAGATATATCGACGACACACTGCTTTACTTTTATTTGGGGAGCATCACAGGGTTATATTGAATCTTATTTTATTTTAACAATTTAATGCTCATAGTGAAATATAAAAGGTTTGCCTAGAGATACTGCATACTCATTACTCACCCCTTTGATGGCTGTCTCACAGACAGGACTTGAGGTGAAATCTCCCGAGTGGGACAGCAATGAAATCTGCGCAGAAGTGTTTCTCCTTTTAGAGTTGGGCTTTTCCCCATGACTATCCGAACATACAGCCCTGTGTACGTTTTCCAGGTGGGCTAAAATTAGTTTGTTGGCCATTGGGATATTGGGTCATTGGGGCAAAGCCTTCTCATGCTATGCTCCAAAACTCTGGAATCACTTCCTAAGAATGTCAGAGAGTCCTCTTCTCTAAACTCATTCAAACTAAATCTAAAAACCTTTATCTTTAGACAAGCTTTCACTTAATTGTCCATTTTTCCTTTATTTTATGTTATCCTGTGTATTTCTTGTGATTTCCTTGTAAAGCGCTTTGAGAAGCAACCTTTAAAGGCGCTACATAAAATAAAGTTTATTATTATTATGTTCTTTTATATTTTCAGCCATACAATTCAGCACAGAGACAGGACACAAATCTGACACTTAACAATTGTCTTTATTATAAGCAGAGTAATGATGAATATATCAAATGCATGAATATATAATTAAAGAATGTACAAAAGAGCTGAGCCATTTAAAGAGTACCTGCAATAATCTCTAAGAATGAAAGCAGGAGGATGGAAATTCTTCCCATACCAAGTTATAGTTCCTAAAGACACAAAGCTTAGAGCCATGGACATTCATTGAGGACGGAGGATCTGGGGAGGCACTATTTATGGACAATTATACTTAATCTTGGTTATTTTTCGACGACATCTCCCTGGTGCATATTTTTGGATAATAATGCACCGGTCATAACTTCAGGCAGTGGTGGCCATGTATCAGTCTCTGGTGGACCTTCCAGTAAGGGGTCCATGTTCTCTGTGCTGCCAGTTTCTGATTGGCCACTGTGGCTACCTATCATAAGCCAGAACTGCAGGGAATATGCCCTGAGGAGAACAGATATTATGAGAATTTTCCATGATTTCCGTAAGATGGGACAGAGGATCAACAAGTGGAATAAAAGTGCAGGGTGGAGAAGGTTAGTGGACATCAGGTTTAGAGCATATTGTTCTGGCCTTCTAGACAATTTCTCATGGATGCCCAGTGTGCTCTGTTATGCACATGCCAACTTGAACTCAAAAGTCTATGATTTGGCCCACCCCCTGCAGAACACTCTATTGGGTGTGATGGATAGCTGTGCTGATCAATAGGAAAATAATGTAGATGGCAAAGGGAAGACCACAGCACTGACATCTGAGCTGAATTCTGTATTTGTATGATAGAATGTCTAAGGCCCCTTTCACACTGGCAAAGTCTGCCAGAGGATCTGCCCACGCAGCTGTGCACATTCTTAAAGCTCAGTACTGATTTAATTATGCAAAGAGAATTAAATCAATTAATCAAATAACGCTAATGAGATAAAATAAATCTGTCTTCACAATTTGATTGTACAATCTTTAGATCTACTAACAACTATAAGTGACTATCTGGCCATAATGTAGGGATTGTATAATTATTCCATCATATTACATAGATTTGGTAAAACTAAAGGAGATTGTACAAAATTCATACAATCTGATTGAAATTGGTATGGCCATCTTAACAATACATGACTTCAGTATGACTTGTCCTCTGTATCTTCTGCTCCATACCTGGATGAGATCTCTGAAGGACTCTACATATCATTGGTTAACTGAAAGTGTAAACACAAATATAGTGTTGGGCGAATGCTTTGGGCAAAGCTAAAGTTTTGCCTGAACATCTGCGCACTTAGCGGGATGTTCGTCTGTCGAGCGCACAGTCAATATGCTGCTAAGGGGCCGGGCCGGGAAACCATCCGCTATGTCCTTAACAATGAAGGACAGCAAAAAAATAATTGCCGGAAAAACACCTCAGAAGACGTCCATTTGACGAAACGCGTCAGTTGACACCAGACCACACAAGTCGTCATTTCCGGTCACTCTCAGTTACTTCCGGTTCGGCTGTTATGAACGCAGGGAAGCACGGAGGAAGTGTATACCTGCCTTTATCAAAAGGACTTCAGTTCCATTTATACAAGCCAGGAATTGTACTGAATGATAAGTGACTGGCTCTTTGATTGTATCCTTATATTGGATGAACGTTCGGATGTTTTTATGTTTATATTTTAAATAAATTCACGGTTTTATTGAACTACACTATGGAGCCTTTCCCTTTTATTCCCTAAATTGGATATAACATGCAATAATGGAGGAACGGAGCCACCGACCCAGAGGCTGGAACAGTGCACCTGGAGAGGAAAGAGGGTCCACCATCCACTCACTGCATCCCCACACCAGGAATAGGGAGCCCCGCAGCTCACTCCTGTGAGGAATCACCCAACCTGAAGCTTCAAACACCGGCTTAGAAAGACAAGGAGAATCTTCACCCATCTATCCCACCTGATCTACCTGCCTGAGACAGGCGCCTCTGCGCTATACCCCTGTGTGGGGTGGCGCTGTCCGGTAAGCAGGGTGGCAAGAGGGGAGCACGTGTGTCACACCAACAGAAGCATTATTTGGATTTCACTATATGGACACCTGTTTTTATATAGTAGATTTAGGTTTTAGACCTTACCAGCTTATAAAATAGACTAACGTTTTAGTCCTTACCAGCTTATATTGTAACATTGCTATTCATTATTCTTGCATTGGAACAGTTGGGAACATTGGAATAAGGATTATATATACCAGGGCTTGAAATTATTGCTGCTATAAATTTGAGTACACTAAGAGGAGATACTTTTTCTTTACCATTTCGCATGCACTAATTGTTTTTTGTTTATTACACTAGCACTTTGCACGCCACATACCGGTAGCTTGGTCACACTACATCTGTATATTTTAAACCAATTATTATTCTTAATATTTGTTACAGTATATAGTTTCTTCAGCACAAGAGCACTTTTGCCTAAAGGATACACGTCTTTTATTCTATTCTTGTACTTAGCTCTTACAACTAGCGCTTCAAATTTAAGTTATTTTTATTATTATAAGAACACAGAAGGTTTTTACCCCAGTCACATGTTACACAGGGGAGCGCCAGTACAGATCTACCACTCACATTCACAACACTCCCTTTAGGGGGAGTACCACTGGAGGCAGCACACCCAGATATTGGTCCCAAAGAATCCTAAGTGCGGTTATTTTTAATAAAGGGAAGACCACAGCACTGACATCTGAGCTGAATTCTGTATTTGTATGATAGAATGTCTAAGGCCCCTTTCACACTGGCAAAGTCTGCCAGAGGATCTGCCCACTCAGCTGTGCACATTCTTAAAGCTCAGTACTGATTTAATTATGCAAGAGGATTAAATCAATTAATCAAATAACGCTAATGAGATAAAATAAATCTGTCTTCACAATTTGATTGTACAATCTTTAGATCTACTAACAACTATAAGTGACTATCTGGCCATAATGTAGGGATTGTATAATTATTCCATCATAGATTTGGTAAAACGAAAGGAGATTGTATTAAATTCATACAATCTGATTGAAATTGGTATGGCCATCTTAACAATACATGACTTCAGTAAGACTTGTCCTCTGTATCTTCTGCTCCATACCTGGATGAGATCTCTGAAGGACTCTACATATCATTGGTTAACTGAAAGTATAAACACAAATATAGTGTTGGGCAAATGCTTTGGGCAAAGCTAAAGTTTTGCCTGAACATTTGCTCAATTAGCGGGATGTTCGTCTGTCGATCACACAGTCAATATGCTGATAAGGGGCCGGGCCGGGAAACCAGCCACTGCGTCCTTAACAATGAAGGACAGCAAAAATATAATTGCTGGGGAAAAAAAGAAAAAACACCAAATTTTATGGTGGGGGGTTCCATCCCAAAATCCATAGCAGACCCTTATCCGACCACGCAGCCTGTTGATGGGGACAAGGGCCTCTTTCTGACAACTCTGGGTGGTGGTTGTGGGGTCTGCCGGTTTATCGGAATCTGGAAGCCCCCTTTAACCAGGGGGTTCCCAGATGCCAGCCCCCCCATGTGAACATTGTACCCCTACTCATTCACCAAAAAATGTCAAAATAAAAACATTACACCGTTTTTTGACAACTCCTTTATTTAAAAAAATGTTTAAAAAAAATGTCCCCCAATGTAGATCCAGCGTCAATCACGCACCGCTGGACCCGAAAAAATCATTTAAAAATAGCTTTGCACTCAGCAAAGGCTGACCGCCGAGTGCCTGCTCTGGCAGGTGACAGGTCTCAAATAGGTAGGGGGCGGGGCAACCTGGTGACCCCACCCACCTTGTGACATCACTGACCAATTTTTTTTTTTTTTTTTTATTCTGGCATGGAGTTTCCCTTAAAATCCACACCAGACCTTACCATCAGGAAACCCACCCTGAGAAATATCATATAGCTATCTCTGCTATAACCTTCAAATGTTCCTTATGAATGTCCTTGTATTGGAACAGATCCCTCAGTTCTGGGGATCCTGAACATATCTCACCATAGAAGCAAATAAGCGGCCTCTGAAGTTGTCCACCATGGAAGAAAATATGTGGTTTCTGGACCAAGCTGGCCGACTATTCTTGAATGTCTCCTTCCATTGCCCATCGAGATAGGGGATTTTCACCTCGAATTCACTACCGACACTGAGAGATTTTTTCCTACAACTAACTTTGGGGATTTTTTTCTCCGATTAACACCAGAGTATTATTTCCTCAACAATGTTTGTTTTGGTTTTTTTACATCTCTTCTGGCACTTTTCACCTCATGCTGACCAGCTAATTAAGGGTCACTATGTTACATAGTCCCAGTGTTGCCAACCTACCAAATTGAAATTTACTGACACAACACCCAAAATTTACTGGCACAGCCAAGTTTTTACTGGCATTTCCAAAAGGAACAAAATTACAGTTTTAAGTGCACATTTCAGTATTTATATAAACAAAAAATGACCAACAATTTTGAAAAAAAATCAATATTTTTAACTTTTTGCTATAATAAATATCCAAAAAGAAATGAAAAAAAAAACAAATTTCTTCATCAGTTTAGGCCAATATATATTCTTCTACATATTTTTGGTAAATTGATTGGTTTGCGCAAAAGATATAGCGCCTACCAAATAGGGGATAGATTTATGGCATTTTCATTATTATTTTTTTTTACTAGCAATGGCGGCAATCTGCAGTTTTTAGCGGGACTGCGACATTGCAGTGTACAGATCGGACACTTTTGACACTTTTTGGGACCAGTAATATTTATACAGCGATCAGTGCTATAAAAATGCACTGATTACTGTATAAATGTCACTGGCAGGGAAGGGGTTTACACTAAGGGGAGATCAAGGGGTCAAGTGTTCCCTAGGGAGGTGCTTTCTAACTGTGGGGGGGAGTGGACTGACTGGAGGAGGAGAGAAATCACTGTTCCTGATCACTATGAACAGACGATCTCACTTTACTCCTATGACAGAACGGGGATCTGTCTGTTTACATTGACAGATCCCCGTTCTGGCTCTCTGAAGAGTGATCGCAGCCGCCAGCCATGCGCATTGGCTCCGGCACAGCGTGCGCGCCCCTAGATCCCTTAAATGAACCCCTGTTATGGTACAGTGATTTGCGGGAATGTGGCAACCTGCCACCGTATATCGGTGGTGGCTGGTCGGCAAGCAGTTAAGCCGAAAAACGTATTTCTTATTTTATTTTTGATATAGTAAATAAGTAACAAAGGGACAGGACTCAGGGGGGCAAAACATTTGAATGGGCGGGCACACACACATAAAACTGACTGTCACATTGACAGTGACAGTAGCATGACACGTACCCCCCCTGAATCACAGTGACAACCTCTCTACGCCAGGTGATTCCTTCGGTCCACTCCAGTCCAAACAGCACTGGTAGTCCCGCTCCCGGAGTGCCTTGCTCCCACCCTGCAGACCCACACACGAGGCTCAGGCCGCTCTGCTTGGCTCCCCAGCTGGCATCGCCAGGCCCGCCTCCCACCGGCGCCACCTGAACACACTGTAATAGGCAGTTTGAGCCTAGCGTCACAGCCATGTTTTTTACTGGCAAGCTTTTGCTGTCCCTGGCATTTACTGGCAGGAGAAAAAGAGCCAATTTTTACTGGCTGTCAGTAAAAATACTGATGGTTGGCAACACAGCATAGTCCTGACCCCTGCACCCTACACAATGTGTTGTACATTACATAACCCTAACCTCACTATTCTGTAAGCTTTATTGTACATTACAATACAGTTTTTATTGTCTCAACTGTTGCTGTTTGCTAATAAGTAACCAAATATTATAATTCAACTTATCGAATGTGGGGGCTGAATTGGTTTCCTTTTTCATATTGTTTTCTTTTATTTTACTGAGTTATCCTGCCAGTAACAAAAAGAAAATGAATGCAGCCACCGCATCTAAGGATTGCAATATATAACATTTATGTTGCTGGGTTTGGATGTCCTTTAACCACTTGACCTCCAGAAGGTTTTACCCCCTTCTAGACCAGGGCTATTCAGCGCTGCGCTACTTTTACCACTTCCCGCTCGGCCTATAACGGATTGACGTCCGGGAAATGGTTGCAATATCCTGACTGGACATCATATGATGTCCAGCATTATTAACAAGCTGCTGCGTGCCTGCAGGGCATGCAGAGCGGTGATCGGTGGTGTGGTGTTTCAGTCTGACACACCGCATCTCCGATCTTAGTAAAGAGCCTCTAACGGAGGCTCTTTACCATGTGATCAACTGTGTCCAATCACAGCTGATCATGGTGTAAACAGGAAGAGCTGATTGGCTGCTCTCCTGATAGGGGGGTCTGCACTGATTGATTATCAGTGCAGCCCCCCTGAGGATGCCCACCCAGGACCACCAGGGATGCCCACCCAGGACCATCAGGGATGCCCACCCAGGACCACCAGGTATGCCCACCCATGGCAGCAAGGATGCCCACCCTAGACCACCAGGTAAGCCCACTAGAGCCCAACAGAGATGGCAATCATTGCCAATTAGGGATGGCAATCTGTGCCCATCAGTGATCCCTGCCAGTGCCTCCTGATCATTGCTGCCAAACAGTGCCATCTATCAGTGCCGCCTATCAGTGCCCATCAGTGCCCACTAGTGCCACCTAGAAGTGCCCATCAGTGCCACCTATCAGTGCCACCCATAAGTGCCACCCATCAGTGCCCATCAGTGCCACCTCTCAGTGCCCAGTGCCACCGATCAGTGGCCATCAGTGCCACCTATGAGTGCCCATCAGTGCCGCCTATCAGTGCCCATCAGTGCTGCATATCAGTGCCCATCAGTGCCACCTCATCAGTGCTGCCTCATCAGTGCCCGTCATTGCAGTCTCATCAGTGCCCATCAGTGAAAGAGAAAATGTACTTAATTACAAAGTTTTGTAACAGAAACAAGGAAAAACATTTTTTTTCAAAATTTTTGGTCTTTTTTTATTTGAAGCGCAAAAAATAAAAACCCCCGGAGGTGATCAAATACCACCAAAAGAAATCTCTATAGGTGGGAAAAAATTATGAACATGTTGTTTGGGTACAGTGTTGCTTGACCGCGACAGTGCTGAAAGCTTAAAATTGGTCTGGGCAGGAAGGGGGGAAAGTGTTCAGCTTTTTGGTGGTATTTGATCACCACTGGGTTTTTTTTTACAATATAAATAAAAAAAAAAGGGATTTTATTAAAACTTACCGTAAAATCCTTTTCTCCGAGTTCACTGACAGACGCAGCTCTCCATGACATGTGGGGTTTATGCTCGTCCTATTAGGAGTTAACTAGGCAGGGAAGAAACAAGCTGGCCCCTCCCATGGGGGCCGTCCCCTCTTCCCACATAAACCCCCTACCAAGCTCAGCTCCTCAGTTCGTAACAAGCCGTACCAAAATAGAGCATAGAGGGGTGGGTGCTGCGTCTGTCAGTGAACTCAGAGAAAAGGATTTTACAGTAAGTAATTAATAAAATCCCTTTTTCTCCTATGTTCACTGACAGACGCAGCTCTCCATGACATGTGGGGATGTCCCAAAGCTGTGTCAAAAGAAGGGTGGGTAAACAACAACAACTGTACCCAACAGAACCTCTAAGGAGGTGCCAGACGCACCTACACCGCCGCCTGCAAAACTTTGCGGCCAAAAGCAGCATCCGAAGATGCTGACACATCAATCTTATGAAATTTAGTGAAAGTGTGTACTGAGGCCCAAGTGGCCGCCTTGCACACCTGTGACACCAAAGCCTGGTGTCTGAAAGCCTAGGAAGTGCTAACAGCCCTGGTGGAATGAGCCGTGACTAGAAAAGGGGGGACCTTGCCCCGAACAGAATAAGCATGAGTCACGGTCCTTCTGATCCAACGGGAGACGGTAGCCGACGAGGCCGCCAAACCTTTGCGTGGACCACTTGTCAGTATAAACAAAGAATCAGACTTCTGAAAGGAAGCAGTAGCACAATGAAGGAAGAACAATATCTTCATTGATGTGAAAAGAAGAAACCACCTTCAGAAGGAACGAAGGAGATGGGCGCAAGACCGCCTTGTCCTTGTGCAGGACTAGGTAGGGAGACTTGCACGACAGTGCAGCCAGCTCAGACACCCGCCTGGTGGATGTGATGGCCACCAAGAAAGCCACCTTCTGTGACAGCAGTTGTAAGGGAATCTCCCTGATCTTCTCATATGGCGGTTTCTGAAGCACAGAAAGCACCAGATTCAAATCCCATGGAGCCATCGGGGACCTCAACCGAGGCGCCACATGTCTCACACCTTGTACAAACGTACGAATCAACGAATGTGATGCCAAGGGTCTTTGAAAGAGAATCGCCAGAGCCGAAATCTGGCCCTTGAGAGTACTCAAAGCCAGTTTTTTTGTTCAGGCCTTGCTGCAAAAAGGTCAGAACCCTGGACACCAAGTAAGAGTGGGGGTTGTAACCCTCCGCCTCGCACCAAGTTATGTAAGCCTTCCAGGTGCGGTGATATATCTTGCGAGACGTACACTTGTGTGCTTTTAGCATGGTAGGGATTACGGAGTCGGCGACACCCCTGTCCCTCAGCACCTGGTATTCAATAGCCAGGCCATCAAAGCCAGCGAGGGTAAAGCAGGGTGCAAGATGGGCCCCTGAGACAGTAGGTCGTCTCGCAGCGGGAGCCGCCAGGGAATGTCCGCCACCATTTGCACCACGTCAGCGTACCACGAACGCCGAGGCCAATCTGGAGCCACCAGGATCATCGGGATTCCCTCCGCTACTACTCTGCATAGCAACCGCGGGAGAAGTTTGATTGGAGGGAAGGCATATAGAAGATGATACTGGCCCCAAGGGGCCACGAGAGCGTCCGTGGCGACCGCCAACGGATCTCTCGTCCTGGACACAAAGGTCTTCACTTTGTGGTTGAACCGAGACGCCATGAGGTCCATGAGGTCCACATCTGGCATCCCCCATCTGTGACAAATCTGGTCGAACACCTCTGGATGGAGAGACCACTCTCCCTGATCCAGCGTCTGGCGACTGAGAAAGTCCGCCTGCCAGTTTTCCACGCTTGGAATGTAAATGGCGGAGATTGCTGGAACGTGAAGTTCCACCCAATGCAGGATCAGAGCCGCTTCCGCCGCAGCTGCTGAACTCCTTGTTCCACACTGATGGTTCACATATGCCACTGACCCGAATTGGTCGACCTTGCAACCTCACTGTCCATTGAGACAGGCATAGCCTAATCACCCTCAGCACATTGATCGGGAGGCGTGCTTCCTGCACAGACCTACGGCCCTGAGCAGAGAGCTGCCCCAGGACCCCAGCCTGATAGGCTGGCATCCGTCGTGAGTATCACCCAATGAAGGGGCAGGAACGACTTCCCCCAAGTCAGCGCCGGGTCCCGAAGCCACCAGGTCAGAGAGGCCCTGACCTTGGGGTTCAGGCGGATCATAAGGTCCAAGGATCGCGGAGACCTGTCCCACTGAGACAGAATCGCTCGCTGGAGAAGGCGAGTGTGGCTCTGGGCGTAAGGTACCGCCTCGAAGGTTGAGCCCATGAGCCCCAGCACTCGCATACAGAACCGTAATGATGACTGCCAGCATGACAGCAAGGTTCGCACCGCCATCTGTAGTGACAACAACTTGGCCGGAGGTAGAAACACCTTCGCCTGCTCTGTGTCCAGAATCAGACCCAGATACTCCAGGTGACAAGACGGAGAAACCGTTGACTTTTGCAGGTTGATCAACCAGCCGAAGTCCTGCAATGAAGCCAAGGTGATCTTCACATTCTCTTCCAGAGCCGAGGCGGACTCCGCTCTCTGGAGCAGGTCGTCGAGGTATGCTACCACCGCAATGCCTCTCTGCCGCAGTAACGCCAGTACTGGGGCCACCAACTTTGTGAAAACTCGAGGAGCTGAGGCCAGACCGAAAGGGAGTGCCACAAATTGGTAATGGAGGTCCCCCACTGCAAAGCGAAGAAAAGGCTGCTGCCGTGAACAAATGGGAACATGGAGATACGCGTCCCTGATATCCAGAGGTGCAAGGAATTCCCCTTGATGGAGGGCGGCCACAACCGAGCGAATTGATTCCATCCGGAATTTCCACGTTTTTACTTATCGGTTCAGGGCCTTCAGGTCCAGAACTGGCCGGACCCCCCCCCCCTTTTTGGAGACCACAAACAGGTTTGAGTAAAAACCTCTAAACCTCTCTGCTGGAGGTACCGGCATGATCACCCCCTGGTCAGACAGAGAACCTGTCTGGGGGTAGAGTGCTGAACTCTATCCTGTACCCGGTGGACACCACCTCCCGAACCCACCAGTCGGAAATGCGAGTAGCCCACCGGTCTGCGAACCCCAGAAGACGTCCCCCCACCCGAAGCCCGGGTGGGGGCAGCCCATCAGGCAGAGGAGGGCTTGTCTTCTGCCTTTTCAGTTTTGTGCTGCCACTGCCGTTTACCGGGCCCTGCAGCGGCCTTGCCAGGACAGTTCCCCTTTCCTGCTGCACCAGAGGCGCAAAAAAACCTCTTCTGACCCGAAGATACCGGCCCCTGTCTACGGCGGAAATCTCACCTTCGGGCGCCTTTCCACCAGTGAAATCCTTAATGATCTCATCCAGCTGTGGACCGAAAAGACAGCCCCCCTGGAAAGGAAGATCCGCAAGGCCTTTTTTGGACGCGTGGTCTCCCGACCATGAGCGTAACCAAAGGACTCGTCTGAGAATGACGGCAAATACTGCCATTTTGGATAACATAGGGAGCAGATCCAGATGGGGACCCCTCCAAAGGGATGGTCGTCACCTTGTTAAGGCGGGCAATCGGTGGGTCCACCGCAGGTGAAGTCCACTTCTGTAAAAAACTATCCTCAAAAGGATAACGGATGGAAAAACGTTTTGATAGTAAAAAGGAATGTTGCGGACGCTGCCATTCACGATAAATCAGGTGATCAAAGAACTGATCATAAGGATAAGCCCTAGGAGCCCTGGGGGGTCTGGCCGATCCGCAAACATATGCAGACGCCTGCGACTCGCCGTCCTGGCTCAGTCGCAGAGAAGTGCGAATCCCAGACATAATGGCGGATTCTAGCGTCTTTTCGCACACCGCCGCCGCCCCCTGATCCTCCTCACCGTCAGAGGGGACTAATTCCCCTTCAGAAAGCTCCACTGGGGTCCCTGTGACCCCCGAGGCCATCTCCGGTTCAGAGTCCTCCCCTGAGGAACAAGGGGGAGGGGGATGTTTTTTAGGGGCCCCTGGAGCTATGCTCGGCTCCACCCGGGAAGAAACTCGCTAAAAACCGCCCTCAGCTGGTCCAAAAATGCCCCTTGCGCGGAGCCACACCGTTCCAAAAGAGAAAGTAAAAATGGTTGCAGCACGTTTTTACAGCATGCAGGGACTCCAATATGGCCGCCGGGTCATCCACTAAATGACTAAGGCTAAAGGCTAAAACCACCTGCAGGGAACGTGACTACAGCAAAATGGCTTCTGTTAGCACTAGGGGGCAGCCCCACAGTGAAAAAAAGTCTGCGACTACGGCAAAATGGCGGTGATCCACCGCAAAATGGCGGCGGATCGCCGCATGGTGGCCCAAGTCCCCGAAAGAACGGAGGAACGAGCGGTGCGGGGGGAAGAGGGGGTGGGGGAGAAGGACCCCAGGACCCACACCAGTGGCTACCACCCAGAAAGTGTCGGACACCCGTCGCCCCCCCCCTCTACGCCTGAAACAGGGGAGAGGGGGGCATTCACTCACCACTCCTGTCGGGTGTAGCGGGTAGCCACCCGTTTGCAGACCTTCCACCTTCCAGACGTTTGCCCACCGATGGGCGATGTGGGCTGTCCTCACCACTCACTTACGGGGGGAGAGGGGA
>BLSH010081543.1:131906-141964 GCA_018402905.1 Glandirana rugosa
GTTGCTTGGGGTAACTTTAGTTACCCCTGGGCTTGAAAATCCGTGTTTTTACCGACATTGTTTCTGGACCGTTCAGGATCTCCAGACGTTTTCCTTCCTTTTACCCCCATTCCCATACCGTTCACGGGATGTTTTTTTTACCCCTGTCACTTTATTGAAATTTATAAATTTTTTTTTATTTTTGTATTTTTTTCGTTTTTACCTCCACTTACACCTAGTAGAAGTTTGACACAGACTTTTCATAATTAATTGCCATCTTCGGTATATTGACAAGATTATAGTAGAAGTTTGATCCCGTTCACGGGATGTTTATTTACCCATATCCCTTTTATTTAATTCTCTAGGCTCCTACTCCACATCCACCCCCCTTCCCATTTTTTTACTTGATTTTAATTTATTTTCCCTATACCCATTTATTTGTAGGGCACTTGCCCTAGTTTGAAGATGATATTAGAACAGTTATATGGCTTCTACCGTTAATTAATACTTTTCAGACACAGTTTGAAGATGATCCACATTCACCTCCATTTTTGCTTTTTTTATGTTTTTATTTTTTTTTAAATATTTAAAGTTATTTCACTGTCCCCATTTTTTTTGTAGGGCACTTGCCATACCCTTACCCCCATTTTCCTTCCTTTTGCAGACCTCTAGGACTTGCCAGGTCTTTGTTACAGCCATTTTTGTGCCTAAAAGTTCGGGTCCCCATTGATTTCAATGGGGTTCGTTGTCCTTGCGATAGTTCGGGTTCCGTCCGGACCCGGACCCGGACTTTGTCCCGAAGTTCGGACGGACCAGCAGAACCCGAACGTCCAGGTGTTCGCTCAACTCTAGTTAACAGGAAATACACAGGATAACAGGAAATACACAGGATAACAGGAGATACACAGGATAACAGGAAATAGACAAGATAACAGGAGATACACAGGATAACAGGAAATACACAGGATAACAGGAAATACACAGGATAACAGGAAATACACAGGAGATACACAGGAGATACACAGGATAACAGGAAATACACAGGATAACAAGAAATACACAGGATAACAGGAAATACACAGGATAACAAGAAATACACAGGATAACAGGAGATACACAGGATAACAGGAAATACACAGGATAAGAAGAAATACACAGGATAACAAGAAATACACCGGATAACAGGAAATACACAGGATAACAGGAAATACACAGGATAACAAGAAATACACAGGATAACAGGAGATACACAGGATAACAGGAGATACACAGGATAACAAGAAATACACAGGATAACAGGAGATGCACAGGATAACAGGAAATAGACAGGATAACAAGAAATACACAGGATAACAGGAAATACACAGGATAACAAGAAATACACAGGATAACAGGAAATACATAGGATAACAGGAGATACACAGGATAACAGGAAATAGACAAGATAACAGGAGATACACAGGATAACAGGAAATACACAGGATAACAAGAAATACACAGGATAACAGGAAATACACAGGATGACAGGAAATACATAGGATAACAAGAAATACACAGGATAACAGGAAATACACAGGCTAACAGGAGATACACAGGATAACAAGAAATACACAGGATAACAGGAAATACACAGGATAACAGGAAATGCACAGGATAATAGGAAATACACAGGATAACAGGAAATACACAGGATAACAAGAAATACACAGGATAACAGGAAATGCACAGGATAATAGGAAATACACAGGATAATAGGAAATACACAGGATAACAGGAAATACACAGGATAACAGGAAATGCACAGGATAATAGGAAATACACAGGATAACAGGAGATACACAGGATAACAGGAGATAAACAAGATAACAGGAAATACACAGGATAAAAGGAAATACACAGGATAACAGGAGATACACAGGATAACAGGAAATGCACAGGATAACAGGAAATGCACAGGATAACAAGAAATACACCGGATAACAGGAAATACACAGGATAACAGGAGATACACAGGATAACAAGAAATACACAGGATAACAGGAGATACACAGGATAACAGGAAATGCACAGGATAACAGGAAATGCACAGGATAACAGGAAATACACAGGATAATAGGAAATGCACAGGATAATAGGAGATACACAGGATAACAGGAGATAAACAAGATAACAGGAAATACACAGGATAACAGGAAATACACAGGATAACAGGAGATACACAGGATAACAGGAAATACACAGGATAACAGGAAATACACAGGATAACAGGAGATACACAGGATAACAGGAAATACACAGGATACTCTCTCTCTTTATGTCTCTCTCTCTCTTATCTCTCTCTCTGTTTCCCTCTCTTTCTCTCTTATCTCTCTCTTTTTGTCTCTGTCTCTCTCTCTCTCTCTTTCTCTTATCTCTCTCTCTTTTCTCTCCCATTATGTTTCTCTCTCTCTTTCTCTTTCTCTCTCTCTCTCTTATCTCTCCCTCTCTGTTTCTCTCTCTCTACCTGTCTCTCTCACTTTCTTTCTCTCTCTCTCAATTCAATTCAATTCAATTCAAATAAGCTTTTTTTGGCAGGACCAAATACAATTTAGCATTGCCAAAGCAGTTGAGTCTTGTATGGTAAGGGTGGGGGCGGGGGGTAATGGGTAATATAATGGGGAATGGGGGAAAGTCCATGGAAAGGATTTTTAAGTCCACATTTTTTCATGCCCCTCTCAGTCTGTGACACACCGTCACATATTGTGCAGCTATTTTCATTATTGTCTCCTCTTCTCCCTGTAGGATTTGGGGTTTCCTCTTCTCTTCCGTAGCATTGAAGTCCGGGATGAGAGCGGAGAATCTCTGGAAGTGAGTGTCCCTCACTCATGAGTACTTGGGGCACTGTAGCAGGAAGTGGTCCTCATCCTCCAGGACCTCCTGGTCACCTTGCTGGCACAGTCTTCTCTTCCTGGGTTTGTAGGTCTGTCTGAGCCATCCTGATTGGATTTCCAGGCTGTGGGCGCTCAGTCTGTACCGGCTCAGGGTCTGTCTGTCTTTGGGGTTTTGTAAGCACCTCCAGATACGGGGCCAGTTTGTAGTCTCTCTGCAGTGACTGGTAAATAGTTAGTTCCTTGGAGTTTATTTAGTTTCTCCATTCTCCAACATATTTTTCTTTGGAGACATTCATTATGTTTTTTATTTGAGATATTGTCAGGCCGGATTGTTGGGAGTTTGGGATAGACAAGGAGCTGATGAGTTGTTGCAGGCCACATGCCTTGGACTGCTCCTTATTGGTCAGTAAGGCTTTATGGTGTTATGAGTTGGAACTGCTGTTTTGCAGGTGGTCCCAGTATGATAGCACACTCTTCTAAGGGAAATCTGCCCAGCTCGGACCAGCAAGCACTGTTTGAGGTGCTCCGATGGACTTGGAGGAGGTGTTTGCAGAATTCCAGATGGAATAGTTCTGTTGGACTGGAGTAGGTGACCGGATCCCAAACTTCACTGTCATAAAGAAGGATTGGGGTGATGACACTATCAAATATTCTGAGGCAAACTCTCACTGGTGGTTTTAGGTGGTACAGCTGTCTCCTGATGGCATAAAGGGCTCTGCATGTCTTGTCTTTTAGTGCCTCTATGGCTTGCTTGAAACTTCCTGATTTGTTTATTTCTAGGCCAAGTTAAGTGTAGCTGTTAGTTTCATCAAGAGTGCAGTTGTCTAATGTAAAGGAAGGGCTCTTTGTTTGTTTTATGTTTTTCCTTTGGAACACCGTGGCTTTTGTTTTGCTTGTGTTGATTGGTAGTGCCCATGTGGTACTGTATATCTCTAGAACTTCCAGGCTGTCTTGTAGGCCTCAAATATATAGTGGAAGAATCCCACGCTTACTGTCTTAATAACACAGCAATCAGCAGCTGGCACAACAAACGGACAAATTTGTATAGAAAATTAAACAAAAAGTGCAGCGCTTAAATTATAAAAAGTGAATTTAACCAAATAGAAATACTCAGCAAACCATTATAGGTGTGTGTGTAGATTGCATCAACACAAAGTGAACACGTTATAGCACATATAACCCTAATAAACTGGGAATAAAAAAGTGACTTTGTGCATATATATATAATCATACTACTTAAAATTCAATGTCCATACTACTACCACAAGTGGCACTAAAGGGTGCCGGATGAGTATAGACACAATCAATACTATATATAAGTCCTGGTGCTTATTTAGTGATAATAGAAAGTGTCATTAAAAAACACATAAAAATGACAGGTGCCAGAATTCAACATTCCGTAGAGAAATCCTCATCCATATATTATGTGCTTACCAGAAGCTGGTAAGTAACCAGCAAAGAAACCACGGTTATGGCCACTGGCGTTGCTAGCGGGGTGCGGGCCACACCCAGGTGACACCCACTAGAGGGGTTACACCCGTGGGCAGCAGCACCGCTAACACCGCACAGTCCGCGCCCCTAAATCAGCCGTCATTAAACACTTCTGCCCGGACTGCCAGCGGTCAGTGTAATATCAGTCATTGGTTTGCTGGGACTGTGGGTTTCCCAGCAACCAGTGAGGGTAGCGTGTGTGTGCCCTGCCTCCTGCTCCTCACCGCGGCTCTCAGCCTGTCTTGGTTCCTGGCTGGGCATGATATCACGCGCGCGCGCCCCGCCTCCCTGCTTCTCGCGGCTCTCGGCTCCCTGCTCCTGGCTCTCATGCGATGTATATCTCGCAGCTTCCGCCCCCCTGCTTGCCGAATGTCCTCTCTCCTGCCCTCGAGGTATGTGGGGCATAATCCTTTAAGGTGCACACACTGATAGGCAGAATGTGTTAAGTGCACACTAATGGGCATATTATGTTAAGGGGCACAGTGATGGGCACTTTTTTTGTGCCCATCAGGGTGCCACTTAACATGAACTGTGCCCATCAGATTGCCCCTTAACACAAAATGCGCCCATCAGTATGCTACTTATTTTATGTTAAGGGTCATGCTGATGGTCACAGTTTATGTTAAGGGCCACTCTGATGGGCATATTTTATTTTAAGAGCAACACAGATGGGCACATTTTATATTAAGTGGCACTTAGATGGGCACGTTTTGATGTGCCCATCAGAAAGGCCCCTTGACATAAATTGTGCCCATCAGAGTGCCCCTTATCATAAAATGTGCCTATCCGCATGGTACTTATTTTATGTTAAGGGGCATGCTGATGGGCAAATTTTATGTTAAATGGCACGCTGATAGTTAGTGGAGGGGGTCTGTACTGAGGAATGGAGGTCGGTACTGAGGGGGGACTATAGTTGGTGGAGGGGTGGGTGACATTAATTTTTTCTGCACTGGGTGACACCAACCCTAGTGACGCCACTGGTTATGCCAGATATCCACTGGGCTTCAAGTTGTAGAGCTGTTTCACAAGGCTTCATACAGTCCGGTTGCTCACACGGATGGCATGTAAAGATGAACCACATGGATATCCAAGATACTCATCACAGGGATTATTCGCCTTTCCAGGGATCACGTGACTGTGTTCTGCTGTAGCCAATGACAGGTCGACTTGGCCTTGTGTTTTGGATCATTGTCATGTTGGAATGTCCAAGTACGTCCCATGCACAGCTTCCTGGCTGTTGAATGCAAATGTTCCTCCAGTATTTTTTGATAACTTACTGCATTCATCTTACCATCAATTTTTACCAAATTCCCTGTGCCTTTGTAGCTCACACATCCCCAAAACATGAGCGATCCACCTCCATGTTTCACAGGCCTTGTTGACTCCTCTCCAAATGTATAGTTTAGATACATTTGGAGAAGAGTCAACAAGGCCTGTGAAACACGGAGGTGGATCGCTGATGTTTTGGGGATGTGTGATTGTGACCAAAAAGCTAAATTTTGGTCTCATCACTCCAAATGACTTTGTGCCAGAAGGTTTGAGGCTTGTCTCTGTGCTCTTTGGCGTATTGTAAGTGGGATACTTTGTGGTATTTGCATAGTAATGGCTTTCTTCTGGCGACTCCACCATGCAGTCCATCTTTCTTCAAGTGCCTCCTTATTGTGCATCTTGAAACAGCCACACCACATGTTTTCAGAGAGTCCTGAAGTTATTTGTGGTTTTTCTTTGCATCCCTAGCAATTTTCCTGGCAGATGTGGCTGAAATTTTAGTTGGTCTACCTGACTGTGGTTTGGTTTCAACAGAACCCCTCATTTTCCACTTCTTGATTAGAGTTTGAACACTGCTGATTGGCATGCTCAATTCCTTGGATATCTTTGTTTTCCCTTTCTTGTTTTATACAGTTCAACTACCTTTTCCTGCAGATCCTTTGACAATTCTTTTGCTTTCCCTATGACTCAGAATCCAGAAACGTCAGTGCAGCACTGGATGAAAGATGCAAGGGTCTGTCAGGAGTCCAGAAACTCATTGACCTTTTATACACACACACTAATTACAAGCAAACAGATCACAGGTGAGGATGGTTACCTTTAATAGCCATTTAAACCCCTTTGAGTCAACTTGCGTGCATGTAATCAGGCCAAAATCACCAGGGTATGTAAACTTTTCTCACCCCGTCCTCCAAAAACCTTGGAACCTTACCTGATACCGAGAAATGATACAACGCCCATTCAGGTGCAGCTTGCCGATACACAGCTTCCATGCATATAGACAGCTACTGCATTCATAGATCTGCTTATTGTACCTTTATCATTCTGCATATGTAAAACTCAGTGTCTTATGTTTATTCCTCACATGTTATATGCAACAACTGTCATCTGCCTGCAATATGTTCAGGGGCTGATCCCGCCATTGTATGGTACTATACAGCTTCTATATCTTCTATACCCTGTACTGTCCTGTTTGTTGCCAATAAAAATTTTGAACCTGAATTATCAATAAAAGTTTATTTTTATATGGCAAGAGGTTCCCAATCACAGTATCTTGATGATCTTTAATCACAATCACAATCACTTTGTCCTTACAAGAATGTCCATGTACAGTATAGTATGCACTCAATGCTTGGTCGGGGCTCCTTTGCATTAATTACTACATTGATGCAGTGTGGCATGGAGGTGATCAGACTGTGGCACTGCTGAAGTGTCATGGCAGCACAAGTTGCTTTGATAGCAGCGCTCAGCTCAACTACATTGTTGGTTCAGGTGTCTCTCATCTTCCTCCTGACAAAACCCCCTCAGATTGTCTATGGGGCCTGGCGAGTTTGCTGTCCAATCAAGCACAGTCATACCATGATCATTAAACCAGTGTGACAAACAGCCCATGTCAGTTGTGAATGGAGTATATCTGCCACATGGAATCTTGAGATTCCTAAGGTAAATGGGTGGCAGTGAGAGGTCTGTAGGCAGCAGAGGCATGGGCGTCCGCAGAAATTTTTCCAGGGGGGGGGCATCATTTTAAGGTCACCCATGCTATGCCACTTTTTGACATTATCACATTATCATGGTCAAGGACTGCAGCCATAGTACAGGAGATGGTCAGAGACTGCAGACATAGTACAGGAGATGATCAGAGACTGCAGACATAGTACAGGAGATGATCAGAGACTGCAGACATAGTACAGGAGATGGTCATACACAGCGGACATAGTACAAGAGACAGTCAGAGACTATGGACATAGAACAGGAGATGATCAGACACTGCAGACATACTACAGGAGATAGTCAGAGACTGCAGACATACTACAGGAGATGGTTAGAGACTGCAGACATAGTACAGGAGATGGTCTGAGACTGTGGAAATGGAACACAAGACGATCAGCGACTTCATACATAGCCCAAGAGTGTAAGGACCTAGTTGGCAACCCCCTATCCGATCCCTGATTCCAGGGGGGGGCAATTGCCCCCCCTTGCCCCTATCTGCAGACGCCCATGAGCAGGGTGTTAAGTATTGGTCACACCTTGCTCCCCAGCTGGGGTAGATTTTTGCCTGATGTGGGTGTAATCAGAGGTGGTGCTGAGAGAGAAGGAGAAGGTTCTGAGTGAACGTGCCTGCAGGACTGAAGCAGACCAAGTGAGATCTATCTGGTAGCCAGGAGGCTTTTATTCATGTAATGGACTTTTGTGTTTTGGGGCTGTTTTCTACCCCTGCAAGGGAAGCCTTTCTCTTATCCTTTATTTGCTGAATGAATAAACATGGGCAGGAAGCCCTTAACCTGACATACGGCTGGATTACATGTTTGAGAACCTCTCCACTTGAAGCTAATCGCCCACACCGGGTATTGGTAGTTTTGGCAGAGTGGGTGGTGCCAAGTCCTGCTTCAAAAATGAAAACAGCTTCTCCATAACTGGTCAGCAGAGGGAAGCACAAAGTGCTCTAGAATTTCCTGCTAGAGGGCTATACTGACTTTGCACTTTATAAAACACAGAGACCTGAAGATGACATGGCTCCCAAAATCATCATTAAAGTCCCAGAGTCTGGAGAATTCATTTGAGACTGTTTTTTACTGTCTAGATCAGTCTTTCTGAACCTTTTCAACACCGAGGAACCCTTGAAATAGTTCTCCGTTCTCGTGGAACCCCTGCTAACGATTAAAGATCTACAACTCATGATACATTAGTGTGATGGTCAATGGGAAGGGTGCTCCTTACACTTGTGGTCATTGGGAAGAATTACCCCCTTACAGATAGCTAAAAAGATCAATGATGTCATTTGGAATTTATCTGAGAGGTAGAAATTGACCATTGATCAAGGAATCCCTAGCAACCTCTGGAGGAACCCTAGGGTTCCACGGAACCCTGGTTGAAAAACCCTGGTCTAGATAATAAATACAATTTTCATGATATTGACTTATTTTTGGGCCGTATTGAACATGCCTCACTCAGAGTCCCAATGTGCTGTAGTTTGACATATTAGGGATGAAGACATAGGGCCCCCTGCATTTCATTTAAAGTCCCACGATTTCCTCCCCCCCCCTTCTTTGTTTTACTAATAGAAAAGGTATTGTCAAAAAAAGGACAAAAAAGAGCTGAACACTGCCATGGGACCAGTGGTAAATTTGTCAACGAAATTAGCACTATTTTATTCGACTAATTGATTTTTTTAATTTTTACATTCAGAGTTATGCTTGCATTTGTTGCACACATATTAAAATGTACATTTTATGCCTGAAGATTAAACACTTTCATACCCCCCTTCCTGCCCAGACCAATTTTCAGCTTTCAGCGCTCTCACATTTTGAATGACAATTGCGCGGTCGTGCTACGCTGTACCCAAACAACATTTTTTTTTTTTTCCAAATATTTTATTCATAATTTGTCAACATATACAATGAGAAAGTCATCATACAATCTTTAACATATATCAGTTCAGGTAAGCAGGGGATATAATCCCAGTGATGTGACATGTGATACATGTATTATAAATGTTAACAGAAAAACATAACACGTTTAAGTATGCGATATCAAATCTTAGTAAGCTAACTGTATATTCAACCAGATTGCTCCGAGTGATCTCCGGTTACTCCGACATAAAAGGGTGGGGAGGACAAGGACGAGACAAAGGGGATAAAAGTCGAGAAGGAAGGAGAGCGGGGATAAAGAGAGAGAGAGGAGAAAAAAAAAGGGGGGGGGACGTGGATATGTGGGGCATGGGTTTCTTCTGACAACGAGATCCTAGGGAGCGGAGGGGGGGTGGGCACACCACCAACAACCCCCTGCACTCCCCCGGACTCTCCTCACTTCTGCAAAAAGCATGGGGGGGGGGGGAAAGAAGCGTGGGTGTAGCTTATGTATCAATTTTAGGGGTCTGCTGTCCACGCTGTTACATTTACTTTAACAGAGCTAACTCTAACAGGGAATCAGATTTTCGAAATTCGGTCCATTTCTCCCAAATTTTTGAGAAATGGGGAAGTTTGTCCTGAGCTATGTGAACCATCTCCTCCATTGTTTCGATGTGATTTAATCGATGGATCCACTCTGAAATTGAGGGGGGTCTACCAAGTGTATCGAGTCCTGTTTGAAGGGGTAAAGAGTTTTTAAACCCTCTTTACCTGGCTTAAAGCTTTTAGACTAAGGGACAATCTCAATCGAGACAATTTCATTTACATTGTCGCACCTGTCGTCTGGGGATTTTAACTATGTATTCGATGTGGGTGCGAAGAA
>BLSH010081543.1:147441-157551 GCA_018402905.1 Glandirana rugosa
ACCCCCCCCCCCCCCCCCCCACATACAGGCTTGTCCCTGAAAAGGGTTAACCACAGAAGCAGCATCCCAGTCTGATGCATTTCAACTTGAAAAAAGGCTTTTTAGGTACTATTGGTTGTAACACCTGATTTTTTTATCCAAGGGTAATAGACCTTAATTGACCAAAATAATCTGCAGCCACAACAGATCTAAAAGCTATATGAAAGTTTACTCTTAAGTAAAGTAAACCTAAAGCCATCAACTTTGTAAACATTTCTCAGAAGCTACACAGTTTAATAGTAGTTTGTTGGCTTCTGTTTTTACAATCTCACGCTGCATTGTCTTAAAAGTTTAGTAAAATGTCAAAACAGAGAGCACAAAAAACACTTCAAAATCACATCACATTCCCCAAATCTCCTCCCATTGTCATAACGCTTATTATGACATAAACAAGAGAGCAGCGCCTCTAAGTGCAATACCTTCTTTAATGATAAAGGGTATAAGTAAATTTACACTCACATAAAAAATTGGATAAAAGATCGGATAAAAACAGAAAGGGTCATCTGTGGATCACCAGGTGGTGTGCAGGCAGGCGTGGAGAGGAAGCCGATGCCCGTCACACTGTTGGCTTCCAGCGCAAGCCGGGACACAAAGCCGATCACAGACCGTCCACACGCTCAGCACCATGTCACTTCCGGGTCACCAAACAGGAAATGCGCGCGTTCGGATCATTCATGATCCCTCATCAGGCATAGATAGTGATACCCTTTATCATTAAAGAAGGTATTGCACTTAGAGGCGCTGCTCTCTTGTTTATGTCTTGGTCTACAGAGTCTTCCTGCTCCGTTTAGCCGGCTGCCTTGAATTGCACACCTCCTCCGGACTTTGCCCATGGACTTCCTTGGGACTTTCTTTCCCTCTGCCCATGTCTACCCTCTACATGCCAGAGTGGTATGAGAGCTATTTCAACATGTTTTGGTTAGAGTGACATGTGAGCGCAGTGTTATTTGTTGTTACGCTTATTATGCCAAGAGGATTGAAAGTATAGACTTCAGGTATGTGTTTGTCTAGTATCAGGCAGGTCTTATCTTACAATAAACTAAGGGTTGTTTTAGAGACTATGGTCACAAACATTGTTTACTGGCTGAAAAGTATGCAAACAGATTAGTAGTACCTTTACCTTAGTTAGCACAAATAAATCCTTCAGACACTGTGATCACAGAGCGTGCCACACGCGCCCTGCTGCGGGTACGTTGGGCACGTTAATGGGAGACCATTATATGACCGTCTCCCAGAACTAGCTTTCCACACTGTAGCCGTCATGCGGAGACAAAGAAAAATGCTATTTAAAAAAAAAAAACAGCACTGTTTAACCACTTCCCGCCCCAGCCCATAGACAAATGACAGCCGGGCGGTGGTTCAGTTATCCTGATCGGATGTCTATTGACATCTTTCAGGATTACCCACAATTGCGCGCCCACTGGGGTGTGCATCGTGGCGAACGGTGTGTCAGTCTGACCCACCGAATTACTGATCGAGGTAAAGAGCTTCCATTGGAATCATTGGATCAGCCGTGACCAATCACAGTGTAAACAGGAAGAGCCGTTTATCGATTTTTCCTCTACTCGCGTCCGCAGACATGAGTAGAGGAAAGTCAATCGGCAGCTCTCCTGACAGGGGGTCCGCTCTGATTGTTTATCAGTGCAGTCCCCCCCAGGATTGCCACCCAAGACCACCAGGATGCCCACCAAGGGACCACCAGGGAGCCCACCCTAACCACCAAGGAGCCCATCCTAGACCACCAGGTAAGTGGTACAATGCCCCACATGGATGGCACTCAGTGCCCATTTCAGATGCCACCCAGGACCACCAGGGAATGCCCACCTTACATTACAGGATGGCATTGCCGCCTATCAGTGCTCACCAGTGCCACATATCAGTGCCCACCAGTACTACCTATCAGTGCCCAGTGCCACCTATCAGTGCCCATCAGTGCCACCTATGAGTGCCCATCAGTGCTGCCTATGAGTGCTCATCAGTGCCGCTTATCAGTGCCACCTATCAGTGCCCGTTAGTGCTGCTTATCAGTGCCGCCTATCAGTGCTGCATATATGTGCCTCATCATCAATGCCCATCAGTGCCACCTCATCAGTGCCAATCAGTACTGCATCATCAGTGCATGTCAGTGATGGAGAATATGTACTTATTTACAAAGTTTTCTGACAGAAACAGAGAAAAACTTTTTTTTTTCTAAATTCTCTGATTTTTTTATTTGTAGCGCAAAAAATAAAAACTGTATTGGGGATCAAATACCACCAAAAGAAATCTCTATTTGTGGGGAAAAAAGGATAAAAATTTTGTTTGGGTACAACGTCACATGACTGCTCAATTGTCATTCAAAATGTGACAGCGCTGAAAGCTGAAAAATGGTCTGGGCAGGAAGGGGGGTAAGTGCCCTGTATTGAAGTGGTTAAATATCACAAAAATGAAAGCTCTATTTGTGTGAAAAAAATTACAAAAATGTAATTTGGTTACAGCGTTGCGTGACCGCGCTATTGTCATTCAAAGTGTGACAGTGCTAAAAGCTGAAAATTGGCCTGGGCATGAAGGGGGTGAAAGTGTCCGGTACTGAAGTGGTTAAGAAGGCAAGTCAGGTTTTATCCTGAAATACATCAAACCACACCACACAAACCTCAAATAATCCGGCTGTAGAGGTGGATGCTTGGATAAATAGTGCAAATCCAAACAGAAAAAAGCCATGACGTGCATCATCCACCCTCCTTTGTCCTTGTACCCTCTGTACTCCAATCCATGACAACCAGCCCTGTTTAGCTCACCCTCTCTAATCACATTTACATTCATGTTCTGAGATTGCTGGGTACTCACCCTTTCTCTGACTGCCACAGTTTCCTGTGTGGCACAAGGTGACCACATGTAGAAGGATGAGAGGCAAAAGAAGATGGACTTCCATCTCCACTGCAAGGTGAGCACTGAACTCTGATAGAAGGCACAGCTGATGATGAAGTTTTATACTGTAGAGGGGTTGAGTACTTTGATCATCATTGGAGGAAATGAATTCTAAAGATAATATCTCAGAGATGTACACATTTCCTGGTGGTCATAACTGGCTGCTCTTAGATTGTCACGTAGCATGTTTATTGCATGTTTCTCAATATCCCTGATATAAGCTAGCTAGATAACATAGACAAATCAACTAATGCTAATAGAGCTAAAATAACAATCTGTCTGTTGGTAGGCCCAAACTCAAATTTAGCCCTTCTTTAAGGGGAGCTGATGGAACCATCCCATGGCCTGATTCTTGGTGACAGTGACAGACCAGTCACTTTCACCACCTCCTTCTCAATGGCCCTATTCCAGTGAGTCATCGCCTGAACCACCAGTCCATCCTGAATGACCAAGAGTCTATGCAATGGCTTAGGCAACAGCTGGTCTTCTGTTTCGCAGGTTGTATGCCTGAGGGATAGGAGCTATACTCACTGGTGTCACTAGGGTTGGTTTCACCTGGTGTGGTAAAACATGGTGTCACTCCCCTTATATTTTTTCCCCATATAACTCTGCACATATTGGCAATAGTAGGGCCCAGTACAGATCCCTCAGTAGTAGAACCTCCCTTCCCCTAGTACAGGCCCCTTAGTAGTAGAGCCCCCTCTTCCCCCAGTGCAGACCCCTCAGTAGTAGAATCCCCCCTTTCCCCAGTACAGACCCCTCAGTAGTAGAATCTCCCCTTTCCCCCAGTACAGACTCCTCAGTAGTAGAATCACCCCTTTTCCCAGTACAGACCCCTCAGTAGTAAACCCCCCCCAACTTTTTTCTCCCAGTACATATGTAGTTCAAGTGAACTCTTGTGCCCCCCTCCAACAATGAGGTGAGTACAGTTTCCTAATCTCATTCATCTGTGATCCAATATCATGCAGGTAGAAGAAGTGCAGAACAGAAGTGGGGGATGGGGTGTAGAGGAGACTCTCAAGTAGGATTGAAGCCCCCAGATTCTCATCCAAAGGCATCCTGGCCCAGCAACGCCCACAGCCTGGGCACAGTGTGCGCCCAGCTATGAAGTCAAGTTGGGTGGGGACAGGGGCGGGGTCTACTGTGGTCAGTATACCAGCAAATCTGAGAGAATTGGCAGGTGGCGGTGAATTCAGCAGCATGCAGAATCTAGTCACAGAGCGCGAGGATAGGAGGAATATAAACATAGTGTCAGGAAAAGTTTCACCTGCTGGTGGCACTGTGGCTCCCAGATCTATGGGCTGCAGTTCCAGTGTCCACCAGCGGGTGTCTCTCAGCAGTCAGAGGCTGACGGTCGGGAAAGGTTTTACCTGCTGGTGGCACTGTGCTCCGAGATCTTTAGGCTGCAGTTCCAGTATCCACCAGCAGGTGTCTCTCGGCAGTCAGGAGCTGACTTCATTCCCTGCAATCAGGCATCACCTGATGCTGATTGCAGGAAGTGTATTTAAACCTGGGGAATGCTGTTTTACCTGTTTGCCTTGGTATTTTCTCCTTGTTCTCCTGATCTGCGTTCCAGTGTTCCTGAAGCCCGTTTCCCATCTCCTGTTCCTGGACTTTGATCCTGATCCTGCAGCCTGATTTCTTCCTACCTGTTCAGTCTGTCTCCTGACTCCCTGTCCTGTCTTGTTCCCAGCTCCCCACTGCTTGATCTCCCGTGTATGATCCTGGCTCTGGCACATTTATGATTTGGTTATCCTATGCTCTGTACATATTGGAGTTAGTCTGTTGTTTGTTTGTGTTCACTGGTTGGGTTATACTATTTGCTGTATTGGAGGTGTGTTTTCTTTGTTATTTACTTATCTTTTTAATAAATCTTATTATTTACACTTTACCTGTGTTTGGTTCACTCTGTTACAGTCCACACCTTTCTGGTCACACCGGTCCCTGACATAATACCAAGGCCAATCCTGACCAGAAGTGGCTGCACAGGGAAGCCTGCTTGGTTTTGCCATTTGTGGTAAAATGCATCCGGAGAAGGTTATTTCTTTTTCTCTGCTGGTGACAGAGGATAATGAATACTGCCGCCAGATATTGAAGGAGTGGACCAGTGACCAGTTATAAGAATGTATCCGTCTTGCTCATTCCCTAGTTGATCAGGGGAGTATGTTGTTTTGGAGATGTTCAGCCTTTGATTCAGGTTTGTGCGGAGTTAGCTTTGTCCAGTACTCCTAAGGGCAGTGATGATTTTTCTCCCCCTTCAGTATGGCTCAGGTAGAATCTCTGGTGTGGTTATTGGAAGATGGCTTAGCTTACTTCTTTGAGCACTATTCAGCATGTTCCCAACAGATGTTAGTGGAGTGTATTAACGCAGTCAAGTCTCTTGTCAGACAGGCCGCATGTAAACCGAATTTTGTTCAACCTTTACTAGAGACATGGTCAGATATATTGCACTCAGCCTCAGTCAGCTTGCACCAACCCATTCCTGCTGCCAGAGACCTGCCTGTTCAAAGGTTTCTCTCTCCATCACCTACCGCAACCACAGTCACAGCCCAATATACCCTACTACCAACCAAGTATCAGTACCCTGTTTCCACCTGTTGCATCTACCCTGCCTTTAACCTATCAACCTCTTCTCCGCTGCCTGCAACAACCCCACAAAAATCCCCTTTAGCAACTGCTCTCTCTTTCTTACCATACTCCAGCTATTCTCTACCATCAACTGCACCCCCTATTTACAGCCCTGCAGTCACTTACAAAACTTCAATGGCTAAACCTAAGAAGAAGCAGAAGTTTTTCCCTACCCGCACAATCCTGCCACTATCCAATCCTACCTCCACACCAACCGATCTGTTCCAGTCTGCAGCCGATCTGTTCCAGTCTGCCTCTACGCCAGCCAATCTGCTCCAGTCTGCTTCCACACCAGTGGATCTGCTGCAGTCTACCTCCACGATTGCTAATAGGGTTTGGCCCGCTTCTGACCATCCTGAACATGCTTCCCAGCCTGCTGATCCTGAGCCTAGTGTCCAGCCTGCTGACCCGGTGCCTGTTGCCCAGCCTGATAGCCCTTTGCCTGTTGCCCAGCTTGATGTTTCGTGCCTGCTGATCCTGTACCCGCTGCTCAGCCTGCTGATCCTGTGGCCACTTCCCAGTCTGATGGTCCTTTGCCCATTGCCGTGCCTGATGTTTTCCAGTGCCTGCTGATCCTGTGTCCGCTGCCCAGCTTGCTGATCCTGTGCCTGCTGCCCAGCTTGCTGAACCTGTGCCCGCTGCCCAGTCTGCTGATCTGGTGCCCTCTGCCAAGCCTGACTGTCCCTTGCCTGTTCCCCAGCCTGACGATCCGGTTCCTGATGCCCAGCCTTATGATCTGGTTCCCACTGTCCAGCCTGCTGCTCCGGTGCCCGCTGTCCAGCCTGCTGTTCCAATGTCGACTGTCCAACCAGCTGTCCAGATTAATGATCTGATGCCTGCTGATCTGGTGACTGTTGACCAGATGCCCACTGCCCAGCCTGCTGACCCAGTGCCCGCTATCCAGCCTGCTGCTCCGGTGCCCTCTGTCCAGCCTGCTGTTCCGATGCCCACTGTCCAACCAGCTGTTCCGGTGCCCGCTGTCCAGATTAATGATCTGATGCCTGCTGATCTGGTGACTGTTGACCCAGTGCCCACTGCCCAGCATGCTGACCTGGTGCCCACTGTCCAGCCTGCAGTTTTGGTGCCCGCTGTCCAGCCTGCTGTTTCAGTGCCCCCTGTCCAGCCTAATGATCCAATGCCTGCTGATCTGGTGACTGTTGACCAGATGCCCGCTGCCCAGCCTGCTGACCCAGTGCCCGCTGTCCAGCCTGCAGAGCCGGTGCCCACTGTCCAGTCTGCTATTATGGTGCCAGCTGTCCAGTCTGCTGTTTCGGTGCCTGCTGTCCAGCTTTATGTGCCTCTGCCGCTGCCCAGCTTGATGTGCCTTTGCCCAGCCTGATGTGCTTCTACCCACTGCCCCGCCTAATGTGCCTCTGCCCGCTGCCCAGCTTGATGTGCCTCTGGCCACTGCCCAGCTTGATGTGCCTCTGCCCGATGCCCAGCTTGATGTGCCTCTGCCCGCTGTCCAGCTTGATGTGCCTCTGCCTGCTTCCCAGCTTGATGTGCCTTTGCCTCATGCCTGGCTTGATGTGCCTCCGCCCACTGTCCAGCTTGATGTGCCTCTGCCTGCTGCCCAGCTTGATGTGCCTTTGCCCGCTGCCCAGCCTGATGTGCCTCTGCCCAGTGCCCAGCCTGATAATCCAGTGCCTGTTTATCCCATGGCTGCTTTCCAGCCCGCCTCTGATGTTCCATTGACCAAAGATCAGCTTAATGTTATTGACTCTATGCATGCCTTTCTGGACTGTTCTGCGGAGGGTAGGATTCCATCAGCCATTGGGTCTGACACGTCTGAGGCTTTGTAAACCTTATATGCGTTATCTATTCTGCCTAAGGTTCTTTTTTCAGTTGCCTCGATTGGGTTCCTCCTACAGTACATTGCTCCTATGGTGCCAAAGCCTGGTGGTCCGGACATACCCTTTGCAATTGGTAGCCATGTTTACCTTCATGACCATTTGTGCCTTGCCACAACCCCGATGTGGTTGCCAAAACTCCAGGTGCATTAAGGGACCCGTGTCAGGTAACCAGTGCCTTGGGGAAACCTAGATGGCCTTTGAAGTGGAGATCAGTGGAGAGTGTAACCAGACATTCCAGTGTTGTTCCATCCACATTCGGTGTTGTCACATGACCCCAGGGCTAAGTTTGCGAATGACCCATGGTACCCCAGCATTGGGATGCCTACTGTTTTGAGGGAGCACCTAGCTTATTTTTAGATGCCGGCAGCAAGGCTTCTTATTTTGAACCTTGGGCTTATGAGACATTTTCTCCTTGGGCTTACAAGACATTTTCTTTCGGGACTCCTTCAGCTATGGCTGGTTGGAGCATCTGGAGGTGGCTCCTTTGAGGGTGGGTACTGTCTGGTTTCACCTGCTGGTGGCACTGTGGCTCCCAGATCTATGGGCTGCAGTTCCGGTGTCCACCAGCGGTTGTCTCTCAGTAGTTGGAGGCTGACGGTTGGGAAAGGTTTCATTTGCTGGTGGCACAGTGTGCTCCCAGATCTTTAGGCTGCAGTTTCAGTGTCCACCAGCGGGTGTCTCGGCAGTCAGGAGCTGACTTCCTGTTGCCGATTGCAGGAAGTGTATTTAAACCTGGGGAATGCTGTTTTACTTTGCCTTGGTATTTTCCACTTGTGCCCCTGATCCTCGTTCCTGTGTTCCTGAAGCCTGTTTACTGTCTCCTGTTCCTGCACTTTGATCCTGATCCTGCAGCCTGATTTCTTCCTACCTACTCAGTCCGTCTCCTGACTCCCTTTCGCTGTCCTGTCTTGTTCCCAGCTCCCCCCGCTTGATCTCCCGTGTATGATCCTGGCTCTGGCACATTTACGATTTGGTTATCCTATGCTCTGTACATATTGGATTTAGTCTGTCGTTTGTTTGTGTTCACTGGTTGGGTTACACTATTTGCTGTATTGGAGGTGTGTTTTCTTTGTTATTTACTTATCTTTTTAATAAATCTTATTATTTATACTTTACCTGTGTTTGGTGCACTCTGTTACACCCACACCTTTCTGGTCACACCGGTCCCTGACATAATACCAAGGCCAGTCCTGACCAGAAGTGGCTGCACAGGGAAGCCTTCTTGGTTTTGCCATTTGTGGTAAAATGCATCCAGAGAAGGTTATTTATTTTTCTCTGCTGGTGACAGAGGATAATGAATACTGCCGCCAGATATTGAAGGAGTGGACCAGTGACCAGTTATAAGAATGTATCCGTCTTGCTCATTCCCAGGTTGATCAGGGCAGTATGTTGTTTATTTACACTTTTTTTTTTAAAGTATTTTATTGTCATACATACATTGATACATATAAACAGGTTACAGACTTTGTTGTAAAATATAAATGACATATCACCTGGTGTCCCAACATGGACTAATGATTGCATATTGAACATTTATTACGTACATACAGTGCCTTGCGAAAGTATTCGCCCCCCTTGAACTTTGCGACCTTTTGCCACATTTCAGGCTTCAAACATAAAGATATAAAACTGTAATTTTTTGTAAAGAATCAACAACAAGTGGGACACAATCATGAAGTGGAACGAAATTTATTGGATATTTCAAACTTTTTTAACAAATAAAAAACTGAAAAATTGGGCGTGCAAAATTATTCAGCCCCTTTACTTTCAGTGCAGCAAACTCTCTCCAGAAGTTCAGTGAGGATCTCTGAATGATCCAATGTTGACCTCAATGACCAATGATGATAAATAGAATCCACCTGTGTGTAATCAAGTCTCTGTATAAATGCACCTGCACTGTGATAGTCTCAGAGGTCCGTTTAAAGCGCAGAGAGCATCATGAAGAACAAGGAGCACACCAGGCAGGTCCGAGATACTGTTGAGGAGAAGTTTAAAGCCGGATTTGGATACAAAAAGATTTCCCAAGCTTTAAACACCCCAAGGAGCACTGTGCAAGCGATAATATTGAAATGGAAGGAGTATTAGACCACTGCAAATCTACCAAGACCTGGCCGTCCCTCTAAACTTTCAGCTCATACAAGGAGAAGACTGATCAGAGATGCAGCCAAGAGGCCCATGATCACTCTGGATGAACTGCAGCTGAGGTGGGAGACTCTGTCCATAGGACAACAATCAGTCGTATACTGCACAAATCTGCCCTTTATGGAAGAGTGGCAAGAAGAAAGCCATTTCTTAACCACTTCAGCCCCGGAAGGATTTCCAGCTTTAGGACCGGAGCCCTTTTTGCGATTTGGCGCTGCGTCGCTTTAACTGACAATTGCGCGGTCGTGCGACGTTGTACCCAAACGAAATTTGCGTCCTTTTTTTCCCACAAACAGAGCCGTTTTTCCCGAGGCCAGGATTTCGACCTTTAGGAAGGCCCCGACTTCACCAATTCTTTACCGAAAGAAGAACGGTGAGAAGGTATTTCCCGTCTAAACACGTCATATGCTGACTAACAACAGGATACCTGTCTCAGAGGGTGGAGTCGACGTCAAGTAGGTCTCACTAGTACCCGGAGAACCGACGTAGAGACTAGTCAGAAGAGGAACATACTCGACTTTCAAATCTCCCTGCCGGTCCA
>BLSH010081543.1:165534-194075 GCA_018402905.1 Glandirana rugosa
GACAGTAGTACTGAAATAGGTTAGTAACAAGTAAGGCGGTGTGTCATATCACTCACATGTCGAACATATTGTCACATTTAAACGACAGGGGAGTTTTATTAAGTTGTGTGTCGGTAATTACAGATTTGGTGACCGTTGTTTTCACTCATGTGGGGATTCACTTTTACAGGTTTAACCCGGGTTTCACAGTTATAAAGCACACTGGTGGTAATAAAAGGTCGTGACGGAATTGGGAGAACCCGTACCTCAAGTGGTCTCGAAGTGTCCAACGGTGACCTCAGGAGAAGGGGAGGAGGTACTGTTGTAGTGCCTCGACCACCTATAATCTCTGGAACACGAGGAGGTGGAAGGTAAACTCCTACGGGGTGTCTACGAGTTATCCCAAATCCAAACCTCTGTACGTACCGGTCAGGTAGTGGAAATGGGAGTCGCTCCGTGATGTTGTCATGGAGGAGGGGAAGAGGACTCCAGTGGCAACCTGTGAAGCTCTGGTGAACTCCATGCCCAAGAGGGTTAAGGCAGTGCTGGAAAATAATGGTGGTCACACGAAATATTGACACTTTGGGCCCAATTTGGACATTTTCACTTAGGGGTGTACTCACTTTTGTTGCCAGTGGTTTAGACATTAATGGCTGTGTGTTGAATTATTTTGAGGGGACAGCAAATTTACACTGTTATACAAGCTGTACACTCACTATACTGTGTGGCGGAATGAACAATGATTGGATAAAGTCATGATGACAGTGTCCAGTCATGACTCTGACCGTGCTCTGTGCCCTGATTGGCTTAAGCTTTCACTGCTTCAGCCAATAAGGGCTTGCAATGCATTTTTCAGGGCCGCTTTCCATTTTGGTCGGTTCAGGGGGCCGAACAAAAGGTCGAACGTCCCGTTTGTTCAGCTGTTCGTTGAACGACCAAACAGCGAAAGTTCAGACCTAACTTATGCTCGGGCCGAACCGTTTGCCCATCCCTACTCATTAGATGCTGAGAAGGCCTTTGACAGAATCCACTGGGGATATTTGTCACATGTGTTATCAAAGTTTGGCCTTTGTGGACAGATGCAGACAGAAATTTTTGAACTCTATACTGCCCCCTCGGCACATGTTTTACAGAGGGTGTGTTTTCAGGGCAATCCCCTATTTCAAATGGCACAGGACAAGGGTATCTTCTCCCCCCCCCCCAAATCTTTGGTCTTCTGATGGAGCTTCTAGCACAGTGGTTCTCAACTCCTGTCCTCGGGACCCACTAACAGGCCAGTTTTGCAGGATAACTGAAATACATCACAGGTGATATAATTTGCTGCTCAGTGATTGCAGTATTCTAGTCTGCATCTCCCCAAGGTAATACTTAAAATCTGACCTGTTAGTGGGCCCTGAGGACTGGAGTTGAGAACCACTGCTCTAGCAGAACAAAATTAGAATACACCCAAGTATTGAAGAAATACATTTGTATCTCATACCATCACGCTTTTCACGGATGATGTCTTACCTTGTCAAGCCAGGCTCTTTCCCTGCCTGCCATGCATGAAGAACCACAACTATTTAACAATATTTATACTTCAAAACAGTGGTTCTCAACTCCAGCCCTCGGGACCCACCAACAGGCCAGATTTTAAGTATTACCTTGGGGAGATGCAGATTAGAATACTGCAATCACTGAGCAGCAAATGATATCACCTGTGATATATTTCAGTTATCCTGCAAACCTGGCCTGTTGTGGGGTCCCGAGGACCGGAGTTGAGAACCACTGCTTTAAAATAAATGGATCTAAATCGAGCGTACTGGTAATTGCCATTGATGAAAAAAGAAACTACACTACTGTATCCCTGGCCAGATAGTACCTTACAGTATCTGGTAACAACCCATCCAACATCCAACCTATATAAACGAAACTATGGATCACTAGTTGGGGCTTGTTACACAAATTACTCCAATTTTAGAGAATATTTATTTATCGAATTTTTATTTCAGATAGTTTGTAACCTTGGATACATTTGTATTTGTTACGTCGACTAACAGCCAAATTTGAAAGGATATTCCAATACCTATAATTTAATAGTTAGTTATTATTTAGAATTTTTGTATTTTCCTTTTTTTGAATATTCGGATTTTCTTAGTTTTGAATTTTCAAATTTTCTGAATGTTCAAATTTCTGAATTTATGAATTTTCGAATTTCCGAATTTCCAGATTTTCGGATTCTCAAATTTACGAATTTTCAAACTTCCAGATTTTCGAATACACGAATTTATGAATTCACGAATTTAAGAATATACGAATTTCAATTATAACGAATGACCCGAAAAAATAAAAAAAACAAAACAAATGAAACAAAAACGAACACATTTTTTGGCAATGCACATGTCCAGTACATTACTCCATGCACAACAGCTAAATTTTCAAAATCTATGCTGGAGAAGATGTGGGCAAGTAAGCACGCTAGCCCACATGTCCTGGTATTGCTTACCCATCTGCAGTTTTTGGACTGCCATAGCTAAACTCATAGCTAGCACCACAAGAGTTCTGAACAAGATCACAGCAGAATGAGCTCCATTAAGTGTCAATTTAGACCATTATTGGGCTTTCTTCCACACAGTAGTTATTCACAAAAACTCTACAGCATGCTTAAAGCGGTAGTAAACCCATGCATTTAACAGGTTAAAAACCAGTCACATTTCCGGCTGTAGGGAATGTAACACTCCCATTGGTTGTGCTCTAAACCAAACTGTCAAACCATCCAATGGCTGGTGTCATAGCTGATCACATGTGCAGCATCATGGCAGTTGTAGATTAAACAGAGGCCAAGATGGCAGCTTCCTTGGCTGAAAATGATAGGAGGGTTTACTACCACTTTAACTACTTCAGACCCACGCCATAGCCGACTGACGGCTAGAGCGTGGCTCTAAAATGCCGGGAGGTTGTCAATAGACGTCCTCCCCTTTGGCTCTTGCTGGGCGCACTCGCACGCCGTGTGAGCGTGCCCATGGGTCGGGTGGACCTGATGTCCACCGGAGACCCGCGATCTGCTTACAGAGTGCCAGAACGGGTTCCCCGTTCTGTGAGGGGGCGGGCATGCCAGATCTACTGATCCCTGTCACTGGGATCAGTTAGATCTGTCATGCCCCTGCCAACCCCACCCCCCCACACACAGTTAGAACACATGCAGGGAACACATTTAACCCCTTCAATGCCCCCTTCGTGTTAACCCCTTCCCTGCCAGTGACATTTATACAGTAATCAGTGTCTATTTTTAGATCTGATCGCTGTATAAATGTCATTGGTCCCAAAAAAGTGTCAAAAACATATCCGCTGCAATATCGCAGTCCCGATAAAAATCGCAGATTGCCACCATTACCTGTAAAAAAAATAAATAAAAACGCATAAACCAATGTCCATAGTTTGTAGGCGCTATAACTTTTACGCAACCCAATCAATATACGCCGATTGTGGGTTTTTTTTACCAAAAATATGTAGAAGAATATGTGTCAGTCTAAACCCGATAAATAAATTTGTTTTTTGTTTTTTATTTTTGGATATTTATTATAGCAAAAAGTAAAAAAATATTGTTTCTTTTTTTAAATCGTCGCTCTTTTTTTTGTTTATAGCGCAAAAAATAAAAACCGCAGAGGTGATCAAACACCACCAAAGGAAAGCTCTATTTGTGGGGAAAAAAGAATTTTGTTTGGGTACAGCGTCGCACGACCACGCAATAGTCATTCAAAGAGTGACAGCGCTGAAAATGAAAATTGGTCCGGGCAGGAGGGGGGTTTAAGTGCCCAGTAAGGTAGTGGTTATTAATACCACGGGAATGGAAATCAACAACAATACCTACTGTAGGGGAAGTGCTACAACTAGTGGAGGAGATACGTGGATGCGAACAACTGATGGCTTATAAAGAGGGTAGTCAGGTTAAATTCTGATCACTTTTATTGCTATCACAAGGAATGTAAACATCCCTTGTGATAGTAATAGGTGGTGACAGGTACACTTTTTGGAGGGCTGAGAAGTCTAAAAGACCCCCCATCCCTCCTTTGCACTTCACAGTATTCAGATCGCCAAAAACGGCGATTCTGAATACTGTAATTTTTTTAAAATTGGCGCCGTTAGCCGCCGAGTAAACTGGAAGTGACGTTGTGCCGCCGCTTTCGGAATTTGCCGAAGGAGATCCGATCAGAGCCAATTACGGCTTCTGTCAGGTCTCCTTCCAGCCGGCGGAGGCGCCGGATCTTCGATCCGGTCTCCTGGTGGGACGGGAGGCCGGAGAAGAGCGGCGGGAGGGGGGATGTCCCCTCCCGCCCCCTGGGATAACGACCGAGCAGCTCCCGAGCCGGATCGGTCATTATCCCTAGATAGCCGACCACCCACTCTAAAAAATGATACCAGGATATAGCCTGCAGCTGCAGGCTATGTCCCGGTACAGCCGCTCAAAACCTGCCGCCGCCTATTTATGGCACTGGGGCTGAACCGGTTAAAGTGGTTGTAAAGCCAGAAGGTTTTATATCTTAATCATAGGCGTGCGCACATAGGGTGGAAGATTAAAAGCCTTCTGTGTATAGCAGTGCCCCTCATACCTACCGGAGCCCCATCTCTATCCAGTGATGTCCACGAGTGTCTCGGCCTTCCAGGACTCTCCCTCCTGATTGGCTGAGACACAGCAGCAGCAACAATGGCTCCCACTGCTGTCAATCAAAGTCAGTTAGCAAATCAGGAGAGAGAGGGGGCGGGGCCAAACTGAAGCTCTGTGTCTGAATGGACACAGGGATCTGTGGCTCGGGTGCCCCCCATAGCAAGCTGCTTGTTGTGGGACACTCAACAGAGGGGAGGGGCCAAGAGTTCCAGCCAGGGACCCGAGAAGAGGAGGATTCTGACTGCTCTGTGCAAATCCACTGCACAGAGGAGATAAGTATAAAGTGTTTGTTATTTTTAAAGAAAAAAAAATGAGACTTTACAATCACTTTAAACTGTTTGATCGCCTTAATCGGTTATATGAGCATTAAAAACAAATCCATAATAAGTTGCATTCTTATAATTGTATGAGGAATTCATTTTACTTGAAAAATTATAAAAATGCCTTGCTATCCCTTTAAATCATATAAATATTATTACAAATCATTAATATAGACTTTGTGTAATCATTGTGAAAAAAAATCAATACGAATTGAACATAATTTCATAGCAAAGTCCAAATGTACCATGAATAAGTGAGAGTAAACTATAAGAAAAGCGATTATTGCCAATTTTACTGGTAATATCTCTTCCCATGGCTTCCACTCAACCACCATGGAAAGTGTGAACTCTTTCCATATAAAGTGAACCCAAAAATGAATTTTAAAAATGGAGGTCATTTGCTCACTTTATGTATATATAAGTAGAGTTGAGTGAACCCAAACTGTAAAGTTTGGGTTCGTACCGGACTTTGGGGTGTCCGTGTCCCGAACCCGGACATTTGAGAAAAAGTCCACGTTCGGGGTTTTGGTATTTTTTCGCGCCTGTTGAATAGCTGCAGGGCAGCCAATCAACAAGCGTTTCACTTGTTTGCCCTTAGAAGCCATCACAGCCATACCTACTAATGGCATGGCTGCGATTGGCCAGTGCATCATGTGACCCAGCCTCTATATAAGCTGGAGTCACGTAGTGCTGCATGTCACATCATTTCATACTAGTGTAGGGAGAGGATGCTGCTGCTTCTGCTGTGAGGGACAGATTAGCTTTAGAAAATCTGTTAAAAACAGCAATTTATTGGTGGGTGGGTGCTAGAGTACATTTTGTTTGCTAAGCAAAGTGCCTCATATAAAACCTAAGCAATTTTTCTGCTTGTTAGGTGGGCGTTTGCAGCCATTTTTGCAAGTGCAGTGCATTTGCAACTGCTTGGGTGTCAGGGACACTACTTTAATAGTGTTCTGTTAGTTCAGTTGGCAACATTTTGGCATATTTAAATAATGCTTTTACATTATTTTTTTTTTGTGCAAAATATTAATTTTGCGGCCAGCGGGGCATTTCTTGCACAAAATTAAAAAGTGCGTCTACATTGCTGGTTTTAAAAAAAAAGTATTCTAAATACTACATTTGCGGCCAGCGGTGCATTTCTTGCACAAAAATAAAAAGTGCGTCTACATTGCTGGTTTTAAAAAAAAGAATAATAAATAGTGCTACATAGTACATTTGTCTTTGCCTCTGGGCAGCTGGCACACATGGCTGACTACATGCTGCAGTGCCTGCGCAACAACAGCCGAGTTGCCCACATTGTAACTTGTTCTGATTACTGGGTGGCCACCCTGCTGGATCGCCGTTACAAGGACAATGTGCCGTCCTTAATTCCTTCACTGGAGCGTGAGAGGAAGATGCGCGACTACAAGCGCACGCTGGTGGACGCGCTGCTGAGGGCATTGCCAAATGACACAGGGGGCTCAGTGGAAGCACAAGGCAAAGGCAGAGGAGGAGGAAGAGGTCGCCAATGCAGCTGTGGCACCGCCAGCACCTCAGAAGGCAGGGTTAGCATGGCCGAAATGTGGCAAAGCTTTGTCAGCAGCCCGCCACAACAAACAGCACCACCAGCTGATATTCAAGGTCTTAGCAGGAGGCAGCATTTGAGCAGCATGGTGGAACAGTATGTGTGCACACGCCTACACGTACTGCCTGATGGGTCTGCCCCATTCAACTTCTGGGTCTCCAAATTGGCCACATGGCCTGAGCTTGCCCTTTATGCCTTGGAGGTGCTGGCCTGCCCTGCAGCCAGTGTATTGTCTGAACGTGTGTTTAGCATGGCAGGGGGCGTTATCACAGACAATGGATCCCACAAGACTTGTCTGTACCTTGTGCAGAATAGACATTTAGACCGGCCTGACACAGCCATTGGTGTACTTAAGTGAACGTATTCTTTTTTTATAGAACATAAGTCTTTATTGGAATTTGTAACAGGAGAAACATGAAAAATAAACCATGGTACATTTTATATGGAAAAAGTGAACCCGTGCTAGAACATCTCTGGGTTTGTCTACAGATAGTGATCTTTTTTTTTTTTCTAATATGTCTCAATATTTTGGGGGCTACCCCAATTAGAAAAAAAACAAAACTAACAAAAAACAGTGCTGGCTACCTCCTCCTCCTCCTCCACCACCGCCACTTCCACCTACACCGCCACGGTCACCGCCTCCTCAACCTCCCACTCCACATCCACCTCCTCCTTCACTTTTTATTTTTTTTACATGATTTTAAGTTATTTCCCTATCCACATTTGTTTGCATAACACTTGTCCTACTCTTACCCCCATTTTGCTTCCTTTTGCAGCCCTCTAGCCCTTTCCAGGACTTTTTTAGAGTCATTTTAGTGTCCAAAAGTTCGGGTCACCATTGACTTCAATGGGGTTTGGGGTCAAATTCGGGGCCGAACTCAAACTTTTTCGCGAAGTTTGGCCGAACCCACCGAACCCGAACATCCAGGTGTCCGCTCAACTCTATATATAAGTCATTGCAAGGTATCAGCCAACCCAACATCACTGCAACCTCTCAGATAGTAAGTATCAGCATAAAGCATGGAAAAAAAAAGAATGCTCCACACTGTGCAAAAAATTAGGCAATTTTATTATTATGAAAAGCAAGATTAAAACTCACAAATGTGTAGAAGTGAGCAAAAATGTTCGTCTCCTTGCCGCCCAGTCGCAGTGGACATGATGATTTCAGCACACTGTGCTCCTCTAAATGTGTTCCATGACAGATGACATTGTCAGGGGCCATAATGGTGTATGGTGATGATCAGGACACTTGTATGGAGGTGATCAGCATGCTGGTATGCCATATGGTGGTGATCAGGAGGCTGGTATGATGCGGCGGTGATCAGGACACTGGTATGGTGTATGGCAGTGGTCAGGAGGCTGTCATGGCATATGGCGGTGAAAAGGAGGCTGGTATGGCATACAGCGGTGATCAGGAGGCTAGTATGATGTGGCAGTGATCAGGGCACTGGTATGGTGTATGGCGGGGATCAGGAGGCTGGTATGGCCTATAGTGGTGATCAGGAGGCTGGTATGGCATATGGTGGGGATCAGGAGGCTGGTATTATGTGGCGGTGATCAGGGCGCTGGTATGGTGTATGGCGGGGATCAGGAGGCTGGTATGGCATATAGCGGTGATCAGGAGGCTGGTATGATGTGGCGGTGATCAGGACACTGGTATGGTGTATGGCGGGGATCAGGAGGCTGGTGTGGCATATGGCAGTGATCAGGAGGGTGGTAGAATGTGGCGTTAATTAAGACACTGGTATGGCATATGGCAATGATCAGGATGCTTGTATGATGTATAGTGATGATCAGGACACTAGTATGGCATATGGCAGTGATCAGGAGGCTGGTATGATGTAGCAGTGATCAGGACATTGGTGTGGTGTATGGTGATGTTACTGTGAGCACTGGTGACACTGGGACAGGTGACAGGGGGTGGCTGCACTCTTTATTGTTGCTACACTGGGGGCAGTGATCAGGGACACTGGGGCAAGCTGACAGACTGCAGCAATGGTTCTCTTTGCTCTTACAGCGGATCTGAGAACCAATGTTTACCATGTGATTGCTGTGATTGGACACAGCAATCACATGATACAAGACCATGTGATCAGTCGATCACAGCGGTAATATGATTTGCTGTGTCCCAGGTGTGTGCTCTGTGTGGCATGCACAAGCCTCAGATGCGCGGTGATGTTTGGGTACACTAACCCACATGGGCACTGCTCCCGTCCTGTCATTTATGTGCAGTGGGCGAACAGAAAGCAGTTAAGAGAGATAATCTCCAGTACTAAAGAATGGATGTCCTTTCTTGTCCTTAATAGTGATAGGTCATCTACTGGTGATTCTGAGAGAGAATAAATGGCAATCATGTTATGATGTTATATGTGGAGATTCCTTGTGACAACACTGTCAATGTTAACATGTTGGAGGTTTGTGAAATTTTTTTCTTGCATTTATTTAACATATTTGGCTGAAAATAAAATAAATAGTAGCTAGACCACAGATGTCCAATTATATAACCAGCGTATGTACAATCATCCTTTGGGACGTATGTGAATGTAGTACCCCTGTAGGATGTAATACATAATAACCCTACTCATTCACCAAAAAATATAAGCAGTACAAAAACACACACACAAGGTTTTGATAATTGTTTTAACAAACAAGACCCGAAAATTCCCACCATTAAGTTTTATTTGGGGGTCCCCCATTAGCATATATACCAGAAATTCATTCAGGATAAGGACCTTGTATAGAAGAATGCAATCCCCAGCTGTTTTATTTACAAACAGAACAAAGCGGCATGGAAATGTAATTTTGCTGGCAATTTTAACACACATTTTTCTTTGTAAACGTCAGTGTTGTTATAGTAGGTTGTTTACATTGTACAATTATTTGTTATGTTATTTAATGTCGTTTTGCTTTTTTAATGCTTTACCTTAGGCATTACTAAAAATCTTTGCTCTCAGCCTAAGATTTTTTTTTATAAATGTGTTACCCATGGTAGTGCTCAGCCCCTAAACTAGTGACAGCCTGTCCATAAGGGTGGCACAAGCGCCGCCCCCCCCCCCCAATCCATACGTCCGCCCCCCTAATCTACATGCAGGGCATCAGATTCCAATGGGGGGTGTTTTTTTTTAAGCATGTGATTAGACGAAAGAGGCTCTAATAGGCTTCAAAAAAGGGTGGGCTCGGGATGCAGAGCACTGTGCCCGAAGCCCACCCAGTTGTGTGACAATAGCGAATGAATATTCACTATTTTAACACTGATTCTGCCTCCAACTAATCAGGAAGTGGGTCCTGAGACCCGTTTCCCAATTGGCTGAAAGGAGAAGCCATCCTATTGGCCGAGGGCGGAGGAGGGAAGAGACGCGTGGTGAGATGCCGAGGAGGAGACACAGGGGAAGCTGGGGTAAGTGTTGCGGGTGACCGACCGACCCTGACTGGGGGGAGCCTGGGGTGGTCCGGGTGAACTGACCGGGTAAGGTGGCTGACTGTGCACTGTTGACCACCCCCCAAGAAAATATACCACTGGCCGCCACTGCCCTCAATGCCATTTGTTTGACTATCTATTGCCTATTAGTCTATAAAATGATCACAACTGTTTTTTTTATTGTATATTCCCCTCTTATTCACTTAATTGAGGTTTGGTTTTAGGACCTTAACTTTGGTTGTGTTAGTCAAACCCTGCTCGAATTGAACCCAGGTGTGTTGTGCTCATCTCTACAAGACAGTAGTAGGATGCTGCTGTTATGTGATGTAATGTTACTTTTAGATACTGAAGAGTACCTTCACTGTCTGGATGTTTAGCCACCTATCTTTTGTTCTTTATTGGTATGTAACTACAGTCATCTGTAAATATTGCATGTGAAATTTAACGTGAAATTTTTACAACCACTTTGTTTTTCACTCTGTTACCTCTTTTCCTAGTCACTTGTTAAGCAGAATATCCAATTCTTAGGAAATAACATTTTTTTGGCTTGGCTATGAAGACAAGGCCATTTTTGAGAGAGGTGGAGAGAGTGTAGGGACCATGCCCTAAGCTGGAGTGTATGTAATTACATTCATACAAAAAAGGATGCAGGTACAGGGTGTGTCTATGGGCCCCAGTTGTGCCCCTTTTCATGCCAACCTGTACCTGGGGGGGTGGAAGCACCAGCTATTCTCTGATGAGGGTCTGGCAATGTACCTGTGCCATGTTGTTTCGTGGCACAGGTACATCGACGACATCCTCATCATTTGGGATGGAGAAAGAGCCTTGTTGGACCAATTTTTATTATGCCTGAACTCTAATAGTTGGAATCTCCAATTTACTATGGTTGCCTTCAATCAGAAATCCTCTTTTTAGACATTGTTGTTAAAAAGAGCACTGAAGGCGTACTCTCCAGTACTCTCTTTCACAAGCCTACAGCAAGCAACACAAATCTACATGCAATCAGTGCTCACCCTTTACCTTTAATACACCCTGTTCCAAATTATTATGCAAATTCTATTTCAGTGTCACAAAGATTAAATATTTTGTTTTTCAGTTTAACTCATAGATGGCATTGTGTCTCAGGGCTCTTTTGATCACTGAAAACAATCTCGGACACCTGTGATAATTAGATTGCCAGATGAGCCCAATTAAAGGAAAAACTACTAAATGAGGGTGTTCCACATTATTAAGCAGGGCACCATTTTCATGCAATATGGGGAAGAAAAAGGATCTCTCTGCCGAAAAGAGTGAAATAGTTCAATGCCTTGGACGAGGTATGAAAACATGAGATATTTCACGAAAACGTAAGCGTGATCATCGCACTATTAAGAGATTTGTGGCTGATTCAGAGCACAGACAGGTTTGTGCAGATAAAGGCACAATGAGGAAGATTTCTGCCAGATCCATGCTTCGGATCAAGAGAGCAGCTGCTAAAACACCATTACATAGCAGCAAACAGATATTTGAAGCTGCTGGTGCCTCTGGAGTCCCACGGACATCAAGGTGTAGAGTCCTCCAGAGCCTTGCAACTGTGCATAAACCTTACATTCGGCCACCACTAACCAATGCTCACAAGCAGAAATGGCTGCATTGGGCAGAAAAATACATGAAGACTAATTTTCAAACAGTCCTGTTCATTGATGAGTGCCGTGCAACCCTGGATGGTCCAGATGGATGGAGTAATGGATGGTTGGTGGACGGCCACCCTGTCCCAACAAGGTTGCAACGTCAGCAAGGCGGTGGTGGAGTCATGTTTTGGGCCAGAATCATGGGAAGAGAGCTGGTCGGCCTCTTCAGGGTCCCTGAAGGTGCAAAGATGACCTCTGCAAAGTATGTGGAGTTCCTGACTGACCACTTCCTTCCCTGGTACAGAAGGAAGAACTATGTTTTCCATAATAAAATCATCTTCATGCATGACAATGCACCATCTCATGCTGCAAAGAATACCTCTGCATCAATGGCTGCTATGGGGATAAAAGGAGAGAAAGTCATGGTGTGGCCTCCATCCTCACCTGACCTCAATCCAATTGAGAACCTTTGGAGTATCCTCAAGCAAAAGATCTATGAGATTGGGAGGCAGTTTACATCCAAACAGCAGCTCTGGGAGGCTATTCTGACATCTTGCAAACAAATTCAAGCAGAAACTGTCCAAAAACTCACAAGTTCAATAAAAGCAAGACTTGTGAAGCTGCTATCAAATAAGGGGTCCTATGTAGAGTTGAGCAAACACCTGGATGTTCGGGTTTGTCTGAACTTTGCGGAAACGTTCAGGTTCGGTACCGAACGTTATCCGAACTTTACCCCGGACCCCGAACTCCATTGAAGTCAATGGGGACCCGAACTTTTCGGCACAAAAATGACTGTAAAAAAGTCCTGGAAAGTGCTAGAGGGCTGCAAAAGGAAGAAAAATGGGAGATGTTAATAGATCTGTAATCTGTCCCTCAAAGCAGTAGTAATCTCTACCTAGTCCAGTATCAGATCGTTCTGTAATCAGATCGTTCTGTAATGCAGGATGAGAGATCATTCTGTAATCAGATCTTTCTGTAATGCAGGATGAGATGTTATAGATCTACAATCTGTTCCTCAAAGTAGTAGTAGTAATCTCTAACTAGTTATTATCACTGCAATCTGTCCCTCACAGCAGTAGTAGTAATCTCTACCTAGTTATTATCACTGCAATCTGTCCCTCACAATCTGTCCCTCACAGCGCCGGCAGCATCCTCTCCCTACACTAACCTGAGAGCATGTGACATGCAGCACTGTGACTCCAGCCTCATATAGAGGCTGGGTCACATTATGCACTGGCCAATCACAGCCATGCCATTAGTAGGCATGGCTGTGATGGCTTCTAGGGAAAAGCAGGGAAACGCTTGTTGATTGGCTGCCCTGCAGCTATTCAACATGCGTGATAAAATACCAGAACCCAGAACCCGAACCCGGACGTTTTTCTCAAACGTTCGGGTTCGGGACATGGACACCCGAAAGTTCGGTACGGACCCGAACTTTACAGTTCGGGTTCGCTCAACTCTAGTCCTATGTTAAACTGTAATGTGACCTGTTAAAATGTTTAAAAAGTTAAAATGTTGTTCAAAGTTTGATTGAAATAGCTTTTGATTTCAGTAAATATGCTGCAAACACAACAAATGACGATTTTCAGTTCTTTACAACCTGTAAAGTGTTTTGAAACTTACTGTGGGTAATAATTTGGAGCAGCGCATTGTAAGTTTTTTATTTTGAAAAAATAATACTGTTATCATTAGGAGATTTGTTCGAATAAAATTTGAATTGTACGCTTAATAGTTGATAACATGAGAATTATGCTGACTGTTGTTTACATTAATTATTTAAGAAAATGAGAAAAATATCATTGGCATAATAATTTGGAATAGGGTGTACATTCGATTCCATAAAGCCAGTATCTGAGGCTAAAATGCAACTGCAGTGACAATGACATCCTTGAGTTGGAAGCTAAAAAAATACAAGGTCGTCTGCTGGCTAGGGGCTATAGTAAAAAATGTCTGAGGAAAGCCTATGATCACACCAAAACCTAACCTCGTCATTATTTTCTTAAAAACCAAAGAAACGTGACAGTATGGTGAGATTTATCACTTAATCTAATCGCCAGCACCACACCATAAAAACAGTTTTACAGAAATATTGGTACCTGCTTTTGCATGGGCACCTTCAAATGTGTTAATTGTGACTACTGTAAAGTCATGAACACAAATAAAAACATTGTCCTCCCTAATGGCAAGAAATTATTTCCTAAGTATTTTGTCACTTGCAATACTCAATCTGTTGTTTACCTCTTCCTATGTGAGTGTGGTTCATTTTACATCAGGAAGACAATACGTGATTTCTGGTGTAAGATTTAGGACCCCACATATGCTATAGAAATAGGCGACTTATACTCACTGATTGGTCTTCATGCAGCCATTAACCATCATTTCATTTTTTGGCCCTTGACCATATTCCCTGTGACCCTAGGGGTGGTGATTGGGATAGGAGAGTTCTCCTCCCAGTTTGAATCAATCTATCTCTTTCAAACCCTTTTTACCAATTTGATCATTAATATTAATTGAATTTCTGGTTATTTTGTTTATTTTGATATTAATATTTCTATCCCGTGTGAGGGATTAGCTCTAGTGGGAATCACCTTTCCTGGGAAAAAGGCAATTGAGACAGCAATTTCTGAAAACCTCACTTGCAGCCAGGTTTATTGGAGCAAAGGATGCATTTTAAAACAAACAAAACATAAAATAAATCCTTGCCATCCAGGATCGAAATAAACAATTCAGGATACCTCTCTAAGCGGTGTCGGGCCCAAACACCCACAAAACAAAGTTAGTGCAAACCTTGCTTTTAGTCCCAAAGCACAAAGCTCCATGTGTCAGCTCTCTCAGGCTGATCGCTCTCAGAGTCCCAGGGCAGAGCAAAGCCTTATTCTATTCCTGGTCTATTTAAACAAAACCTGCGAGTGGACACCAGTGGTCCCGAAAATCCGATCCAGAACCAACCCTGCCACGGTGGCTGGGAAAACCCAGGCCGGACTCCACTCTAGTCCAATCCAAGTGAACGTATGCAAGGTGACACATAGCGTCCATCTATCACCTTGCCTCACATACCTTCACATATCCCTCCTCTGCTCAAGCCTAAGGGGTTGGGCAACTGTCCCAAACATACAGTGGACCCAGGAAAGGGCGTCTGCGTTGTTTTGGAGCTTTCCCGCCCTATGCTCCACTTTGAACTTAAATGGTTGTAAAGCCAGGAACCACCTTGTCACCTGACTATTCTTTTCCCTGTTGTCACACATCCACTTCAGGGGAGCATGGTCGGTGACTAGCCTGAACTCCCAAGAGGGGAGACTACCAAGAGATAATACTTCAGGGCGTCTAAGGCCCATTTGATAGCTAAGAACTCTTTTTTGACAAAGGCATAATTTCTCTCATGCCTGTTCAGTTTTCTGCTTAGGTAGACAACCGGGTGCTCCTCACCATCTCTGATCTGGGAAAGTACAGCACCAAGTCCCACATCAGAGGTGTCGGTCTGCACATCAAACTCCCTTGAGAAAACCGGGGTCACAAGCACTGGTTATGCACAAAGCGCTTGCTTCAACCTCTGGAATGCCTTTTCGGTCTCCAGATTCCACTTCACCATGACCGACCCTCTACCATTCGTCAAATCTGTTAGAGGGACGGCAATGGTGGCAAAGTCGGGTATGAACCGCCTGATCCCCAGAAAGGCATGTGCTTGCATTTTAGTTAGCGTTTGGGGCCATTTTTGGATTGCCCCAATTTTATTGGTCTGCGGCTTAACTAGTCTGTGACCAATAATGTGGCCAAGGTATTTGGCCTCCTCTAACCCTAAGGTCCCACTCTCCGAAGGCTGCTGTATAGGGGTGATGTGGTCTTAGTGTTTTGTCCATCATTCTCTGGAATGATGCAAGGGCACCGTGTAAACCAAATGACATCCACTTGTACCAAAACAACCCTTCAGGGGTAGAAAAGGCAGTCTTCTCCTTTGCTGACTCTGTTAGGGGTATCTGCCAATAACCCTTAGTTAGGTCTAGGGTTGTTATGTACCGGCCACCTCCCAACCAGTCTATAAGTTCTTCAAGGCATCAGGTATGCATCAATCTTGGACATGCTATTCAACTTTCTAAAGTCATTACAGAACCTGATAGTGCCATTGGGTTTCGGGACCAGCACTATGGGGCTCGACCAGTCACTGTGGGACTTCTCTATCATGTGCAGCTCTAACATGGTTTTTATTTCTTTTGCCACTGCCTCGCGCTTAGCCTCATGGATTCTATAGGGCTTCACATTTATGCAAACACCTGGTCCCGTAATTATGTCATGCTGGATCACTGAGGTCAGTCTGGGTAAAGGGAAGAAAAAGTCTCTATTTTTACTCGCAAACTCTTTAACGTCATTTTGTTGTGCTATGGACAAGGACTCAGTTATGGGGACATCAGGTGTCACTGGCACCCGGTCCTTTTGAGGAGGGGACACGGTCAGTAAAGTCTCTCTGTCCTTCTATGGTTTTAAGAGATTAACATGATAAATTTGCTCCGGTTTCCTTTTCCCTGGCTGGTAAACTTTGTAGTTTACTTCCCCTATGCTTTCCCTAACCTTAAAGGGACCCTGCCACTTGGCCAGGAATTTACTTTAAACAGTGGGGACCAGTACCAGGATTCTGTCCCTGGGGTTGACAATTTGTGTCTTGGCACCCCAATTATAAATCCTTCTCTGGGCTTCCTGGGCTCGCTCCATATGTTCCAGTACAAGGGGCAGGATAGCTGCGATTTGATCTTTCATCAAGCAGATATGCTCTATGACGCTTCTATATGAGGTCGCCTCTCCTTCCCATGTTTCTTTTGCAACATGTAACAGTCCACTGGGATGTCTACCATGCAAGAGTTCAAATGGGGATAAACCCGTAGATGCCTGCGGAACCTCTTGTATGGCAAACATGAGATATGGCAGCAAAAAATCCCAATTTCTCCCATCTTTGTCAACCACCTTTTTCAGCATACTTTCGAGGGTTTTAATTTCAATAATTTTTTTATTGAGAAATTATCACAAATCATTACATAAAGCATTACAAGGAGCATATGTCGTTGTGCATTGCATTGAATTGTAACAGTACATTTAGTAGACCTCTAGATTAAACATAGGTACCGGTAATCAAGTTGATTAGAACATCCTATGTCTTTATTGACTTAGCTTTCTTGGGTCCAGGTGAATCTTGCTCACCATCCCTTTGGGTACTTGCTGTGGCTCGCAGGACCACCAAGCCTGGTGCTCTATATTGTATATCAATTATCTGAGATGGTTCGATCAACTTAACCAAGTATAATTCTGGGGGTCCATAGATTCCCCAAAAAGTGTAGCTCCTTTATAATGGAAACATTTTCAACTGAGTAGAATTTAAAATTAAATAAACTTATAAAAGAAGAGGAGAAAGTAAGAGATAAATGTGACCATGAGATGCTACGTATTCACTAGTGGAGCAGCTTCATTCCTAAAAGCTTACATAAAGTGGGTTATAATTTCTTCGTGAATAGCTTATACCACTCGGTCCAGGGCCTCCATCTGGGGCTCTCGGTTGAGTGCTTTCCCTAGGAAGGATTACTTCGTATGTGATGTGTGTGTTAGTGGTGTGGATAACTTCTGAGATTGTGGGAGTTACCCTTGATCTCCAATGCCTTGCCAGTACCAGTCTTGCACTCAATAATATATGAGATATGGAATTTGGTTCCTGCGATCTGTGTGATAATATGAAAGACCTCTTTGCAAAAGGTTTGAATGTTTGGGCAGGCCCAAAATGTATGGTGTAATGTTCCTCTGTTCCCACATTGTCTCCAGCATAATGGAGATATGAAGAATGATAATCTATGTGGTGTTAAGTACCACCTCATTACTAGCTTTTGAGTAAATTGCCATAGATTGACGTTTTTAGTTGATTTGTATGTAATATCTAGTGCTTTTACCCATTGTTCTGTTGTGTAATTGCATTTTAGGTCTATTTCCCAGGATTTCATAGAGGGGGATTTGGTGAATACCATTTTTGGTTAAGGAAATTATAGAATAGGGAGATACCCTTAATTTTGGTGTCTTGGCTAGTGTAATATAATTTGATTCGCCATGGTAAGTTAGTATGTGTGTCTGGAAGTGATTTTAGATGGTGGGTGACTTGGAAGTATTTAAATTGATCATTGTCTGGTAATCCAAACTCGATTTGGGCTGATCTAAATGTTTTGATTGATGGTCCTATCTTTAGCTCGTCTATATTAGAAATGCCCTTAAGTGTCCAGTGTGAGATACTAAGATCTGGAATCAAAAGTTGTATGTTGGAAATTGGTAAATCTATGGGTATAGTTGTCATGTCTCCAATGGGCGTATCAGCCATTATTTCCCATGCTTGTAATGCGGCCTCTATGGTGGGAGAGAACGTCTATGCATTATGGGACATGAATCTATATGCTAAAAGTTTTGTAGATCTCTACCTGGGCATTGTGACAGTTCCAAATCTTTCCAATGAGGAACCTGTTCCTGTGAAAACCAGTGTCTAATTTGAACTAGCACTGCGGCTGCGTGGTCATCTTTTATCACTACATGGCCTGCGCCTCCCATTTTCCTTGATTTGATCAGTTTCTTAACCACTTCACCCCCGGAAGAATTTCCCAGTTTAGGACCAGAGCACTTTTTGCAATTCAGCACTGCGTCGCTTTAACTGACAATTGCGCGGTCGTGCGACGTTGTACCCAAACCAAATTTGCGTCCTTTTTTTCCCCACAAATATAGCTTTCTTTTGGTGGTATTTGATCGCCTCTGCATCATTTCTGATCACCGCTATAAACAAAAGAAGAGCGACCATTTTGCAAAAAAAAAACTAATTTCTTACTTTTTGCTAAAATACAAATCCAAAAAAAAATATAAAAAAACATTTTTTTTCACCGGTTTTGGCCGATTTATATTCTTCCTCATATTTGTGATAAAAAAATCGCAATCAGCGTTTATTGATTGGTTTGCGCAAAAGTGGCCGCGTTTACGGATGGTGAGAATTCATTTCTGGGGTTTTTATTTAATTTTTATTTTTTACTAGTAATGGCGGCGATCTGCGATTTTTAGCGGTACTGCGATATTGGGGCGGACATGTCGGACATTTTTGACACTTTTTTGGGACCATTGACATTTATGCAGCGATCAGAAATTTAAATGTCTACTGATTACTGTATAAATGTCATTGGCAGGGAAGGGGTTAACCTGCAGGGTGTAGTGAAGGGGTTAACTATGTTCCCTGGGTGTGTTCTAACTGTGGGGGGGGGGGGGGGTTGGGCTACCATGGGCATGAGAGATCTAACTGATCCCAGTGACAGGGATCAGTAGATCACCCATGCCTGCACCGTCAGAATGGGGAACCGCCGTGTTTACATCGGCGGTTCCCCATTCTTTTCCTGTGGCCGCCCATCGCGGCTCGCCGGCGGACATCGGGTCTGCCTGAGCTGCGGGCACACTCATCAAGAGTGCGGCAGGCGCGCGCGCGCCCCCTAGCGGCCATTTGCAGATCGCCGTCTTTTTTACGGCGATTCGCGCACAGCATCCACACTGCCGCCGTGAATACATGGCAGGTGGTGGGGAACTGGTTAAAGGCATTTCTAGCTTACTTGCCCTGCCGTAATTAAGCATTGATCATAGATTGAGCTTTGGTGAAGAACCGGTCTGGTACCGGGATAGGCACTTCTCTAAAAATATATAGAAATTGGGGTAATATAATCATTTTAAATGTCACCAGACGCCCTAGCCAGGACATTTCCATCCTGGCCAGGTCCTGCAGCTTGGTCTCAAGTTTACGCAGGAGTGGGGCATAGTTCGCTTCAATTAACTTTCGAGTACTGGCAGTCATGGTGACCCCAAGTAATTTATACCTTCGTCACTCCTCTTGGCCCTCGCCCCCAGCTGAATAAAGATGCCCCTCATATACGCCTTATGGGCGTTCCATATTGTGAATGGATTTTGTACTGAAGCATTATTATATACAAAAAATGAATTTAAATGTTTTTTCAATATGTCCTTAAAGTTTTCCTGCTGTAGAAGGTAGGTGTTTAACCTCCATATTGGTTTAGTGGAGGGTGCTGCTGCGTCTTCGATGCTCAATGTGATAGATGCATGGTCTGTCCAAGTTATGGTATTAATGGTCGTCTTCTTAGTTTTGAAGAGGATATGTTGGTCGACCAGAAAGAGGTAGACTCTGGTGTATACTCCATGGGGTGGGGAATAAAAGGTGTAATCCCTCTCCTCCGCATGCAAGCAACGCCAGGCATCATATAGGGAGTGATTATGTAGCGAGTCCTGTAGTGACAGAGCATATCTTGGGAGTGGAGGTGGAATCCAGTGGTGGGTCCAGTGTAATATTGTTGTCTCCACACATAATCAGGTGCCCTTTCTGGTGGTGGCGGATTTTTTTCATCAATTTGTTGAAAAAGTGGATCTGGTTTCATGGGCGTCCCCAGAACTTTTTCCAGGGGGGGGGGGGGCATAATTTCAAGGTCATCCATGCTCTGCCCCTTTTTGACAATGTCATAATTACATTATCATGGTCAGAGACTGCAGACGTTGTACAGGAGATGGTCAGAAACAGCAGACATGATCCAGGAGATGGTCAGAGACTGCAGACGTGATACAGGAGATGGTCAGAGACTGCAGACATGATCCAGGAGATGGTCAGAGACTGCAGACGTTGTACAGGAGATGGTCAGAAACAGCAGACATGATCCAGGAGATGGTCAGAGACTGCAGACGTGATACAGGAGATGGTCAGAGACTGCAGACGTGATACAGGAGATGGTCAGAGACTGCAGACATAGTACAGGAGATGGTCAGAGACTGCAGACGTGATACACGAGACGGTCAGAAACTGCAGACATGGTACAGGAGACAGTCAGAGACTGCAGACATGGTACAGGAGACGGTCAGAGACTGCGGACATAGTACAGGATACGGTCAGAGACTGCGGACATAGTACAGGAGATGGTCAGAGACTGCAGACATAGTACAGGATACGGTCAGAGACTGCGGACATGGAACAGGAGACAGTCAGAGACTGCATACATAGCACAGGAGACAGTCAGAGACTGCGGACATGGTACAGGAAACGGTCAGAGACTGAATACATATCCCAAGAGACTGTCAGAAATTGCATACATGGCTCAAGAGGATAAGGACCTAGTGGGGAACCCCTGATCTGATCCCTGATTCCAGGGGGGGGGGCAATTGCCCCCCCTTGCCCCTACCTGCGGACGCCCATGTCTGGTTTTTGTTAGGAGAGTAGGAGTTGACCAGAGTGTATGTCACTAAGTTCAAGTCACAGATTAATATTAAATATCTTCCTTTGGTATCTTTAATTATTTTGTGTTGAGTGAATACCACTGAGTCCCTTATAGCTGTCATGACTCCTTTGACTTTAGTATCCGCATTGACGGTGTATATATAGAGTAAATTCTTATGGTTGCATATAGGTGGTGATTCCTTATTGAAGTGTGTCTTTTGGATGCAAAAAATGTCGCATTGGTATTGTAAAGCTTCCTTCCATAAAGATTTTCGTTTGACGTGTTGATTTAGACCCTTCGAGTTTATGGATAATATTGTAATCCCCATTATTGGCTCAGCGTTGCATTAGATGCGAGTGTGGTTACTAGTTCCTTTATTGGTGCCAAAGCTCCCTCTAGTGGCTTGTTTATGAACTGCAAACAATTTATGTGAGGCAAAGTCTGTACTCACTGTGGTAGGTCTGCAGTTTTGCTCTGCATGTTCTGGCTGTCCTCCGTGTAGTAGCAATTGTAGTGGGATGGTGATGAATCGCTCTTGCACCGTCATTGAGTCCTCCACGACCCCCATGGTCACTTCCGGTACTAAAATAATAAGATAGAGTAGAGAGAAAAAAACAAATAGCAAAACAGTGCACAATTGGTGCAGAAGGTAGTTCTTAAGCGGCAACGTGCCGCATAAGTTCGTGTGATCTTGGGGCAGCATCTAGCTGCTAATATAAGTGGGGGTTAAGTCCAAAGCATTGGCCAGGGATATGGTTGCATACTTAACCAACTAGGCTTAGTTGTGGGATGTTTCGCCGTAACTGTCTTCCATTCATGTTCGACCTGGTGGGGAGGTCTGGGGACATTGGTGTCTTCCGGTGGCTCTGTGAGGATACCCCATTCCCTTGGGAGGGATAGACCTTTATCCAGGGAATCTATGGTGTATGCACGGCCATCTTTGGTAACAGTAATTTTAGCGGGGTAACCCCAGCGATAGGTTAACTTGTGGTTCCTCAAAACTTTAGTCACTGTGTTTAAAGCGGTGGTAAACCCATGCATTTAACAGGTTAAAAACCAGTCACATTTCCGGCACGTGCCGGAAACCTAACTCTCCCATTGGTTGTGCTCTAAACCAAACTGTCAAACCATCCAATGGCTGGTGTCATAACTGATCACATGTGCAGCATCATGGCAGTTGTAGATTAAACAGAGGCCAAGATGGCAACTTCCTTGGCTGAAAATGATAGGAGGGTTTACTACCACTTTAAATGTTTCCTTTTTTGCAGAGTGTACTGGGAAAGGTCTGCATAGAACTATACATTTTGGTACTGTTGAGGTATCCTATCCTTTTTCTGCACCATGGACATGGGGCTCTCTTTTATGTGATAAAAGTGAAGCCGGAGTATCACATCCCTTGGGATCTGCTCTGGCAGATGAGATGGCTTCGGCAGTCTGTGTATCCAATCTGTGGTAACGTCTAAGTCTGAGAGGTCAGGCATTATAGCTTTAAAAAGCATAGTGGCACAGGTGCGCAGCTCAGATTGTGGGATTGTTTCAGGGATCCCCCGAAGATTGAGATTGTTTCATCTCATGCGGACCTCCATGTCCGCCATTTTAGCTTTAATCCACTCTGTTTCCCTTTCTCTGTCATCATGTGCATCAACTAAATCATTTATTGTGGATGCGTACTCCCCCATTTTTTCTTGCTTCTACTGCATGTATTTCTTGGTTGAATCTATGCATACATAAGATATCTGTGTGGATTGTGCTCCTCAATAAGAGAAGCATTTCTTTCAGGGCTGTATCTAAGATCGGTTGATTTTGTGTGGAGAATGCTTAAATAGACTTCGGCATGTCCCTGGTGTCATCTCCTGAGTCTGCAGTAGGGCTCATGTATGGGCTGCATCCGCCTCCATCCAGCCTGATTTTTGATTTGGCTGGGCTGCAAGATGATAGGGTAGGCAAGTTAGGGTGTTGGCTGCTTGGGGAGAGGTTATTGTTCTCCTGTGTTGCCTTTTTTTGTGGATTCCTGCGCGGAGCGGGGCCGGGGACAATTAGGCCTCGCCGCCATTTTGCCTACCTCCGCACTGACCTGGGGAGAAAAAAGTCCATCAGCCGGTGCGGCTTCCTCATGTCCTTCCTTCATTTGGACATGGCCACCTCTTCCACCGGCTCTAAGCGTCCTGGCGAGGGGTTGGATGTCGCCTTAGGTGTTTGTTTCGTGCCACTGTATCCCTGTGATGTCGGAGCTCTGAAGCTAAGCGTCTGTCCAGCTCGGCATCAGGCCACACCACTTTTAAGGGTTTTAATAAATATCTCCACAAGGCCATCCATTTGGGGGTGGTAGACAGAGGTACGGAGATGGGAAATTTTGTATAACTTGCACAGTTCCTTAGTAACTCTGGACATAAACGGGGTGCCCCTGATCCATTAAGAACTCTTTTAGGATCCCCACACGACTAAATACCTGGACCAATTCCTTGACGATAGTCTTAGCGGAGGTATTCTGCAAGGGGGTGGCTTCAGGATAGCATGTCGCATAGTCGAGGATTACCAGAATGTGCTGGTGGCCCCGGGTAGACTTTACTACTGGCCCCACCAGATCCATGCCAATTCTCTCAAAAGGTACTTCAATTATGGGGAGAGGGACAAGCGGACTGTGAAAATTGGGCGATGGTGCAGACATTTGACACTCGGCGCATGATTCACAGTATTCCCTTACATCTGCATACATCCCAGGCCAGAAGAATCTCTGGGTTATTCTCTCCCTGGTCTTCTCCATACCCAGATGTCCCCCCATTATATGACCATGGACCAATTCTAGCACCATCCTGCAATAGGGTTTGGGAACCACTAGCTGTTCTACCTCGTCCTCACCGTGTTTTAACACCTGATACAACAAATTGTTTTAAGAGCCATGTAGGGTAAAGACACCCCTCCAATTAGGATCCACAGGTTACCCATCCATCATCTTAATGTTTTCTCTGGCTCTAAAGAGGGTGACATCTCACAATTGCTCTGTACAAAAATCCTCTCTCCTGATCTGTAAGTCAGGTCCCACGTTCTGTCCACTCTCACTGTTAGAGTCAGAGATGTTCTCTTGTTCGTTAGCCTCGAGCTGGGAACTATCTTCCAGCTTCTCCAGCTCCCCAGCCATTACAGAAAAAGGAAGAAGGTTTCCTTCTTCCTCGGTCCTGCCAACAGTCTCCTCTTCCATTTGGCAAAAGGGTCTGGTGAGAGTTTCTGTGCTTCCCCAGCAGGGGGAACTCTATCCTCCAAACTCCCTGTGCCTTCCCATAACCTCCAAAAATGGGGAAAATCTCTCCCCACTAGGGCTTCATGAAGCAGTGAAGGTACCACTTCAACTGAATGTGTCACACTGCCCCAAGGGGCATCAATCTCAACCACCACAGTCTGGTAGTCCTGAGTGTCCCAATGGATGCTAATGACCTATTGACATCTTCAGAGAGGTTAGATTAATTACCCAGTTTCATAGCCAGTTTAATCACATGGAACAAACCATGAATATGCACTGGCCATTTTGCTAAGGGACCCCTAATTGGGCCCACATCTCCCTACAAAACCTAGAGTAGACCACTGTAAAGGCCTGAGCGTATAAGGAAAAATTGCACATAGTAAAATTAAAAAGCCTGTAATATATTGTTTAACCTGAACTTGCAGCCTACTTTATGTAAGCCTCACTATCTGTGTTGCCATGATTTTTTGCACTGATTTTATAGCATATAATATGGAGTTAAATTTTTAGACCATTTGCTTTCAGGTTTCCCCCCTCCCTTCCCCTTCCATTGATATGTAAATAGACCAGTTAGACTGTTAGAGAGAAAGTTCTTTGCAGGAAGTTGGTGTATACAGGAAGTTGGTGGGAGGGGCTTGGGGTCTTTTGAAAGGAACATGTACTCGGACAAAGAGTTGTGTTTGAGAAGACGAAGGAGCAAAACATGGCTGCTAGAAGCTGGGTATCTTTGGAGCAATTTTGAGTTGGACTCAGCAAGGAATTGAGAAGGACTTTACATCTTAAACCCTAAATTGAGCAGTGGCGGCTGGTGAAATTTTATGATGGGGGGGCGCCAGACCCCGCCCTTCCTTTTTCACCCCTTTTTCACTTCTCATAAGCCCCACCCCTTATAGTCTCCACCACTTGTGTCAGGAGTATACAGCCCAGCATCACTAGATGGGGTATACAGCATCACCAAATAGCAGTATACAGAGTCACCATATAGCAGTATACAAAGCCCCAGATAGGGCATACAGACCACCAGATGGGGCATACAGACCACCAGATAGGGCATACAGACCATCAGATAGGGCATAAAGACCAACAGATAGGGCATACAGACCATCAGATAGGTCATACAGACCACCAGATAGGGCATACAGACCACCAGATAGGGCATACAAACCATCAGATAGGGCATACAGACCATCAGATAGGGCATACAGACCATTGGATAGGGCATACTGACCATCAGATAGGGCATACGGGGCACCAGATAGGGCATACAGGGAACCAGATAGGGCATACAGGGCACCAGATAGGGCATACAGACCACCAGATAGGGCATGCAGACCACCAGATAGGGCATACAGACCACCAGATAGGGCATACAGAGCGGCGCCCCCCAAGCACTAACCCCATCTCATAGCAGGCAGGCCAGGTGTATGCAGAGATGCTTGCAGTATGCTTGCGGTCATCATGCTGAGCAGTTCGGAACTGAAAGCCCGCTGAGAGCTGCGCCTGTGTGAGTAATCACAAAGGCAGCACGTCTGCCACAGTCCTGCCTCCCGCCCACAGCAGACAATGACAGAGAGTCATTGGCTCTGATGGCTCAGGAGATAGCCAATCAGCCTATGTATGTGCGCTTGTTCAGTGCACACACATAGACCTAAATGGCTGACCAATCAACTCATAACTGGCTGTCAGCTGACAGCATGGAGCCGAGGGGAAAAAAAAAGAAAAGTTAATGTACCGGCACCACCTGCAGGGGAGGCGGGCTGACTTTTTATTTTTACTTGGCAGCGGCGGGGAGGCGGCGTCCAAGCGCCCCACATGCACTAGCCGCCGCTGAAGTTGAGTAACATTTTAGTTTACCTATTGCGTAAATATTGTACATGCTTATATTTTGCTCGAAAATATGATTGGCATTGTGCGTGTTGTAGACATATTTTGTAAGCTATGAGTTGTGTTGTATTGTGTATCCTACAGTTGTATGTGCAGATTTTCTGTTTAGTAAAGCATTGACACACTACAGAAGTCTAAGCTTCCTTGGTTTTACCACAAGTAGCCTTGTTAGATAAACGAAAGAAAAACACTATCTGAGCTCTCCATAGTGCTTTTGGCAATCACATAACATTGATTTAACAGGGTGAAGATGGTCCCTGGACACTGCTTGGGGAAGCACATTAGTTTCACTAGTGTACTTCGCATGTGCATTCTACTTGAGGTGATTGTAGCCGTATACACTGTGGGCACTGCAAGTTTCTTGCAAGACACCACTGATTTTCTGAAAAAGCTTAACAATATACAACAATTACCACCAAATAAACGTCTAGTCACTATGGATGTAGAATCTATGTACAATGACATCCCTCACAAAGATGGGTTAGCGGCATGTCACAGATTCTTATCATCTTCACCAAACCACAAACACACTGCTGAGAATGTTACTTCGAATTCATTCTTACACACAACTACTTCACTTTCAACAATGAGATCTATCTCCAGTGTATGGGTACTGTGATGGGAAGTAAAATGACACCCCAATATGCAAAATTTCTGAACAGCATACAAAAGCCATACAGATATTATCGCTATTGATGATATCTTCGTGACTGGACTGAAGGTGAAGAAAATCGAAAACAATTTTCCTCATTGATCAACACTATAAACCCATCTATCCTACTAAAAAGGGATTATTCTAACACACATGTCAACTTCCTAGACAATACAGTATACATCAGTGATGACAAGCTTCACACCTCGATACATGTTTCTCAGATTGAGCGCTTTTATCATTATTTACATTTCACTTCTTATTCGGTTGCTTTTCTCTACTCAGTGATGCTCATTGAAACATTGTATCTATTCATTGATAGAGTTGAGCGGACACATGGATGTTCGGGTTCGGCAGGTTCGGCAAAACTTCGCGAAAAAGTTCTCGTCGGGCCCAAACTTGACCCAAACTTGACCCCAAACTCTGACCCCTATTGAAGTCAATGGTCACCCGAACTTTTGGGCACAAAAATGGCTCTAAAAAGTCCTGGAAAGGGCTAGAGGGCTGCAAAAGGAAGCAAAATGGGGGTAAGAGTAGGACAAGTCCCCTGCAAACAAATGTGGATAGGGAAATAACTTAAAATCACATAAAAAAAATGGAGGAGGAGGTGGATGTGGAGTAGGAGCCTAGAAGTTGACGAGGCCGTGACCGTGGCAGTGTAGGTGGTGGAAGTGGCGGAGGAGGAGGAGGTAGCCAACACTGTTTTTGTTTGTTTGGTTTTTTTTTTCTAATTGGGGTAGCCCCCAAAATATTGAGACATATTAATAAAAAAAAGGATACGTTCACTTAAGTATACCAATGGCTGTGTGAGGCCGGTATAAATGGCTATTCTGCACAAGGTACAGACAAGTCTTGTGGGATCCATGCCTGGTTTATTTTATTAGAGGTTAGCTTGTCCACGTTGGCTGCGGACATGCTAAACACACATTCAGACAATACATTGGCTGCAGGGCAGGCCAGCACCTCCAAGGTCAGTCAGTACGTGTAAGCATGTGCACACATAGTGTTCCACCATGTTGCTGAAATGCTGCCTCCTGCTAAGACGTTGCCTATCAGCTGGTGGTGCTGTTTGTTGTGGCGGGCTGCTGACAAAGCTTTGCCACATTTCGGCCATGCTAACCAATCAAAATGCATAAGAGACTGCTGCATGACTTGGGGCTCAGAATGCTTGGCTGATTTACAAGGGGCTGAGGTGAAAGACAGATGGCCATGGGGTTCAGGTGCCAACTCTGAGCTTTCAGCAAGGGACTGGGTGGGAGACAATGTGAAGGAACTGGAGGCATTGTTTGCCACCCAATCTACTATCCCCTGTACTTATCCTGGCCTCACCATTCGTTGAGCAGCATTCGGGCCTACCATATAACGTTGAAGGTTCTGTCGGCTACTCACACCTGAGGAAGGTGTTTCACTTGTGTGTGTAGCTGGCACAAATCGACCACGTCCTCTCCTTGCAACAGGAGCTTCACCAACATCACCAACACCAGCAGCACCACGACCATGTCCCTTATTTGACGCTCTTCTCACTCTGGATGCAAATAGACTATTTAGCACAAATTGATATTATTTTTTATAACGCTAATCTGTCCCTCACACCAGCAGCAGGAACCCCTCCCTACACCAGTATGAGATGATTTTATAATGCTAATCTGACCCTCACACCAGCAGCAGGAACCTCTCCCTACACCAGTATGAGATGATTTTATAACGCTAATCTGTCCCTCACACCAGCGCCAAGAACCTCTCCCTACATCAGTATGAGATGATTTTATAATGCTAATATGCCCCTCACACCAGCAGCAGGAACCTCTCCCTACACCAGTATGAGATGATTTTATAACGCTAATCTGTCCCTCACACCAGCAGCAGGAACTTCTCTATACACCAGTATGAGATGATTTTATAACGCTCATCTGTCCCTCACACCAGCAGCCCTGTCTAATCGCAATATTTTAGTAGAGTATGACCACA
>BLSH010081543.1:199399-212462 GCA_018402905.1 Glandirana rugosa
CTAGGCCCGACGAGACACGTTTTGGTTGACGTGTCTCCTCCATTCATATTGTCCAAACAATAATTTTTTTTTTTGAAATGGACGAGAGGAGTTATGTGTGGAGTGGTATTGAGGGTCGAGAGTGGTAGAACTTGGTGCACAATATAACTCCTCACTATTGGACACGCCCCCCCCCCCCCCTGAAAAATGTTTTTGCGGACGCCAATGCTAATGACCCATGTCAACTATGTTTACTCTTATGTGTGTGATACTATTATTACACTCTCTTTTTAGCACAGCCCACTTTTAAAATGTATCTGATGCTGTGCCTTATTGGGGGTTTAGGGTTGCTGCTTTTTTCTTTACCACCATTAGCAAGGTACACCTCTAGAATTGTTATACGTCAATACACAAAGGTTAACGCACAGGTTATCACTCCTCAATATAACACGTGGTTCAAGATGGTGAGAGCTGGGAGTTATGGTGAGGTGTGTATTGAGGAGAGCAGGTAAAGTTTTTTTTTTTAATAACAAACCTGTTATACTTACCTCCTCTGTGCAGTTGGTTTTGCACAGAGCAGCCCGGATCAGGTCCCCCTTTGCTGATCCTGGCCCCTCCTTCCTATTGAGTGCCCCCCTCAGCCAGCAGCTTTCTATAGGGGCACCCGAGCCGAGTCAGAGTTCTGTGTATCCATTCAGACATGGAGACCCGACTTAGCCCCACCCACTCTGTCCCCTGATTGGCTGACTGACTTTGATTGATAGCCGCAGGAGCCAAGGGCACTGCTGCTGTGTCTCAGCCAATCAGGGGGATTGTCCTGGACGCCTTAGACATTATTGGACATTGCTGGAGAGAGATGGGGCTCAGGTAAGTAATTGGGAGGTGCTGGGGGCTGCTACACACAAAAGGTTTTTTTTTTATATTAATGCATAGAACTCCTTTTTCTCACATTTGTTGCTTACAAGTTAAAATCTGTATTTTTTGCTAGAAAATCCCCCAACATTATATGTATATATATATTTTTTTTTTTTGCAAAGACTCTGGAGAATAAAATGGCAGTCGTTGCAATATTTTATGGGTAAAAACAAGCATTGAAAGCGCAAATGGACATAAAGGCGCAAACTCAAAATAAGAAAAAGAATACTCAACAGTCCAGCTGTAGCAGTCTGTGGGCAGGTAACTAAAATCTAGGTTCTCCCTGAGTCTGCACCTTGTAAGAAGCAGAAGGAACTTCTAAGAGCAGGAAACAGAAGAAACAAACAGGTGCGCCTCTAAGTGGAAGCGCGTCATCTCGCTCACCACCGGAACTGGAAGTGACGATCCAACATCGCAAACAGGGACCAGGAAGCGCTGGGAGCCAGCGGCGTTTCTTCGGCTGCACCAACTTTCTGCAGACTGGACGTTCACATTCCTCTTCCCTCCGGAACCTACTGGAGCCACCCTCTGGAGATCCTTGATATAGCCAGCAGTGGCTTACACTGCAACGCTGTTTTATTCGCCATGTTTTGTGAGTAACATTCACTACGGTTTTATTAAATTACTTTTATTAATGGTTACACTTAGAGGCGCACCTGTTTGTTTCTTCTGTTGCAATATTTTATATCACACGGTATTTGCGCAGCGGTCTTTCAAACACAATTTTTTTTTGGAAAAAATACACTTCACTGAATTAAAAAAAACTAAACAGTAAAGTTAGCCCAATTTTTGTGCATATTGTGAAAGAGGACGTTACGCTGAATAAATAGATACCTAACATGTTACTGTTCAAAATTGCGCACACTCGTCGAACGGCGACAAATTTCGGTACTTAAAAATCTCAATGCGCTTTAAAAAAAGTTAACGGTTAGCAGTTTAGAGTAACAGAGGAGGTCTTGTGCTAGAATTATTGCTCTCGCTCTGATGATTGCGGCGATGCCTCACATGTGTGATTTGAACACTGTTTACATTTGCAGGCGCGACTTACGTATGCGTTTTCTTTGGTGCGTGAGCGCGTGGGGACGGGGGTGCTTTAATTTTTTTTTTCTCCTATTTATTTATTTCTTTTATGCTGTCTCTTTAAATGTAAATTTAAAAGAATGTAAACATTTCACGTGACAGTAATAAGCGGTGACAGGTACTCTAAAAGACCCCAAACCTCTCCTCTGCACTTAAAAGTATTTAAAATGGCAAAATAGGCATTTTTGAATACTATAGATTTTTTTTAAATCAGTGCCATTGGCAGCCAAAAAAAACGGAAGTGACGTTGCGATGTCGCTTCTCGGTTTTTTACATCGGAAACCCGATCAAAGCCAATTTCGGCTTTGTTCGCGTCTTCGGCCAGCCGGTGGACATGTCGTCTGGTCGCTCGGGTCTCCCACTGGGACAGGAGACCTGGGCGGAGTGGTGGAAGGCAGCTGGAGGGAAGCGTCCCCTCCTGTGCCTTGCGATAACGGCCGAGCAGCTGCTGAGCCGCATTGGCTGTTATCAACAGATAGCCTACCTCCCGCTCTAAAAAAACGGTACAGGCTTTACATCGGTACTTCCACTTCCTCAAAGCCACATACAGGTACGTCGATGAGCGTGAAGTGTCTATAAGAAAAAACTTTATTAATCACTTTAAGACCGGGCCTCTTTTTGGAGTTCGGTGTTTGCAAATTAAAATTTGCTATAAAATTACTTAGAACCCCCAAACATTATATATTTTTTTCTAACACCCAAGAGAATAAAGTGGTGGCGATTGCAAAACTTTACGTCACACCGTATTTGCGCAGCGGTCTTATAAGCATGATTTTTTTTAAAAAAAAATTCAGTTTTATGAGTCAAAAAATAAGGCAACAGTAAAATTAGGCCATATTTTTTAAAGTTTTTCATATTGTGAAAGATGATGTTACGCCGAGTAAAATGATACCCAACATGTCATGCTTCAAAATTGCATCCGCTCTCAGAATGGCGACAAACTTTGCAACATAAAAATCTCCATTGGCGACATTTAAACAATTCTACAGGTTAGCAGTTTTGAGTTACAGAGGAGGTCTGGTGCTAAAATTATTGCTCTCGCTCTAACGATCATGGCGATACCTCACATGTGTGGTTTGAACACCTGTGCAAAAAAAAAAAATGGGCCCTTTAAAACCATTGGGCGGAAGTGACTTCTGACGTCACTTCCGCCCTGCCATGTTATGGAGCCGGGTGAACGGCTTCAGCCGCTCACTCGGCTCACGGACACTGGGGGGGAATGGACCCGATCATTTCCGCCACTGCCGGCGGGTGCAGTAAGCGGCGGAGATGACCGGAAACCGACGGGAGGGGGGGCCCTCCCGACGCTGATAAAGAGGGGGGCCCTCCCGCCGCTGATAAAAGTGATCTCATGGCATATCCACCACTGAGACCACTTCTATTGTGTGCAGAATCGCCGGCACAAAAAAAAGATACCGGGGTTATGGTAGCTATCTGCTACCATCACAATGGTATTCCACTTCAAACTGCCGCCATCATATGACGGCGGGCGGTCTTGAAGTGGTTAAACAAAATAATGTAATTTATAAGGCTTCCAGCCAGTTACATGTTTCTATGTATTACGTAATGCTTAACTACTTGCCGACCAGCCGCCGTCATTATACTGCGGCAGGTTGGCCTTCCTGCGTGAATTGCCGAAGCTGTACGGCGGTTTGTGCACAAGAGATTGTGGGCGGGTGTCCCTCGGGGACCCACGATCGCAGTGTACAGAGGTAGAACGGGGATCTACCTATGTAAACAAGGTGGATCCCCGTTCTGCCAGATGACATGGCAGAGATCTTCTGTTTCCAGTGATCGGGGACAGCGATCTCCGGCATGTCCCTGCAAGTCCATCCCCCCTACAGTTAGAACACACCCAGGGAACACAGTTAACCCTTTGATCGCCCCCTAGTGTCAACCCCTTCCCTGCCAGTTTCATTATACTGTACATTGATTGATCACTGCATTTTTATAGCACTGATCAATGTAATAATGTCACTGGTCCCCAAAAAGTGTCATTTGGGGTCAGATTTGTCCGCCGCAATGTTGCAGTTCTGCTAAAAATAGCAGATCGCCACCATTACCAGTAAAAACAATAAAAGTCCCTAAATCTATCCCATAGTTTGCAGACGTGATGACTTTTGTGCAAAACAATCAATATACGTCTATTGCGATTTTTTTTTACCAAAAATATGTAGAAGAATATATATATCGGCCTAAACCGATGAATAATTTAGATTTTTTTTTTATATTATTTTGCATATTTATTATAGCAAAAAGTAAAAATAAAATATTTTTTTTTTCAAAATTGTCGCTATTTTTTTGTTTATAGCGCAAAAAATAAAAACCGCAGAGGTGATCAAATACCACTAAAAGAAAGCTCTATTTGTGGGGGAAAAAAAGGACGTCAGTTTTGTTTGGGCACAATGTTGCATGACCGCGCAATTGTCAGTTAAAGCGACGCAGTGCCATATCGGAAAAAAATGGCCTGGTCAGGAAGGGGGTAAATCCTTTCCGGTGCTGAAGTGGTTAAACTTTAAAACTAGGTCCACTATACAGTCTGCCACCCATACCCTCAAAAAAATAACATAGAAAAAATGTAAATAACAGTACTTACCTTGATCCCCAGCTTCTGACACTCCAGGAAGTGTGGGTGACGTCCCCGTCCCTCAAACTGAACACTACAATGAGATGGACAACATTTATATACTCAGCTTCTCCAGGAGACACGGTGAGGTACAATGACATCCCCCACATCTTCTGGGAGCGTCAGAATCCAGGGCCAAAGTATGTATTTTTAAATATTTTTTGTAAAAGATTTATTTTTAAGGGTTTTTTTCAAACCTGCTTTTGTTGATTATTGGGGGGGAGGTGGCCTGGAAGACCAAATTTAAGCCTTACGAATCTCAATAGCATTTATGTTTATTTATTCAATATTTTACTGGATAAAAATACTGTGAGAGCGGTGGTAACCTCTTGCTGCCCATATAGTGCATATGCAAGGAGGCAAAGAGGTTGGGCTTTAATGCCCACATACCAAACATAGGTACCCATGGATGGCCCTGTGCTACAAGGACACTCACTAGGGCTGCTGTTATAAACACGGGGCCCCATACAGTCTACCTGACAGGGCCCCCCTCCGGCCGAAAGAGACATCGATTTATCAGTCCCTTTCTCTACAGCACAGGTGTCAAACTGGCGGCCATCCAGCTGTTGTAGAACTACAAATCCCATGAGGCATTGCAAGGCTGACAATTACAAGCATGACTCCCACAGGCAAAGGCATAATGGGACTTGTAGTTTCGCAACAGCTGGAGGGCCACCAGTCTGACACCCCTGCTCTACAGCCTTAGCTACCAAAATGAATGAATAAGAAGCGCTCTGAGGATTCCTGTTCATTCACAAATGGAAGCATAGTAAGCACAGTTTACTAAGCTTCAGTGATGAATGGGCACATGAGGGATTGGTACTGATCGCTCACTGTGTTCATTCAGGAAAGGAAGGGGCCAGAAAATAACATATGTACAAACCCCTTCCACTACTCTCCTTCCTGAAAAATCCCCCAGTGTGCCCACAGCAGCTGCGGGCAGGAGAGGAGTGGAACCAGCCCCACTGCGGGGGAAAGGGGCACACAGTGGGGCCCAGACAGCAGATGGAGGGAGCACAGTGCTAGAACCAATACTCCTGCAGTGCAGCTGGAGGGAAGGAGTGGAGGAGAAGCTGCCAGCACTGCAGAGGGAGGCAAAAGAGGATCGGTGTCTGCAATAAGACAGTACAGCTGGTCCTCCTGCTCAGCAGGTGCCTGGGTCCCCCTTTTCAACTGATGGGGCCTGGGCCCAGTACAGGAGGGCTGGCTGTACTGCTTTATTAGGGCCCCTTACACTCACTGTGCCCTTTTAGCACAGCAATGGAGCTGTCATAGACAGCTCTCAGTCTCTAGCAATGATCAGGAGCTGGAGGAATGAGCTTCTGGTCATGTAACCACTGTGACAGCCAATCACAGCGGTCACGTAATTGGGAAGTTCTTCCTGGGTATAAAGACACAGTTAAAGAGATGCCAGGGCTGGGCAGAAAGGGATTAAAGTATATCATTCACTCTTAGTGAGCTGAGCAGAATTAGTCCTCTCTGGAGACTGCTCTTTGTGTATTGGAGGGCAATAATCTTTCTTCCAGTGCAGCAAGCTGTAGACGTATCTCTGACACTGGGAGGATGCAAAATAATAGATAAGAGGATCTAGACAACAGCTGACGCTGCAGAGGATATAGGGAATATACAGAGAGCATTCAAAACTCTCATACATCTGCACATAGTAAATTAAATAGAGGACATTGGTGGGGCCAAAACAAAGGATAAACACACGCAGCACAATCACTGATAGGCGGATAGCTCGGGATCTCTTATGTGTGCCATCAAATTTTTTTTTTTTTCCCCACTTAACCACTTCAGCCCCGGAAGGATTTCCAGCTTTAGGACCGGAGCCCTTTTTGCGATTCGGCACTGCGTCGCTTTAACTGAAAATTGCGCGGTCGTGAAATTTGCGTCCTTTTTTTCACACAAATAGAGCTTTCTTTTGGTGGTATTTGATCCCCTCTGCGTCATTTCTGATTGCCGCTATAAACAAAAGAAGAGCGACAATTTTGCAAAAAAACCCAAATTTCTTACTTTTTGCTAAAATACAAATAAAAAAAAAATATATAAAAAAACATTTTTTTTCACCGTTTTTGGCCGATTTATATTCTTCCTCATATTTGCGATAAAAAAAATCGCAATCGGCGTTTATTGATTGGTTTGCGCAAAAGTGGTCGCGTTTACGGATGAGAATTCATTTTTGGGGTTTTTTTTTTTTTTTTACTATTAATAGCGGCGATCTGCGTTTTTTAGCGGTACTGCGATATTTCAGCGGACCTGTCGGAACATTTTACCACTTTTTTGGGACCATTGGCATTTATACAGCGATCAGTGCTATAAAAATGCACTGATTACTGTGTAAATGTCATTGGCAGTGAAGGGGTTAACCTGCAGGGGGCGCTCTAAGGGTTAACTATGTTCCCTGGGCGTTCTAACTGTGGGGGGACTGCCCTAGCTGCGGAAGGGAAGTGGTCACAGCCTTCGTATACAGGAAGGCTGTGATCACAGCCCTTCCCCCTCACACAGAACGGAGGTCCGTGTTTACTTACACGGACCTCCGTTCCTTCGCTTGGGGGGGCCATCGCGGGTAGCTAGCGGCAATCGAAGCTGCCGCACCCGCTCCCTGGCCCTCCCCGAACACAGTGAGCGTGCGGGCGCGCCTCCGGCGGCGCGCGCGCGCTCACTAAGCTCGATCCCGCAGCCGCCGTCGTATGACGGCGTTTTGCGGGAACGAGCCACTTTGTCGCCGTCAATTGCCGACCAGCGGTCGGCAAGCGGTTAAAGATTTTTATTGATTTTTCAAATGGTACAGAAAATTGCTAGAAAGATAAATTACATCCAGCATGAAGGTAAATAGAAGGGTAGGGACAATACAAGGGAAAAAGTAAAGGAAGGGAAAAGGTAAAACAACCAAGTTAGAAGGATATTGCCATTGCTCATCAATACATTGAATCTTACATGTACATCAACTTCAATTATGCCAATCAGATTTGTTACATAACTGAATCACTTATGCCTCATTTTAACATATGCTATTGTGTTCAATTAGTTGGAGTTTGGAATTTGGAACTCTTATTCATTGAGGAAAAGAAGAGCGTTAGTAATTACCCTGCTTACCGCAATGGGTTCTTACTGTAAGCAGGGATATGTGAATAAGAGGAACAAATCTTTATTAGTCTCAAGTTATCATTAGAAGGAAAGTTGTCCGAGCGGAGAGCTCTGATGTATTATACTATAAATGTAGATTTGTCTAATTCAAGGATTTAGAGGCTTTTGGATGTAGAATCCAACTTTGCCCACGGGCTTCATATAGCTTAGTTTTGAAGTTTTTGTGCGCTAGCATTTTTTCATAAGATGCTTGGTTTATTGAGTCTGATTATAACATCCGTTATGTTTGGTGCATTGTTCGATCTCCATAGTTTAGAAATTGTTAGTCTAGCTGCTATTAGAGTATTTGCTATTATAATTCTATATTTCATTGGGTATGTGTCTAGGTCTATGTTTAACCACTTCAGCCCCGGAAGGATTTCCCACTTTAGGACCAGAGCCCTTTTTGCGATTTGGCGCTGCGTCGCTTTAAAACTGACAATTGCGCGGTCGTGCGACGTTGTACCCAGACGAAATTTGCGTCCTTTTTTTCCCACAAACAGAGCTTTCTTTTGGTGGTATTTGATCATCGCTGCGTCATTTCTGATCACCGCTATAAACAAAAGAATAGCGACAATTTTGCAAAAAAACCCAAATTTCTTACTTTTTGCTAAAATACAAATCCAAAAAAAAAAATACAAAAAAACATTTTTTTTCACAGTTTTTGGCCGATTTATATTCTTCCTCATATTTGCGATAAAAAAAAATCGCAATCGGTGTTTATTGATTGGTTTGCGCAAAAGTGAGATGAGAATTAATTTTTGGGGTTTTTATTTATTTATTTATTTTTTATTAGTAATGGCGGCGATCTGCGATTTTTAGCGGTACTGCGATATTGGGGCGGACATGTCGGGCCATTTTGACACTTTTTTTGGGACCATTGGCATTTATACAGCAATCAGTGCTATAAAAATGCACTGATTACTGTGTAAATGCCATTGGCAGTAAAGGGGTGAACCTGCAGGGGGCGCTCTAAGGGTTAACTGTGTTCCCTGGGCGTGTTCTAACTGTGGGGGGACTGCCCTAGCAGGGGAAGGGAAGCGATCACAGCTTCCATATAGAGGAAGGCTGTGATCACAGCCCTTCCCCCTCTCACAGAACGGAGGTCCGTGTTTACATACACGGACCTCCGTTCTTTCACTCCGGGGGGGGCATCGCGGGTAGCTGGCGGCAATCTAAGCCGCCGCACCCGCTCCCTGGCCCTCCCCGAACACAGTGAGCGCTCGGGCGCGCCTCCGGCGACGCGCGCTCACAGTGCGCGATCTCGCAGCCGCCGTGACGGCGATTTGCGATATCGAACCACCTTGTCGCCGTCAAACTGCGGTTGGCGGTCGGCAAGTGGTTAAGAGAGCCATGGTAGGAGTAAGTTTGTTTAGATTGCCTGCTATAGAAGCCATAAGGGAAGAGACTGAGTTCCAAAAGCTAGAAAGGTTCTTACAATCCCATAGCATATGGAGCAGAGTCCCAGTTTGATCATTGCAGCGCCAGCAGAGTGGGGGGTTTGTGGGGGATATCTTGGATAGTCTGGATGGCGTAAGATACCATCTATTAATCATTTTTTGAAAATTATCCCCATGTTCTATGCAAGATGTTGCTTTCTTGCTCATTGAGAGAGCTTTCCTCCATTTGTCAATATCAATTGTTTGGGATAGATCTTTTTCCGTGTGCCATCAAATTTTGATCTGCAGATGATTCCAATGTAACAGAAAGTTGTAATGAATAACGGTAAGAAATTAAAAAGTGAGAACACAGTGCGGAAATAGACATAACTAAAAACTAAATAAAACCTAAAATGACCCAAAAACCTAATATGCCGAATGTCATGACACATTGTGATGCCTAGGTTATACATTTCCCAGGATTGATCTATTACGAGAAGGGGCACAGTGCTGGCCAATGAGATGACCCAGATGACGCCACACACCAGCCAGGCTCGGTTCACTGTGCGCCAGGAGAGAGAACGCACCGGGTAGACTATGGCCAGGAAGCGGTCCACGCTGATACTTGTTATGAGCAGGACGGAGCAGTACATGTTCCAGTAAAATGCTGCCGTGACAAAGCGGCACATTCCTTCTCCGATGACCCAATTGGATCCCAAGAATCTATAGACAATATAATAAGGCAGGACGCTAAACAAGGAGGACATCTGCAGTGGCGAGGTTGAGCATGTAGACCACTGCCGGCTTCCTGACCTTCATCTTCACCAGGAACATGATGATCGCCATGATATTGAGAGGAAGAACCACGAGGAACACAACAGTGTAGATTGATGGGACAAAAATGGTCACACTCCAATGTCTGATTGAAATACACAAGATAGATTCATAATACACTTCACAAGGATCATCTGGAAAGTAAACACCCATTATTAGCATTAATACAGTAAATAAACTGGATACATTTAACTTTTCTTGAAAGCAGAACTGTGATTCAAAAAATATAAAATGAAAAGCACATATAAAGTAAAATTAAGAAAAAAAAAAAAAAAAAAAACAACAATCACTCTGAACCAGAACCCTCCTTCCTCTATATAACTATATATACAATATACAGTCAGGTCCATAAATATTGGGACATCAACACAATTCTGATCTTTTTGGCTCTATACACCGCCACAATGGATTTGAAATGAAACTAACAAGATGTGCTTTAGCTGCAGACTTTCAGCTTTAATTTGAGGGTATTTACATCCAAATCAGGTGAACGGTGTAGGAATTACAACGGTTTGTATATGTGCCTCCCACTTTTTAAGGGACCAAAAGTAATGGGACAATTGGTTGCTCAGCTGTTCCATGGCCAGGCGTGTGTTATTCCCTCATTATCCCATTTACAGGGAGCAGATAGAAGGTCCAGAGTTCCTTTCAAGTGTGCTATTTGCATTTGGAATCTGTTGCTGTCAACTCTCAATATGAGATCCAAAGAGATGTCACTATCAGTGAAGCAAGCCATCATTAGGATGAAAAAACAAAACAAACCCATCAGAGAGATAGCAAAAACATTAGGTGTGGCTAAATCAACTGTTTGGAACATCCTTAAAAAGAAAGAACGCACCGGTGAGCTCAGCAACACCAAAAGACCTGGAAGACCATGGAAAACAACTGTGGTGGATGACCGAAGAACTCTTTCGCTGGTGAAAAAAACAGTTGGCCAGATCAAGAACACTCTCCAGGAGGTAGGTGTATGTGTGTCAAAGTCAACAATCAAGAGAAGACTTCACCAGAGTGAATACAGAGGGTTCACCACAAGATGTAAACCATTGGCGAGCCTCAAAAACAGGAAGGCCAGCTTAGAGTTTGCCAAACATCTAAAAAAGCCTTCACAGTTCTGGAACAACATCCTATGGACAGATGAGACCAAGATCAACTTGTACCAGAGTGATGGGAAGAGAAGAGTATGGAGAAGGAAAGGAACTGCTCATGATCCAAAGCATACCACCTCATCAGTGAAGCATGGTGATGGTAGTGTCATGGCGTGGGCATGTATGGCTGCCAGTGGAACTGGTTCTCTTGTATTTATTGATGATGTGACTGCTGACAAAAGCAGCAGGATGAATTCTGAAGTGTTTGGGGCAATATTATCTGCTCATATTCAGCCAAATGCTTCAGAACTCATTGGACGGCGCTTCACAGTGCAGATGGACGATGACCCGAAGCATACTGCAAAAGCAACCAAAGAGTTTAAGGGAAAGAAGTGGAATGTTATGCAATGGCCAAGTCAATCACCTGACCTGAATCCGATTGAGCATGCATTTCACTTGCTGAAGACAAAACTGAAGGGAAAATGCCCCAAGAACAAGCAGGAACTGAAGACAGTTGCAGTAGAGGCCTGGCAGAGCATCACCAGGGATGAAACCCAGCATCTGGTGATGTCTATGCGTTCCAGACTTCAGGCTGTAATTGACTGCAAAGGATTTGCAACCAAGTATTACAAGTAAAAGTTTGATTTATGATTGTTAATCTGTCCCATTACTTTTGGTCCCTTAAAAAGTGTGAGGCACATATACAAACTGTTGTAATTCCTACACCGTTCACCTGATTTGGATGTAAATAACCTCAAATTAAAGCTGAAAGTCTGCAGTTAAAGCACATCTTGTTCATTTCATTTCAAAGCCATTGTGGTGGTGTATAGAGCCAAATAGATTAGAATTGTGTGGATGTCCCAATATTTATGGACCTAACTGTATTTTGGAGATGTTACAGAGGTTGAAGTGGTAAGATTTGGAAAGTGATTGCATGCGGGGCCTAAAGAAGGGCTCAGAGTCCAGGATTACACTTAGGACCTTGGAATACGGGGATGGGCTGAGAGTTGTGCCATCAATCTTGACAGAGAGATGAGAGTAAGGGGCACGTGGGGGAGGAAATATAATGAGCTTGGTTTTGGATGGGTTGAGTTTGAGAAAGTGGAGTGACATCCAGACTGATATGTCTGTTAGTAAATTAGGGATACGCAAGGAGACTGAGGGAGTGAGCTGAGGGGTAGAGAGAAAGATTTGGGTGTCATCAGCGTAGAGATGATATTGGAAGCCATGGGAGGCTATCAACTGACCCAGGGAGATAGGAGATAATCGGACAGATTGGGGTAGTGAGTTCCAAAGGATGAGAGAGGCTTGGGAAAAGTCCTGGAGACGAGCATGGGAGGCTATCAACTGACCCAGGGAGGAGGTATAGATTGAGAATAGGAGAGGTCCAAGAACAGAACCTTGGGGGACCCCAACAGAGAAAGGAAGAGGAGAGGAGGAGGTAGAATTGTAAGTAACGTTAATTGGATAAGTAGGAGAACCAGCGAAGAGCACAGTCATGGAGACCAAAGGTGTGGAGTTTTTTGAGGAGGAGGGGGTGGTCAACTGTATCGAAGGCAGCAGAGAGGTCGAGGAGTAGGAGTACAGAAAAGTGTCCATTGGTTTTGGCCGTTAGTAGATCGTTTGTTAGTTTTAGGAGGGCAGTTTCTGTGGAGTGTTGAGGATGAAATCCAGACTGAAGGGGATCATGGTTCAAGGATTTTGGATAAAAAGGGGAACAAGTAGATGTGACGTAGGTTGTTAAGATTGGTGGGGGCCAGTGAGGGATTTTTAAGTATGGGGGGTGACTAGTTTATACTTTAGGGCAGTCTTTCTGAACCTTTTCAACACTGAGGAACCCTTGAAATGGTCACTGGGGAAAATTACACACTTACAGATAGCTAAAAAGATCAATGATGTCATTGGGAATTTATCTGAGAGATAGAAATTGATCATTTCTCAAGGGTGAAGGGTGGAGGGTGGAGGGTGAAGGGTGGAGGGTGAAGGGTGAAGGGTGGAGGATGGAGGGCGGAGGGCGGAGGGCGAAGGGCGGAGGG
>BLSH010081543.1:238029-253224 GCA_018402905.1 Glandirana rugosa
GATATTGAGAGGAGAGGACTTTATGAGACGAGACGACCTCCTGAGACGAGGAAGGAGATATTGAGAGGAGAGGACTTTATGAGACGGAGTCCTCCAGCAGAGCAGAGTATTTCAGGAGAGGGGAGTTATAGAGAAAGGAGCAGAGTTCTCCAGCAGAGCAGAGTATTTCAGGAGAGGAGAGTTATAGAGGAAGGAGCAGAGTCCTCCAGCAGAGCAGAGTATTTCAGGAGCGGAGAGTTATTGAGGAAGGAGCAGAGTCCTCCAGCAGTGCAGAGTATTTCAGGAGAGGAGAGTTATAGAGGAAGGAGCAGAGTCCTCCAGCAGTGCAGAGTATTTCAGGAGAGGAGAGTTATAGAGGAAGGAGCAGAGTCATCCAGCAGTGCAGAGTATTTCAGGAGAGGAGAGTTATAGAGGAAGGAGCAGAGTCCTCCAACAGTGCAGAGAATTTCAGGAGAGAAGAGTTATAGAGGGAGGAGCAGAGTCCTCCAGCAGTGCAGAGTATTTCAGGAGAGGAGAGTTATAGAGGAAGGAGCAGAGTTCTCCAGCAGAGCAGAGTATTTCAGGAGAGGAGAGTTATAGAGGAAGGAGCAGAGTTCTCCAGCAGAGCAGAGGATTTCAGGATAGGAGCGTTAGCTAGAGGAAGGAGCAGAGTCCTCCGGCAGGGTATTTCAGGAGAGGAGAGTTATAGAGGAAGGAGCAGAGTTCTCCAGCAGAGCAGAGGATTTCAGGATAGGAGCGTTAGCTAGAGGAAGGAGCAGAGTCCTCCGGCAGGGTATTTCAGGAGAGGAGAGTTATAGAGGAAGGAGCAGAGTTCTCCAGCAGAGCAGAGGATTTCAGGAGAGGAGAGTTATAGAGGAAGGAGCAGAGTCCTGCAGCAGTGCAGAGTATTTCAGGAGCGGAGAGTTATAGAGGAAGGAGCAGAGTCCTGCAGCAGTGCAGAGTATTTCAGGAGAGGAGAGTTATAGAGGAAGGAGCAGAGTCCCCCAGCAGTGCAGAGTATTTCAGGAAAGGAGAGTTATAGAGGAAGGAGCAGAGTCCTGCAACAGTGCAGAGTATTTCAGGAAAGGAGAGTTATAGAGGAAGGAGCAGAGTCCTCCAGCAGAGCAGAGTATTTCAGGAGAGGAGAGTTATAGAGGAAGGAGCAGAGTCCCCCAGCAGTGCAGAGTATTTCAGGAGAGGAGAGTTATAGAGGAAGGAGCAGAGTCCTCCAGCAGAGCAGAGTATTTCAGGAGAGGAGAGTTATAGAGGGAGGAGCAGAGTCCTCCAGCAGTGCAGAGTATTTCAGAAAGGTTTTTTTCTAATTACACAGAAATGTTGCTCATAAAGCCACTGAACTTCCTCATTTAACTGTGAACAGGAAATCTGAGTGTGGTAGGAGGAGATCTTTCCATCCTTGCTGTGGGGTTGTATTCCATGACTGCGGATCTCCTATTTTCCTGGGATGGGTGTAGAATAGTCCGGTTCGGTGATATGGAGGTGAAGGGTGTTCAGGGATCAGCTGTGTTCTGTGGTTGGATGCCGGAGGCTTTGTTGTGTAATGTTACCCATAACATGCTGTAATGAAAGGCACATGTAGGGGGATGGGAGCGAGTTTAATCTTTACCATCCCTGCACCCTCCTTATTGGTGGAGACATCGCCATCTGTGCTTTATATACAGCGCTTTGAAAAAGTATTCATACCCCTTGAAATTTTCCACATTTTATCATGTTACATCCAAAAATGTAAATGTATTTTATGTGATGGACCGACACAAAGTGGCACATAATTGTGAAGTGGAAGGAAAATGATAAATGGTTTTCAACATTTTTTACAAATCTGTGAAAAGTGTAGGGGGCATTTGTATTGCGCCCCCCTGAGTCAATACTTTGTAGAACCGCCTTTCTCTGCAATTACAGCTGCAAGTCATTTTGGGGAAGTCTCTACCAGCTTTGCACATCTAGCGAGGACATCTTTTGCCCATTCTTCTTTGTAGAATACCCCAAGCTCTGTCAGATTGGATGGAGAGCGTCTGTGATCAGCAATTCTCAAGTCTTGCTGCAGATTCCCAATTGGATTTAGGTCTGGACTGTGACTGGGCCATTCTAACACATGAATATGCTTTGATCTAAACCATTCCATTGTAGCTCTTGCTGTATGTTTAGGGTCGTTGTCCTGCTGGAAGGTGAACCTCCTCCCCGGTCTCAAGTCTTTTGCAGAATATAACAGGTTTTCGTCTAAGATTGCCCTGTATTTGGCTCCATCCATCTTCCCATCAACACTGACCAGCTTCCCTGTCCCTGCTGAAGAAAAGCATCCCCACAACATGATACTGACACCACCATGTTTCACAGTGGGGATGGTGTGGTCAGGGTGATGTGCAGTGTTAGTTTTCCGCCACACATAGCGTTTTGCTTTTAGGCCAAAAGGTTCATTTTTGGTCTCATCTGACCAGAGCACCTTCTTCCACATGTTTGTTGTGTCCCCCACATGGTTTCTCACAAACTGCAAATGGGACTTCTTATGGCTTTCTTTCACCAATGGCTTTCTTCTTGCCCCTCTTCCATAAAGGGCAGATTTGTGGAGTGCACAACTAATAGTTGTCCTGTGGACAGATTCTCCCACCTGAGCTGTGGATCTCTGCAGCTCCTCCAGAGTTACCATGGACCTCTTGGCTGCTTCTCTGATGAATGTTCTCCTTGCCCAGCCGGTCAGTTTAGGTGGATGGCCATGTCTTGGTAGGTTTGCAGCTGTCCCATACTCTTTCCATTTTCGGATGATGGATTGAACAGCACTCTGTGAGATGTTCAAAGCTTGGGATATTTTATAACCAAACCCTGCTTTATACTTCTCCACAACTTTATCCCTGACCTGTCTGGTGCATTCCTTGGCCTTCACGATGCTGTTTGTTCACTAAGGTTCTCTAACAAGTCTCCTGAGGGCTCCACAGAACAGCTGTATTTATACTGAGATTAAATGACACACAGGTGAGCTCTGTTTACTAATTAGGTGACTTCTGAAGGCAATTGGTTCCACTAGATTTTAGTTAGGGGCATCAGAGTAAAGGGGGCTGAATACAAATGCACGATTATGTGCCCCTTTGTGTTGGTCTATCGCATAAAATCCCAATAAAATATATTTCCGATTTTGGTTGTTTCATGACAAAATGTGGAAAATGTCAAGGGGTATGAATACTTTTTTCCAGCCACTATCACTTTCCCAGATATAGATTCTGAAGGCATTTATCTAACTGTCCATCCAGAGTCTGGTTTATAGACCAGATCCTCCTAAAATACTCTGCACTGGATGGACTGTTGGATAAATGGCTCTATGTTTAGGATGTATCTGAGAGATGGAAAGTTTGAATCTAATTTAGTTGTTCCAGGAAGTTGTCAAATAAAACCAGATCATGATACCCAGGTCCTCTTCTCACATGAAGCTGTGGCACCATGCCAACCTTCTAGGGCTCGTGTTCCTTGCATTGTGCCAGCTCGTCTTCCAAGACTGAAGTGCCCATTCTGCGGTTTTCCCTCACCCACAAGCCCTGACGCGTGACAAATCCAAATATTAGTACAGTGGGGGTCACAAGCCCGCCCCGGCCTCTCCATTATCTGGCCTCTCCCCGGAATCCCTGAATAAGCCTTGTTATTAGCGCTTCTGGGCAGAGAGCCACAACCAAGTCATCACCAATGAGTCATGTGGTGGCCCCCGGGGCACAGCGACGCCCTGCCTCTGCCAGCACCGAGGGATGAGCGCAGTAACAGGGCACGAGGATCTGGGGATTACACTGCACAGATTGTTCAAGGTCCAAGGAGGGAGAGGTTGGAGGGGGCAGACAAGGTCACGCTTTAATTAAAGGGCAAAAATATAGTGAGTTTTTCAAGATTCTGCCTATATTATTGGCAGCGTCTGCTTATTACACACTGCCTCCCCTCCCTCTTCTTAAATTGCCAAATTAAAGCTGTAAAAAGAAAGACTCTTTGGGGGGGGAAAAAGTTAAAAATATAATTGCCTTACCCCCGGCTTCCTCACGAGAGTCATGTGAAGAGCCTAGGAATACCAAATCTCACAATAAGAACCCCAAGGGGTAGTGCAGGAGCACCCTATTGTGAGATTTGGGATCCTCAGCGTTCCCAGGATATTGCCACAAGGATTGTGCCATCACCCTTCCCCTAGGCACCATGGGTAAGGTAAGTATATACCACACATATGTAAACAAATTAAAGGAACACTTTGAAAACACATCAGATCTCAATGAGGAAAAATATCACACTGGTATGACTGGGTAATGTGTTAGGAACAATAGGATGGAAATGAAAATTCTCAACCTACAGAGGGCTGAATTCAAAGACACCCTGAAAATCAAAGTGAAAAAATGATGCAGCAGGCTTGTCCATTTTGCTGAAATTTCATTGCAGCAACTGAGAATGCTCCTCAGTAGTTTATATGGCCCCCCCACATGCTGTTATGGATGCCTGACCACGTTGGGGCATGCGCCTAATGAGACAACGGATGGTGTCCTGGGATATTTCCTCCCAGATCTGGACCAAGGCATCACTGAGCTCCTGAACAGACTGAAGTACAACCTGGCGGCGTCGGATGGACCGAAACATAATGTCCCAGAGGCGTTCTATTGGATTTAGGTCAGGCGAGCGTGGGGGCCATTCAATGGTATCTATTCCTTCATCCTCCAGGAACTGGCTAAATACTCTCGCCACATGAGGCCGGGCATTGTCGTGCACCAGGAGGAACCCAGGACCCACTGCACCATCCTAGGGTCTGAAAATGGGTCCAAGGATTTCATCCCGATACCTAATGGCAGTCAGGGTGCCATTGTCTAGCCTGTAGAGGTCTGTGTGTCCTTCCATGAATATACCTCCCACCACCTAACCGGTCATGGTGAACGATATTATAGGCAGCATAACGTTCTCTATGGCTTCTCCAGACTCTTTCAGGTCGGTCACATGAGCTCAGGGTGAACCTGCTCTCATCTGTGAAAAGCACAGTGTGCCAGTGGCTGACATGCCAATCGAGCTCCATGGTGCCAGGCAGTGAGCACAGGGCCTACCAGAGGACGTCGAGCCCTCAGACCACCCTCATGACGCCTGTTTCTGATTGATTGTTTGGTCAGAGACATTCACACTAGTGGCCTGCTGGAGGTCATTTTGTAGGGCTCTGGCAGTGCTAATCCTGTTCCTCCTTGCACAAAGGAGCAGATACCTGTCCTGTTGATGGGTTAAGGACCTTCTACAGCCCTGTCCAGGTCTCCTAGAGTAACTGCTTGTCTCCTGGAAGCCCCTCCATGTTCCTGAGACTGCTGGGAGACACAGCAAACCTTCTAGCAATGGCACATATTGATGTGTCATCCTGGAGTTGGACTGCCTGTGCAACCTCTAGAGGGTCCAGGTATCGTCTCATGGTACCAGTAGTGACGCTGACCCTAGCCAAATGCAAAACAAGTGGAAAACCTTCAGAAAAGATGAGTAGGGAAAAAAAAAAGGTCAGTGGCCTCCACCTGTAAAAACCATTCCTGTTTTGGAGATCGTCTCATTGTTGCCCATCTAGTGCATCTGTTAATTTCATTGACACCAAAGCAGCTGAAACTGATTAACAACCCCCTCTGCTACTTACCTGACCAGATCAATATCCCAGGAGTTTAAAGCGGTTGTCTACCCATTTAAAAAAAAAAATTACAGCCTGCAAGACAATGGCATCAATTATGAAATACCTTGAAACGAAGATCCGACCGGGCTGCTTGGTCCGCTCTGTGGGAGCGGACATCTTCCCCCGGATCTTGCTTCCGGGTACGCGGCTCCGGCGCTGTGACTGGCTGGAGCCGCGAGACATCACATGCGCGGGACCCAGTCTCCCCGGCAATGTCCGCCCCTATTGCAGGGCCTTTGCCGAGACATACACAGCGCATGCGCCGTAACGCCAAAGCGTTTTGGAGAGGGAATATCTCCTAAACCGTACAGGTTTAGGGGATATTCATTTTACCTACAGGGAAGCCTTATTATAGGCTTACCTGTAGGTATAAGTACTAAAATTGGGTAGACAACCGCTTTAGTTTACTTGATGCTATACTCTGATTAAAAAGTTTTATTATTTATTTATTACTTGGTGATTCAAATTTAAGAGAGGAGGATTAAAGGTTATGAAAAGGTGAATCCTCTCTGAAAATCCTGGCCACCCCTCCGGACCCTGCGGCCCATAGTGGCCGTGATGCTCCATGCACCTCAATACACAGCCCCAGAGTGAGAATCCATCATAGTGACCTCAATGGCAAGGACTCATTGTTCGAGTTGAGAATCCACATATATGCTTTCCAGTGAGAGTACCAAACAATCGTCCAAGGGTTTCATTGGTAAAATTAGTTCATAGCAGGAAACAAGCCAACACATTTTGGAAGCCAGAAAGACTACCCCCTTCATCAGGGCTCAGGAGCTTTGACTGTACTTAGAGTAGCTCCACTTTTTTTGAGATAATAACCGTCCCTTTGTGTGATCAGTGTACATTGTGGGGATTTTAACAATCTTTGTATCAGATTCCTCATTTTTGTGTTTGATTCACCTTGTACTTTGCAGACAGATTCTGAACAAAAAGGTCTGGTTCATTATAATCACCTGATGCACTCTGTGTATCGGCATCCCATGTGGGCGTTACTTTGGGCAGTCTGCTTGCAAACACAGCCTGCCTAAGAACACACACTCCTCCAGACTGACATCCACCCATCAAGGCGTTTTAATATTCTCATAACTCCTCCTATTAGCCAGCCCACTGTTTGTATCAGGGCTGGGGGTTCTTGAGAGAAATACTGAGGTGGGGGTGCGGTGATGTTTTTAGGAATCTATGTACAGTACCCTGCCAGCCCCTCCTATGAGCCATGATCTGACTGCATTGTATTGAGAAGCACAGAGACCTAGTGATGGTATCAATAGTCTGCGGAGTAGTTTGTGTTTTGTATAGACCGGGTTGGTTCTCACGTAGCGGCCATGTTTGAGTGAGATGTTCCCCGTAGTGTGGCCTCTGGAGGTGAGGCCTTTGTGTTTGATGTGCTATTTGATTTCTCCTTCAGACTTATCGAAGAACCGTTTTGCTGAAGTCCCCGGCGAGCTGTGTCAGCTGGTGTCCCTGGAATCCTTGAACCTCTATCACAACTGCCTGCGTAGCCTTCCTGCATGCATCTCCAACCTTCAAGCCCTCACCTACCTGAACATAAGGTGAGTGAACTATAGAACTTCCTGTTCCAACACTCTTGTATCCACACATTCCCCATCACCTTAGCCCTGCCTTTCTCATCCAGGGTTCTGTTGAATCCTAGGGTTCCTTAAAAGATTGCTTAGGGGTGTCTTGAGCGTTAAGCCGAGATCTTTTGTCTGGTGGTGCCTGCATATCTTCAGCACTGTTTTCACTCAGCAGAGCCATCAGTTTGGGGACCAATGATGCCTATGCTTATGCCTCTGACCACCAACAGGCATTTTACCCAGTGAACATAAATGCAAGGGGTCACTACACCGATCACTAGTGTATGGCTCATTTTTTCCACCAAACACGAGTGTAATGGGGTATTCATTCCACTGCCCACCAGTATAAGGAACCTTGCTACCACTGACCACCAATGTAAAGGGGGGCCTTCTCCAATGACCACCAGTGTAAGGAAGGCCTTCTTTAATAACCACCAATGTAAGTTGGCCTTCTCCAATTGCCACCGGTGTAAGGGGGGCCTTCTCCAGTTAACGCCAATGTAGGTGGGCCTTCTCCAGTGACCATCAGTGTAAGGAGGGCCTTCTTTAATAACCACCAATTTAAGGGGGCCTTCTCCAATGACCACTGGTGTAAGGGGGGCCTTCTCCAATGACCACCAATGTAAGGGGTTAACACCAATGTAGAAAGGCCTTCTCTAGGTGTGCTTTCTTCAGTGACCACTAATGTAGGTGGGCCATCTCCAATGACTGCCAATATAATATAGTGGGGAATTATATGGTCCATCATTGTAAGCGGGCACTTTTCCACAGACTGCTAATATAATTTTCACTGCATCTCTTTTCTAAGAAGGCATCTCTCCCACTGACCACCGATATAACAGTGGCCTTCTCCAATTACCACCAATGTAGGTGGGCCTTCTCAACTGACCACCAATATAAGAGAAGCTTTCCCCACTAACCATCAGTGTAGTGGAGCATTACATGAACCATCATTGTAAGGGGTACTTTTCCACAGACTACCAATAAAGATTTCACTGTCTGCATCTCTTTTCTAAAAAGGCATTTCTCCCATTAACCACCACCAACAAAATAGGGGCCTTCTCCAATTTACCACTAATGTAGGCAGCCCATGGCCTCTGACCATCAGTGTTGGTGGGCCTTGGCCACTGACCATCGGTCTAAGTGGGCCCTGGCCACTGAGCATGGGTGTAGGCGGGCCCTGGCCACTGAGCATGGGTGTAGGCGGGCCCTGGCCACTGAGCATCGGTGTATGCGGCCACTGAGCATTAATACAAGGGGGCCTTCTTCACTGACCGTCAATGGGGGGCCTTCTCCACCAAAGGGCCTTCTCTACTGACCACTGTAATGTAATGAAGCTCTCAATAAACAACCGTTGTTGGGGGACACTTTGCCACAGACCACCTATATAATTTTCAGTGTCTGCTTTCATGTTTTTTTTTTTTTTTTTTTTCTTGCCATTATTAATTTTTTTTATTAATTTCATGTTTATTACCGATAATGTTAGTGTTAAATGCGCCACATTTTTATCTATTATATCCACCACTTACTGATCATATTGTACTATGAGCTGTAGATATCATTTTTAACAGGGGTTTCCTGGAACGTGAAAATGATTGTAAGGGTTCCTCTGTAGTTAAAGGTGGAGAAAGACGGGCCTTAGCCTGCAGGGCTGAGTAACGTGCATTTCATGCATCTTTACAAATTAATGGGATGACTACATGAGTTAATGAAGGCAAAAAGCAGTAATGGCATTTTAGAAGGGAGCAGATAATCTTCTCTCAGCTGACAACATCCAGAGTTCTAATTACTGAGCGCCCCCCTGGTCCAGGAAGTTGACTGTCCTTGGGGGTCAGGAAGGAATTTGGCAGCAGTTGTAGAAGGCGGTTTTGTTTTGCTCAACGAGATAGAACTTCATGGCCATCAGTCTTTTTTTTCAGCCTTAATTATGTAATTTTGTTTTAAGTCCCCGCCATCCCCCAACTCTGGTATTCATTGACCGGCTCTGCTGATGGATGGTCAGCTGTCTGCACATGCCTTCAGACAGTATTTATATGAAACAAAGCATAACTGACATTATTTAGGTCTATAACTCAGAGCCTGCGGTCTACTGTAGATATCGGCGAGGAGCAAGATCACCTGAAAGGATGTAGGAGATTCCTTCTAGATATGCAAGTCATAGAACCCAGTTTACCATAAAGATCAGCAATAAAAACATGGAAGGATGCAGGATGGTCCTTCTAAGTATGCAAGGCAGAGTCCGCTACTGTAAAGACCAGTAAGGAGTGAGGCACCTGGAGGAATTGAGGGAATTCCTTCTAGGTATGCAAGCCAGAGTCCTTAGTCTTAGTTGAGATCAGCTAGGAATAAGGTCAGCTTGAGGGATTGAGGAGATTCCTTCTAGGTATATAAGTCAAAGAACCCAGTCTACTGTAGAGATCAGTTTGAAAAAGCACTTCTGGAAGGATGCAGGAGGTTTTTGTAGGTATGCAAACCAGAGACCCCAGTCTATTGTAGAGATCAGCAAGAAGCAAGAACATTTGGAAGGATGTTGGGCATTCCTTTTGGGTATGCAAGCCAGAGACCCCAGTCTACTGTAGAGATGAGCAAGTACAATGGGGAAAATAATTATTTGATCCCCTGCAGATTTTTGCCCACTTTACAAAGAAATGAAGAGTCTATCATTTTTATTATAGGTGTATTATAAATGATAGAGACAGAATATCAACCAAACATCCAGAGAAAAACACAATACAAATGTTATAAATGGAGTTGTAGTTCAATGAGTAAAATAAGTATTTGATCCCCAAGCAAACATGACTTGGTACTTGGTGGAGAAACCCTTGTTGGCAAGCACAGAGGTCAGACGTTTCTTGTAGTTGGTGACATGGTTTGCACATCTCAGGAGGGATTTTGGTCTACTCTTCTTTACAGATCTTCTCTAAATCCTTAAGGTTTCTTGGCTGTCGCACGACAACTCAACGTTTCAGCTCCCTTCATAAATTTTCTATAGGATTAAGGTCTGGAGACTGGCTAGGCCACCCCATGACCTTAATGTGCTTCTTAAACCACTCCTTTTTGCTTTGGTGGTTGGTTTTGGGCCCATGTCTTGCTTGAAGACCCATCCGCGACCCATCTTCAGTGTTCTGGCTGAGGGTTCTCCTCCAATATTTTACAATACATGGCCCCATCCATTGGCCCCTCAATGCGGCAAAGTTGGCCTGTACCTTTAGTAGAGAAACAGCCCCAAAGCATAATGTTTCCACCTCTGTGCTTGGCTGTAGGGATGGTGTTCTTAGGGTCATAGTCAGCATTTTTCTTCCTCCAAACACAACAAGTCGAGTTAATGTAATTCTTCTGTGAATCATTTAGATGTTCATTGGCAAACTTCAGACGGGCCTTTACATGTGCCTTCTTGAGGAGGGGGACCTTGTGGGCGCTGCAGGATTTCAATCCATGGAGGCGTATTGCGTTACCAATGGTTTGTTTGGCGACTGAGGTCCCAACTGCCATGAGATCATTCACATGCTCCTCCCGTGTAGTTCTAGGCTAATCCCTCACTTTTCTCATGATCATCCTTCACCCGTGAGGAGAAATCTTGCATGGAGCTCCAGACCGAGGGAGATTGATGGTTGTTATCCTGTATTTCTTCCATGTACTAATAATCCCTCCAACATTTGTTGCCTTCTCACCAAGCTTCTTGCTGATGTTCTTGTAGCCCATTCCAGCCTTGTGCAGGTCTACAGTCTTGTCCCTGACATCCTTCCATCAGCAGAGCCGGTCACTGAATACCAGAGTTGGGGGATGGCAGGGACTTAAAACAAAGTTCAATAATTAAGGCTGAACAAAAAAGATTGATGGCCATCGAGTTCAATCACTGAGCAAAACAAAACCGCCTTCTACAACTGCTGCCAAATTCCTTCCTGACCCCCATGGACAGTCAACTTTCTGGACCAGGGGAGCGCTCAGTAATTAGAACTCTGGATGTTGTCAGCTGAGAGAACATTATCTGCTCCCTTCTAAAATGCCATTACTGCTTTTTGCCGCAAGGTCAGCTGGAGGGATTGAGGAGATTCCTTCTAGGTATGCAAGTCCTATAACCCAGTTTATTGTAGAGATCAATGATAAAACATCTGGAAGGATGCAAAGTGTTCCTTGTAGCTGTGCAAGCCAGAGTCCCCAGTCTTACTGTAAAGATCACTTTGAAAAAGTCACTTCTGTAGGGATACCATAGATTGTTGAAGGTATGCAAACCAGAGACCCCAGTGTACTGTAGAGATCAGCAAGGAGCAAGAACATCTGGAAGGATGTTGGATATTCCTTTTTAAGTATGCAAGTCAGAAGCCCCCGTCTACTGTAGAGACCAGAAAGAAGAAAGTACATCTGGAAGGATGCACGTGGTTCCTTCTTGTTAAGCCAGAGACCCCAGTCTGTTGTAGAGATCAACAAGGAACAAGTACATCTGGAAGGATGCAAGGCATTGCTTCTTGTTACTTAAGCCAGAGACCCCAAGGCTACTGCATAGATCAACAAGGAACCAGTACATCAGGAGGGGTGCAGTGGATTCCTTCTAGATCAGGGATGACAAACTGGTGACCCTCCAGCTGTTGCGCAACTACAAGTCCCATCATGCCTCTGCCTGTGGGAGTCATGATTGTAACTGTCAGCCTTTCAAGGCCTCATGGGAATTGTAGTTCCGCAACAGCTGGAAGGCCGCCAGTTTGACACCTGTGTTCTAGATATTCAAACCAGAGACCGTAGTCTACTGTATTGATGAGCAAGTACATCTGACACCCCTTTGGAGAACATTTGGAAGGATTTAGGTATGCAGGTCAGAGGCCCCAGTCTATTGTAGAGATCAGCAGTAAGTAGGGACATCAGGAAGGAGGCCAGGGGAGTCCTAGGTATACAAGCCATAGGCTCGAATGTACTGTAGAGATCCACAAGGAGCATCAGAAAGGATGCAGGAGGTTCCTTCTAGGTATATCAGCCAGAGGCCCCAGTCTACTATAGAGATTAACAAGGATGAAGTACATCTGGAGGTCATTGAAGTTTTTTTCCTTATTAAATTCCTGTCCCTTTTTCCGCAGCCGAAACCTCCTCACCTCTCTACCCCCCTACCTCTGTCGTCTTCCTCTCACCGTCCTCATCGCCAGTAATAACAAGCTGAACTCCATTCCACAGGAGGTGGGCGCCATGACCAACCTGCGGCAGCTGGTGAGTAGCAGATTTATTGGGTAAGATGTATGGACTTGCCTGCCGGCAGTGGGAGGTGAATAGCATGCCATTGCCTGATTACTGTTTAAAGGGGTACGATGTGGTGGGATGTAGGTGGGAGCGGTTTGTAGAAAAAGTGTGGCACATGAGATCTCCTATACATGTTTGGGTGTAAGACGTCTTGTCCGTCATAAAGTTAATCTTAAAAATAAATTGAAATGCTAGTCCCCTATAATCAGAGGTATTGTACTCTCCTTTTTTAGGGGTTCGTATCTCCTGCCTGCCCTCTGTCCCAGCACTGCAGCATCCATCAGGCCCTGGCAGGGGAATTTTTGCAAATACTAGATTCTCATCTGACGATGAGCTGACTCAGCACTTGTACAAAGAGCTTACAGCAGCCAGTACATCAATCAATGCCCTGCTGGTTCTGTCCCTTTTTTCCTTCACTAATCAATCACTGACCTGGACCACATAAGATGTCTTCACTGGCCACATGCTTGTTCCAGGTCAGTGACTTACAACATAGTGCAGGAGGAATAAAAGCAACACCATCAATGCTTGCACCTTAAAGCTGAAGTTTAGCCTGTTTATATTTGGGGTGGAGGGGGGGGATAGCTGGGCCCAGAGCGCTGTGCGAGAATGGAATAGCGGGGCCCAGAGCGCTGTGCGGGAATGGAATAGCGGGGCCCAGAGCGCTGTGCGGGAATGGCATAGCGGGGCCCAGAGCGCTGTGCGGGAACGGCATAGCGGGGCCCAGAGCGCTGTGCGGGAATGGCATAGCCTGCCCCAAAGCGCTGTGCGGGAATGGAATAGCGGGGCCCAGAGCGATGTGCGAGAAATGGCAAAGCGGGGCCCAGAGCGCTGTGCGGGAATGGCATAGCGGGGCCCAGATCGATGTGCGGGAATGGAATAGCGGGGCCCAGAGCGATGTGCGAGAAATGGCATAGCGGGGCCCAGATCGATGTGCGGGAATGGAATAGCGGGGCCCAGAGCGATGTGCGAGAAATGGCATAGCCTGCCCCAGAGCAATGTGCGGGAATGGAGTAGCAGACAACCTCAAGGTTCAAAGAAGCCATAGACTGTCTGCAGCAATGATTGGTAGTCATGTGATCTCTGCGGGAATTTGGGAACGGTGATTTCTGTTTTTATGCCATGAAAGGGGAACTTTTTTTTTTTTTTGCTGACCTGGATCTTTTGATTCATGGGAAGTCTGTGTCATCACAAGGTCCCTTGTAAACAAAGCTCTAGCTTGTAAAAGAATGAGGCTGTATATTCGCGGGGCTCCTGTCTTAAAAGCCACCGGTTTTCTCCTCTCTGCTTGCTGCAAGTATTCCACACTTCCTGGGTGCGCCAAACATGTGTTCCTCCTACTGCAATCATTGTTGACGGCTCGTATGTCACTCCAGAGGCAGGAACACTTTAAATCTGATCTTCAGTCTTCCCTACACTTTTGCACAGTTGTACGATCTCCTCTCCTGTATTGAAATGGCTTACTCTGATTTGACTGCACACTGAGAGCGTCTCACAATATGCATTAGAAGCTGCAGCAAGCCTTAGCCCACCTCATTTCCAGCATCTTTTAGCCCTTTCCTCCCTGGCCACCCCTTTTCATTCACTGGATTTCAGTTCTTTCAATCATAGAGGCTCCGCATCACAGGTTGGTGGTACCTGGGGTGGTCTGCATGCACAGGAACACCCATTCCTTTATGGAGTCTCAGAGGGAGAGATTTACTAAAACTGGAGCGCTCAGAATCTGGTGCAGCTCTGCATGGTAGCCAATCAGCTTCCAACCTCAGCTTGTTCAATTAAGCTTTGACAATAAAACCTGGAAGCTGATACACTCTAGCTTTAGTAATCAAACCCCATAGTCTCGAACTGCTGTCAATTTAGCTGCCTTGGAGGAGGAGCAAGGAACTGGTATGGGCTTTGGTATTGTCTGTGTCAGCACATGCAAAGTTGGGAGGTCTGGCTGTAAACCAGGTATCCATAAATGGCGGACCGCGCAATTTAGGAGCCTCTCCTTTTCTCGCTGTCCTGCACCGCCACAATTCTCAAAGGAGAGCGGGAGGCAGGATTACACTGGATGGAGGGATGGAACTGCATAAGTTTTTAAAGGGGTTGTAAAGGCAGAAGGGGCATTCTATGCATCAAGATAAAAATCCTTCTGTGCGCAGCCCCCCCCAATACTTACCCGAACCCTATCTCTATCCGGCGGTGTCCACGACTGCCTCGGCCGTCCGTGACTCTCCCACATGATTGGCTAAAACACAGCAGTGGCGCCATTGGCTCTTGCTGCTTTCAATCAAAGTCAGTTAGCCATTCAGGAAAGAGGGGATGGGTCCGAATCGGGGCTCCATGTCTGAATGCACACACGGAACTGCAGCTCGGATCGGTGCCCCCATAGCCATCTGCTTGCTGTGGGGGCACTCGTCAGGAGGGAGGGGCCAGGAGAGCCGAAGAAGGACCCGAGAAGAGGAGGATCGGGGCTGCTCTGCGCAAATCCAATTCACGGAGGAAGTAAGTATAATAGGTTTGTTATTTTTATAGAAAAAAAAAACACGTTGCAATCACTTTAACTTTCCAGACTATCTAGCCGTTGATTGGTTGCTAGGACGCCGGGCCACCCTGGCAACCAACCCTCAGTTTGTTAATATGAAAAGTTAACCTTCGCCTCCTACCCTCCATCCAGTGCCGTTGTTACTCCTGCTCTCCGCTCTATCTAAAGTAGAGATGTGAAGGGTTGGGGGGGCGAGTGCTTTGGGGGATGATGTGATGGGG
>BLSH010081543.1:258217-284826 GCA_018402905.1 Glandirana rugosa
CACGAGAGCGTGCCCCCCCCCCCCCTCCAGTTTCCTGTATTATACAGCTCTGTATATTCTTCTCTGATCGCTGAGAGATGGTTATACAGAGCAAGATGGCTGCTGGACGTCACCCTGTCACATGCTGCAGGGTCATGTCATTGAGGGCAAAGGCCTGAACACTGGCACAACATCTCATCCAACAGCCAGTTTGGACCCTCGCTGGCATTACCAGATCACATTATCATAGTAAATGCTATCCTTCTTCCCATAGACAATATAGACACAGCTTCTGAGCTCCATCATGTGACCTCAAATTGTATCTAAACCTAGAAATGTCCTATATTGCAGCTTACCAGTTCTTGGATGTGGTGGCTGCATTAGTCGTCTTTGAGACTTTTTTTTTCTTTTTCTCCACCTGGTGATCATGCCAGTAACACAGAATTGTCCTAGGGCAGTGATGGTGAACCTTGGCACCCCAGATGTTTTGGAACTAAATTTCCCATGATGCCCATCATGCAATCTGCAGAGTAGTTGAGCATCTTGGGAAATGTAGTTCCAAAACCTCTATGGTGCCAAGGTTCACTATCGCTGTCCTAATGTAACAACACTCTATGGATGAAAGGTGTAGTCACTCTACCAGGGGTAGGGAACCTGTGGATCTCCAGCTGTTGTAGAACTACATTTCCCATGAGGCATTGCAAGGCTGATGGATACAATTACTCCCAGAAGCATGGTGGGAAATGTAGTTCTACAACAGCTGGAGAGCAGCAGGTTCCCTACCCCTGCGTCTAGGCCATTCATCTGATCTGAACTACAAACACCTCATCTTCTCCATTTTTCCATGACATTGGGGGTAATTTTAAAGAAGATAGATTAGAAGGAAGATGACATTGTTTGAGATTTCAGTACATCTGACGGGGATTGACATCAAATACCACATCAGATGTTAGTACCAATGAGTAATGCAGCACAAGAAATACTCGTTGCTAACATTTGATGTTATCTTTATAAACTTTTTCAAATCTCTGAGTCCAGGCATTTCTGAAGTTACGTTACATATATTGTAAGTCCTGATGAAGGGGAAATGTGTGAACCTGAAACTTGTTGATATATACTATTCATTATCCAATAAAAAAAACAAAACATTTTAGATTCTATCACCATTAGTGTGACTCCCTTACCGCTGTCTATGTATCTGGAGTTCCCCTCAGGACCTCCGCGTTGGATAGTTTATCCTATTAACCAATATAAAAAACCCCATGGACTCTGTCAAAATTGGTGTGGTACCCCTACAACGTTCTACGTGTCTGGATTTCCTCTGGATATCCTTCAGGATCCCTCCCTCTCACCATTGGTGTGGTACCCCTACAACGTTCTACATGTCTGGATTTCCTTCAAGATCCCTCTTCACCGCTGTGGTGGCGCCCTCACTGCTTTCTGCATATCTAGATTTCCCTCAGGACCACCATGTTGGACATCTTACCCTGTTGACTATCCAGAAGAAAACATTGTGGAATCCATCACTATTGGTGACGCCTCTACGGCTTTCTACATATCTGGATTTCCATCAGGACCCCCACATTGGATATCTTATCGTATTGATTATCCAGTAAAATACCTTTTGTGATCTCTATTATCATTGGTGTGGCACACTTACTGTTTTCTACAGATCTGGATTCCGCTCAGGACCCCTTTCTATCACCATTGCTGTGGGACTTCTACTTCTTTCTACATATCTGAATTACCTTCGGACCTCCCTCCCCCATGTTGGATATATTTTTTTTATTATCCAATAAAATACCATTGTGACCGCTATCATCATGGGTTTGGCATGTTTACGGCTTTCTACATATCTGGATTTCCCTCATGACCCCTGTGTTTGATATTGTATCTTATTTATAGTCCAATAAAATACCACTTTGGACATCTGGATTCCCCGATTCCCCTCAGGATCACTTCCTCTCACCATTGGTGTGGTACCCCTACAACATTCTTCATGTCTGGATTTCCTTCAAGATCCCTCCTTCTCACCATTGGTGTGGCACCCTCACTGCTTTCTGTATATCTAGATTTCCCTCAGGGCCACCATGTTGGACATCTTACCCTGTTGACTATCCAGAAGAAAACATTGTGGAATCCATCACTATTGGTGACACCTCTACGGCTTTCTACATATCTGGATTTCCATCAGGACCCCCCACATTGGATATCTTATCGTATTGATTATCCAGTAAAATACCTTTTGTGACCTCGATCATCATTGGTGTGGCACACTTACTGTTTTCTACAGATCTGGATTCCGCTCAGGGCCCCTTTCTATCACCATTGCTGTGGGACTCCTACTTCTACTTCTTTCTACATATCTGGATGCCCTTCAGGCCCCCCCTCCCCACGTTGAATATTTTTTAATTTGATTATCCAATAAAATACCATTGTGACCCTAATAATCATGGCGGCATGTTTACGGCTTTCTACATATCTGGATTTCCCTCATGACCCCTGTGTTTGATATTGTATCTTATTGATAGTCCAATAAAATACCACTTTGGACATCTGGATTCCCCGATTCCCCTCAGGATCACTTCCTCTCACCAATGGCGTGGCACCTCTACGGCTTACTACATATCTGGATTTTCTTCAGGACCCCCCACGTTGGATATCTTCTCCTATTAATTATCCAATAAAATACCATTGTGACCTCTATCATCATTGGTTTGGCACGCTTACCACTTTCTACACATCTGGATTTCCCTGAAGACCCCCGTGTTGGATAGCTTATCCTATTCAGAATCCAATAAAATACCACATTGGAAATGTCTGGATTCTTCTCAAGACCCCTTCCTATTTCCATTGGTGATTTTTATTTATTTTTTGGTATTTTTTCATATAGAACAAAATAAGACCCAGTGGTGATCAAATACCACCAAAAGGAAGTGCTATTTGTGTGAGAAAAATTATATAAATTGAATTTGGGTGCAATGTTGCATGACCGCAAAATTACCAGTTAACCACTTCCTGACTGCCCACCGTGAATTTACATTGGTACTTTGACGTTAAATACCGTCGTTCTGACAGCAGATAGCTACTATATTCCTGGTATTTTTCTCCACGGCTGGCGGTCCGCTTTAAGTTAAAAGTGGTCCGCGCAGCGGATTTGCCCCATGTGGTTACTTTTATCAGGCGGGGGCGAGGCGAGAGGTGCCTCCTTCTGCTTACCGGAGCCGTTGGCAGTAGCGGAGATAATCCGGTCCTTTTTGCCTGATGGGCAGGAAGTCGACATGGTGATGATGGCCCCCACTCTACTCAATGCCCTTGGAGGATCGGAGTGACATCAATTATCACCTCCACCCTCTGGCCTTAAAGGGACCTTTTTTATTTATTTATTTTTGCTTTTGCTTAAATGTGAGATCTGAGGTCCTTTTGATCTCACATTAAAGTGGTCCTGTCACCTGTCATGCTTATTTCTATTACAAGGGATGTTTACATTCTTAGTAATAGGAATAAAAGTGATCCAAAAAAATGTTTTTTTTAAAGGGAAAGTATAAAAAAAAAAAAAAAAAATAGAATAAAAAGTGCACCCACATTTGTGAACTGTGTTGAAACCACACATGCGAGGTATCGCTGTGATCATTAGAGTGAGAGCAATAATTCTAGCACTAGACCTCCTCTGTAACACAAAACTGGTAACCTGTAGACCTTTTTAAAATGTCGCCTATGGAGATTTTTAAGTGCAAAAGTTTGTTGCCATTCCACGAGCATGCGCAATTTTGAAGCGTGACATGTTGGGTTTCAATTTACTCGGCATAACATCATCTTTCACAATGTAGAAAAAAAATGGGCTTATTTTCTTATTTTTTTATTTCAAAAAAGTGTATTTTTTCCAAAAAAAAATGTGTTTGTAAGACAGCTACGCAAATACGGTGTGACAAAGTATTGCAACGACTGCCATTTTATTCTCTAGGGCACAGGTGTCTAACTGGCGGCCCTCCAGCTGTTGCGGAACTACAAGTCCCATGAGTCATTGCAAGGCTGACATTTACAAGCATGACTCCCACAGGCAGAGGCATGGTGGGACTTTTAGTTCCACAATAGCTGGAGGGCCGCCAGTTTGACACCCCTGCTCTAGGGTGTCTGAAAAAATATATATAATGTTTGGGGGTTTTTCTAGGGGGGAAAAAAATGATTTTAACTTGTAAACAAGCGTCAGAAATAGGCCCGGTCCTTAAGTGGTTTAGCCCTGGAAGGATTTCCCACGTTAGGACCAGAGCACTTTTGCGATTCGGCACTGCGTCGCTTTAACTGACAATTGCGCGGTCGTGCGACGTTGTACCCAAGCGAAATTTGCGTGCTTTTTTTCCCACAAATAGTTTTCTTTTGGTGGTATTTGATCCCCTCTGCGTCATTTCTGATCACCGCTATAAACAAAAAGAGTGACAATTTTGCAAAAAAAAAAAATATCTATCGATCTATCTATCTATATCTATCTATATATATATATATATATATATATATATATATATATCTATATCTCATTTTGCTAAAATACAAATCCAAAAAAAAAAATATAAAAAAACAAATGTATTCATCGGTTTTGACCGATTTTATATTCTTCCTCATATTTTTGGTAAAAAAAAATTGCAATCGGGGTTTATTGATTGGTTTGCGCAAAAGTTGCCGCATTTACAAACCATGAGAATTTATTTCTGGCATTTATTACAATTCTTTTTTTTTATTTTTTATTTTTTTACTGGTAATGGCGGCGATCTGCGATTTTTATTGGGACTTTGGTATTGCGGTGGGCATGTCGGACATTTTTGACACTTTTTTGGGACCAATGTCATTTATTCAGCGATCAGAAATTTAAATAGCCACTGATTACTGTATAAATGTCATTGGCAGTGAAGGGGTTAACCTGGGGGGGGCGATCTAGGGGTTAACTGTGTTCCCTAGGCGTGTTCTAACTGTGAGGGGGCTGGGCTGCCAGGGGCATAAGTGACAGGAATCTGTCATGCCGCCTGACAGTGCGGGGAACTGCCGTGTTTACATCGGCGGTTCCCCGTTCTCTTCTGTGGTAAGCAATCGCGGCTCGACGTTTTAAAGACGGCGATTCGCGGGACGCTGCCACCCTGCAGCAGTAAATGTACGTGAGTTGGTCTGAAACCGGTTAAAGTAGCACAGTGCTGAAAGCAAAAGTCAAGTCAAGCTGTATTGTCATTCTACTACACGTGAGGACGGTAGAAGGAAATGTCGTATCTCACAGGACCACGGTGCTACATGCTAATTAAACACAATTATAAATGATGCATAAATAGAACACTGCAAAATAAAAAAATGATAAACCTGTACACATCTGGGAGCCATGTAACCGTACATATACTGTGTATTTCTAAGAGTCTTTGTAGCAGCAAGTGTTTGCTGCTACAAAGCGGTCAAAGGGGATTGGAGTTGAGCGCTCTCACGGCCTGGGGGAAAAAACTGTTGAGCAATCTGACAGTCTGGGTTTTGATGCTCTGGTACCTTCTACCCAATGGCCAGAGCTGGAAGAGACTGTGGGAGGGATGAGTGGGACCCTTCACGATTCCGGTAGCTTTTCTGGAGCATCGTGTATGGAAAATGTCCAGCATGGAGGGAAAGGGACACCAATAATCTTTTCGGCTGTCTTCACTAGCCGCTGCAGGGTCTTGCGGTCAGCAGAACTGCAGTTCCCATACCGGTCAATGATGCAGCTGGTCAGCACGCTCTCAATGGTTCCCCTATAGAATGTGGTAAGGTAGGTGGAGGGAGACTGGCTTTTGTTAAGGAGAAAATATAGGCGCTGTTGTGCCTTCTTGGTGAGTGATGCGATGTTGGGTGTCCAGGTAAGATGCTCTGAGATGTGCACTCCCAGGAATTTAATACTGGTGACTCTCTGATCATGAATGGGGTTGAATCTTCCGGAGGTCAAGTTGTTAAAAAGCTACAAGGAGGCAGGCTCTTTATTGCAGGAATGACATGCAGTATTGACATTCCTTTGTTCATGCTGTCACAGCATGAGGAGAGCCGGTAACTGGTTAGTGTAAAAAGGGATATCTGCACTGATTATCAGTGCCGCCTCATGAGTGCACACTCGTGCCTTCTCATTAGTGCCGTATATTTGTTCAGCCTCATCAGGGCCCACTAGTACCCCTCATCGGGGCCCACTGGTGCCGCCTCATCGGGGCCCACTAGTCCCGCCTCATCAGGGCCCACTAGTGCCGCCTCATCAGGGCCCACCAGTGGCCCTCATCGGGTCCCACTAGTGCCGCCTCATCGGGTCCCACTGGTGCCGCCTCATCGGGTCCCACTGGTGCCGCCTCATCGGGTCCCACTGGTGCCGCCTCATCGGGGCCCACTGGTGCCGCCTCATCAGGGCCCACTGGTGCCGCCTCATCAGGGCCCACTGGTGCCGCCTCATCGGGGCCCACTGGTGCCGCCTCATCGGGGCCCACTAGTGCCGCCTCATCGGGGCCCACCAGTGCCGCCTCATCGGGGCCCACCAATGCCTTCTCATCAGTGCCATATATTTGTTCAGCCTCATCCATGCCCATTGGTGCAGCCTCATCAGGGCCCACCGGTGCCGCCTCCATCAGGGCCCACCGGTGCCGCCTCATCAGTGCCCACTCATACCTTCTCATCAGTGCCGTATATTTGTTCAGCCTCATCAATGCCCATTGGTGCCGCCTCATCAGGGCCCACCAGTGCCGCCTCATCAGGGCCCACCAGTGCCGCCTCATCAGGGCCCACCAGTGCCGCCTCATCAGGGCCCACCAGTGCCGCCTCATCAGGGCCCATCAGTGTTGCTTTTGTCAGCGCAAATCACTGAAGGAGAAAGATTACCTGTTTGCAAAAATGTTATAACAGAAAAATGTGTTTTTTTTCACAATTGTTGGTCTTTTTTTTGTTTGTTTAGCAAAGAATAAAAAAACAGGTTGTGATTAAATACCACCAAAAGAAAGCTCTATTTGTGTGAAAAAAATGATAAAATTTTATTTTGGGTGCAGTGTTGCATGGCTGCACAATTGTCATTCAAAGTGTGACAGCGCTGAAAGCTGAAAATTGGCCTGGGCAGGAAGGGGGGTAAATGTGCCCGGTACTGAAGTGATTAAAAGGACACATTTGGGTTTCTACTGCCACTTGGAAACTGACTTTAAAGCGGTAGTAAACCCATGCATTTAACAGGTTAAAAACCAGTCACATTTCCGGCATGTGCAGGAAATGTAACACTCCCATTGGTGGTGCTCTAAACCAAACTGTCAAACCATCCAATGGCTGGTGTCATAGCTGATCACATGTGCAGCATCATGGCAGCTGTAGATTAAACAGAGGCCAAGATGGCAGCTTCCTTGACTGAAAATGATAGGAGGGTTTACTACCACTTTAAAGAGTATGTCAATCCTACAAAAGGCACCTAGACTGTTTATTCAAGCTAGTGAGAAGGATAAAAAGCTGTGTGCCTAGCTGTGTGTGCGCTCAGTTTGGGGGAAAGGGCCAATCAAAGCCAGCGGCTCCTTTGGGGGGTGCGCTACACATTCATTTTAATTAGATTTGCTCATTTATAAAACTGATTTTGCTTCAGCCCATAAATGTTTGTAAAATATAAAATGTGGCCCTAGTACTGAAAAGTTTGGAGACCCCTGGTATAGATGTATAATATTTAATATCTGTTAACTTCTGACATGGGAGCGATGTATCCCCCGAAGCAAGTTGTTGTAACTGATTTTATTACAATTGTTTTATATTATTTTTCCTTAATTTTTTTTAAATTCTATATTAATGAATATTATTGAAATGTACATTGTTTGTTCCATGCCCTGTGGATATACGTTATCAAACAGCGCTTGTGACAATTTTTTATCTATATCCAGCATTAGGATCTGGTGAGTCCTTTCCTGTGGGTATGTTTTAATACTTCTTAGATGATCCTGACTGCTGCCTGGGATACATACTATTGTGTTTTCTTGGGCAACGGTGAGAATTGTACATTGTGTAAAGAGATTGTAAAGCTTGAATTTTGAACTTATAATACTTATCTGCTCGGTGCAATGGTATTGCATAAAGCAGCCCCGTTCCTCATCTTTTGGGGTACCCTGCCGGAGTTCTTGGCTCCTCCTCTTCGGCAAGTGCCCCCATGAAAAGACACGTTTTATAGGGGGAACTTGTGCAGGCTCAATCCCAAACCACCCTGTCTGTGTCCATAAACACAGACAGTGCAGCTCAGCCCCGCTTCCTCATCACATGATTTGATTGACAGCAGCGGGAGCCAATGGGTCTCGCTGATATCAGTCTGCCCAGTGAGTAGGAAGAGAGCCAAGAAAGCCACTGCTCTCGTGCACATCACTGGATCAAAAATGGGAGAATGGGCTCAGGTAAGTATAAGGGGGGGGGGGGGTTACTCTGGCATAAAAGGTATTTTTCCTTAATGCAGAGGTCTCCAAACTATCTAAACAAAGGGCCAGTTTATGGTCCTTCAAACTTTAGGGGGGCTGGACTTTGGCCAGTGGAAGTAGAAAATATCCTGGCGTCAGTGGGAGTAAACAATGTCTCATCATTGGTGTCAGTGGGAGGAATAGTGTCCCATTGTTGGTGTCAATGGGAGAAATAGTGCCATATCATTGGTGTCAGTGGGAGAAATAACGTCCCATTGTTGATGTCAATGGGAGAAATAGTGCCCCATCATTGGTGTCAGTGGGAGGAATAGCGTTCCATTGTTGGTGTCAATGGAAGGAATAGTGCCCCACCGTTGGTATCGATGGGAGGGATACTACCCCATCAATAGTGCCAGTGGGAGGATTAGTGTCTCACTGTTGGTGCCAATGGGAGAAATAATGCATCATTGTTGGTATCAAAGGGAGGAATGCTACACCATCACTGGTGTCAATGGGAGGAATAGCGTTCCATTGTTGATATCAATGGGAGGAGTACTAGCCCATCATTGGTGTCAGTGGGAGGAATGGTGTGTCATCATTGGTATTAATTGGAGGAATAGTGCCACATCATTTGTGTCAGTGGGAGGAATAGTACCCCATCATTGGTATCAGTGTAAGGAATAGTGAGCCATCATTGGCGTAACTGGAAGGAATAGTGTCTCATTGTCAGTGTCAGTGAGAGGAATGGTGCCCAACTGTCATTGTCAGTGGCAGGAACTATGCCCCACTGTTGCTGACAGTGGGGGGAATAATGACCCAAGGGCTGGATAAAAGCAAGCAAAGGGCCACATTCTGAGTCCATTGCCTTAATGCACAGAATGCATCAAGGTAAAAAATCTTAACTCTTTAGAACCACTTTAAATTCTGCATTTGAATCCATTGATACTCTTAGAACTGTGTGTTCTGTCTTTTTTGGGGTTTTTTTTTTAAAGCATATATCAAGGCAATATCTCTGCACATTTTCCCATGCATAAACATTTCCCCATTTTTAATCCCTTGAAACACGCTGCAACAATACAATACTGTTCCCCACTCACATCCGTCACTGATGGACACTACAAGCAGCTACGTATGCCAACATAACTAGGCAAGCGTGGTCCACTGTTTCACCATCAGGAATCTGGTCCACAAAATCAATGTACAAGAAGTGAATAAAGGAGGCAGAAGGCAATCAGCAGCACTGAGATGCAGCAAAAGATGAAAAAAGTATTTTATAAGAAAGAGAAAAGCAAAGCAAGGGAATCTTGTATCGTCTCAATTAAAATGAATATACAATATGCATTCACTGCTCCATTACCCTCTTCTTCTATCTTATGCTCCCTCACCCACATCTTCAATCTCTCCCTCTCTACTGGCACCTTCTCCTCCCCTCTAAAACATGCCCTGATCACCCCCATACTTAAAAAGCCCTCACTGGATTCCACCACCCTGAACAACTTAAGACCCATCCTCTTGCTCCTGTTTGCATCAAAACTTTTAGAACGCTTAGTCTACAACCGTCTTAGTTCCTACCTCACTGACAACAACCTTCTTGACCCCTTACAGTCCGGCTTTCGCTTGCTACACTCCACTGAAACTACCCTAATAAAGCTCACTAATGACCTGCTAACTGCTAAAGCCAATGGCCATTACTCCATACTCATACTACTCAACCTCTCTGCAGCCTTTGATACTGATGACCTTCCCTTCCTCCTCAAAAAACTCCACTCTCTTGGCCTTCAAGACTCTCTCCTGGCTCTCCTCCTACCTGTCAGAGCGCTCCTTCAGAGTGATCTATAACTCCACTTCCTCTTTCAGTTGGGGTTCCTCAAGTTTCTGTCCTTGGACCCCTTCTCTTCTCCATTTACACCTCCTCCCTTGGTCTGTTAATAAACTCTAATGGCTTCCAATACCACCTCTATGCAGATGACACACAAATCTATCTCTCTACTCCTAACCTCACTTCTTCAGTCTCCTCTCCCATTACTAACTGACATATCAGCTTGGATGTCCCACCACTTCCTCAAACTCAATCTTTCTAAAACTGAGCTCATAATTTTTCCTCTAACCTGTGCCCCTCCCCCTGACTTCGCCATCAAGATCAATAATACAACTATCAGTCCCTCCCCTCATGCCAAGGTCCTAGGTGTAATCCTAGACTCTGACCTGTCCTTTCAGCCCCAAATCCAATCACTGTCCAAATTGTGCCGACTTCACCTCCGAAAAATACGTTCCTTCCTAACCATTGACACTACTAAGCAACTTATTCACTCCCTTGTTATCGCTCGCCTTGACTATCGTAACTCCCTCCTAATTGGCCTACCTCTCCGCAAGCTATACCCTCTTCAGTCTATCATGAATGCTACTGCCAGACTCATCCACCTTACCAACCGTTCGGTGTCCGCCACTCCTCTCTGCCAATCCCTCCACTGGCTTCCCATTTTCCAAAGAATAAAATTCAAAACCCTAACCATGACATACAAAGCCATTTACAATTCTGTCCCGAGCTACATTACCAATCTTATCTCCAAATATTGCTCAACCCGTCCTCCTCGCTCCTCCCAAGACCTTCTGCTCTCCATCTCCCTTGTCTCCTCCTCCCATGCTCTTCTCCAGGACTTCTCCAGAGCCTCTCACATCCTCTGGAACTTTCTACCCCAATCTGTCCGCCTATCTCCTACTCTGTCCACATTTAGGCAATCCCTGAAAACTCATCTCTTCAGGGAGGCCTATCCTGCCTCCAGCTAACAATGGAATCTTCTACTCCCCTGATCAGTTCATCCCTCACAGTCCCTACCCTTTGTTTCACCAACCCCTCCCTCAGGGCTCCTCTAAACCCCCTGTTTTAAATTGTACTGTTGCTGTAATGCGCTGCGCAAACTGTTGGGGCTATATAAATCCTGTATAATAATAATAATCTGTATCATCATGCCCATCAAACAGAATCTTAGGTGATGTAATGTAAAATCCACCTCCGATGTGTCACTCAGCAGAAAATCGCTGGCATGCTGTAGGGAGGGGGGAAGTGGATGGACACCATGTAACATGTTTGCTTTTCTCATTTTAAGATCATCCAAAGTCCTTGCTTGGACAACTAAGGGATGGCTGCAAAGATCCAGGCGCAGTGAAGGCTGAATTACTGGACATGTGCATGTGAATTACTAGACATGTGCAGAGCAAAAGAATTTGTTTAGTTTCGTTTTAATTCGTTATTTACATAAATTCGTTTAGCTAGATTTGTTTCATTTGTTTAATTCGTTTTTGTAATTTGTTTTGTTTATTCGTTTTCGAATCAATTTCGTATAGTTTTTGAATTCAAAAAGTTTTTGAATTTGAATCGTTTTCGAATTCAAATCATTTTCGAATTTGAACAGTTTTCAAATTCAAATTGTTTTCCAATTTCCAAGGAGAATGGGGTGGAGTGGAAAGTCGATGTCAGGGATTAATCCGGCAGCACAAGAATTCTCCGCTAGCACGTAGGAATGCGCCAATGCGCATGCGCGGAAGGTCCAGAACGAACGGGAAGATCCGAAAGCAAGTGCGCACGCGCGCACGTCCGTTCGTACGCAATGCGTGACAGATGTTGGCGCCCACTGCCCTATTTAAGCCCATGCAGAAGAGCCATTCGTTGCTGGATTATCTTCAGCTTCCTGCTGTGTCTTGTGTTCCTGTTCCTGATTGATCTGATCTTTGGTAACCGACCCGGCTTGCTCTGACCATCCTGATCCTGATTCCTGGCTTTGACCCTTGGCTCGTCTCTCTACTCTGCCCTTCGGTTCCTGATCTGTGTTTTACCCTTGGCCTGGCTTTGATTTCGCTTCTGGCTACTCCTGCAAAAGACTATAGACTCTGCTTGATGTCCGGGTATGACCTCCGGCTTGACCCTGATCCTGATTCCGGTTTCCTCTGCTCCTGCCACGTGTGTTCCAATGTCTCCAGTGGACTCCAGCCCAGCTGCTCTTCCTGGTTCCAGTAGTGCCATCCTGGGAGATCACGCACCTGGCCTGCACCACCGGTGACCCCTGCCTCTCCGGGCATAGCACTCCCCTGTTCCATCTTCAGGGGGCGCTCTGCACCTAGCTGCAAGGGAAGCCCTCTCTGCACCTTGGCCTCCAACCAGATAACTGACAGTGGAGGAATAGAATGGAAAAAGATAGAATACAACAAAGGGGAATATAAAAGAAAATGAAAGAATATAATGAGGTGGAGTGGAACAGAGCTGTTTTACTCTGTTGTATTCTATTCTTTTGTTTTCTGTTATATTCTTTTCTAGTGTATTGTTTTTTTTCTGTTCTATTCCTTTGCTTTCTATTCTATTTTGTTCTCTTTGGAAATTGGAAAACAATTCAAATTGGAGGACTTTTCGAATTTGAAAACTATTTTAAATTTGAAAACTTTTCAAATTCGAATTTGAAAACTATTCAAATGTGAAAAGTATTCGAAAATGATTTGAAAATAATTAGAATTCGAATTTCGCCTGAATTTTTTTTCTTTATTTTGGATTTGTTTAAATTCGGTTCTATTGTAATTTGGAAATTCGGACACATCCGGATTTCAGAAAAAGAAAAATTAGTCTAAATTTTAATTCGGAACGAAACAAACCGCACATGTCTATGAATTACTGCTTTGAGTTTTTGGCTGGAAACACCTGAACAAAAGAATGGGATTACCAGTATATCTGTGTAAGAAAATGTAAAGTATTTTTGTTGTACAGTATAGTGCTTCAGAAAACGAAATGTCATCCACTTGGGGTATAGATCCAGTTTAAACAATATCCTTATTCCCTCCAAAAAATTGGTACACATCTATTATTTATTTTTGATTGAATTATTTATTACTGTTTTTTCATCCTTATTGTACTTTCTTCTATGTTCTCCCAAAATTCTCCTTTTTTCCTTCCGTTTATTTGGAATGAGCAGTGCACGTTAGTTGTGGTCATCTAGTCATACTAGTAATGGCGGTGATCAGTGATTTTTAGCGGGACTGCGACATTGCAGCGGACAGATTGGACACCTAACTGTCCTTTTTGACACTTTTTTGGGAACCAGTGACATTATTACAGTAATCAGTGCTAAAAATATGCACTGACACTGTATTAATAACACTGGCAGGAAAGGAGTTAACATCAGGGGTGATCAAGGGGTTAACTGTGTTCCCTTTGTGTGTTTACTAACTGTATGGCGGATGGACTTACTTGTTTATACAGGCAGATCCCTGTTCTGTCTCTGCAGGGAACGATCGTGGGCAGCCGACGGACATGGATTCGACCGGACCCGCTGATTAGCTCCCCCGGTGGCACGCCCATGAAAGCTAGTGCACGAATCGCCGTACCGGTACAGTGATTTGCGCAGCCGAGCAACCTTGCAGCAGTAAAACTGCGGCGCGTGGTCAGCAAGTGGTTAAAGTGGTTAAAGTGGTTGTAAAGGCTGAAGGTCTTTTACCTACATGCATTCTATGCATGAAAGTAAAAAACCTTCTGTGTGCAGCAATACCTCCAGCCCCCCCTTATACTTACGTGAAGCCCATCTCGATGATCGCGATGTGCACGAGAGACTTGGCTCTATTCCTCCTCATTGGCTGAGACAGCTGCGAGGAGAGAGTGGGGGCGGGGCCAAGGTGTGCTTCATGTGTGAATGGATAGCTTAGGAGCCTCCGGCGACACGTGCACGCCCACAAAAGCTAGTGCACTGTCTCTGCTTGGAACGATCGTGGGCAGCCGACGGACATCGAGTCCACCAGACCCCCTGATAAGCTCCCCCGCTGGCACGCCCACAAAAGCTAGTGCACGAATCGCCATACCGGTACGGCGATTTGCGCAGCCGAGCCACCGTATGGTAGTATAACTGTGGCGCTTGGTCAGCAATTGGTTAAAGTGGTTGTAAAGGTTGAAGAAGGCTATTCCATCCTATGCATGAAAGTATAAAACCTTCTGTGTGCAGCAATGCCTCCAGCCCCCCTTATACTTACCTGTGCCCCATCTCAATCCAACGATGTGCACAAGAGCCTTGGCTCTATTCTGCCTCATTGGCTGAGATAGCCGCGAGGAGAGAGTGGGGGAGGGGCCAAGGCGCGCTTCATATGTGAATGGACACATAGAGCAGTGGCTTGGGAGTGAGCCTGTTTGGGTGTCCCCATAGCAAGCTATTGCTAAGGGGGCACTAGGCAGGAGGGAGTGGCCTGGATAACTGGCAGGGAACCCAAGAAGAGAAGGATCTCGGCTGCTCTGTGCAACGCCATTACACAGAGCAGAAAGTATGACATGCTTGTTATTTAAAAACAAAAAACAGAAAAAAACCCTTTAATATCACTTTATAATGCATAAAGGTTACAAGCCTCAAAAAAGCTGTTTTGATACCAAATTCACTTAAACATCAAGAATATACAAAGACTGTCTAATAAATAGTTTATCCTTCAAAATTGGCCTTGATTACTCACATCCTATAGCCATACATAGACATTTCTAACTAAACACTTTTGTTTTAGAAGATATTTAGGCCCCTTTCACATGGGCAGACCGATCGTTTGGCGGAAAACTAACACTGCACATCACCCTGAACACACCATCCCCACCGTGAAACATGGTGGTGGCAGCATTGTGTTGTGGGGATGCTTTTCTTCAGCAGGGACAGGGAAGCTGGTCAGAGTTGATGGGAAGATGGATGGAGCCAAATACAGGGCAATCTTAGAAGAAAGCCTGTTAGAGTCTGCAAAAGACTTGAGACTGAGGTGGAGGTTCACCTTCCAGCAGGGCAACGACCCTAAACATACAGCCAGAGCTACAATGGAATGGTTTAGATCAAAGCATATTCATGTGTTAGAATGGCCCAGTCAAAGTCCAGACCTAAATCCAATTGAGACTTGAAAATTGCTGTTCACAGACGCTCTCCATCCAATCTGGCAGAGCTTGAGATATTTTCCAAAGAACGGGCAAAAATGTCCTCTCTAGATGTGCAGCACTGGTAGAGACCTCCCCAAAAAGACTTGCAGCTGTAATTGCAGTGAAAGGCGGTTCTACAAAGTATTGACTCAGGGGGCTGAATACAAATGCCCCCCCACACTTTTCACATATTTATTTGTATCATTTATCATTTCCATCCACTTCACAATTATGGGCCACTTTGTGTTGGTCTATCACATAAAATCCCAGTAAAATACATTTACGTTTTTTGTTGTAACATGACACAATAAGGAAAATTTCAAGGGGTATGATTACTTTTTCAAGGCACTTTATAACTACAATTTTCCATTTTTTATTTCTACCTTGGAACATATCTTGGATACTTACTTATGCAGTAATTGGGATAGTTTTAATCAAAAATGGAACATCTATTTATTACAATGTTATTTTGAATACTTACTTGTATAGCATTTTTTAAAATCAGAGTTGAGTGTCACTTTAACCACTTCCCACCCGGCCTATAGCAGAATGACGGCCGGGCGGTGGTTTTGTTATCCTGACTGGACATCATAAGACGTCCAGCAGGATAACCCACGATTGAACGCCCACGGGGGGTGCGCAGTGCGGCGATCGTTGGTGTGGTGTGCGCTGATAATTAGAGCATTCAGTGCAGCCCACATCTGATGTGCCCAATGCAGTTGCCAATCAATGCCCATCAGCTGCCAGTCAGTGCCCACCAAAGTGCCAATCAGTGCCCATCAGTAACACCTGTCAGTGCCCTTCAATGATGCCAATCAATGCCCATCAGTAATAACTGACTGTACCTCCTCATCAGTGCCAACTATTAGTGCCCATCAGTGCCGCCTGTCAGTGCCCATCAGTGCCGCCTATTAGAGCCCATCAGTGCCGCATATCAGTGCCCATCAGTGCCTGTCTTCTGCCTATCAGTGCCGCCTATCTGTGCCCATCAGTGCTGCATATCAGTGCCGCCTAATGGTGCCCATCAGTGCTGTATATCAATGCTGCCTATCAGTGCTCATCAATTCTACATATTAGTGGCTCCTCATCAGTGCCCAGCAGAACCGCTTCATCAGTGTCCATCAGTGCAGCCTCATCAGTGCCCATCAGTACCGCTTCATCAGTGAAGGAGAAAACAAAATTTTATAACAGAAGCAAAGAAAAACTTTTTTTTTGTCAAAAATGTCGGTCTTTTTTAGTTTGTTTAGCAAAAAATAAAAACCCAGAGGTGATCAAATACCACAGAAAGAAAGCTCTATTTGTGGGAAGAAAATTATAAAAATTCAGTTTGGATACAGCGGCGCATGACCGCGCAATTGTCATTCAAAGTGTGACAGCGCTGAAAGGTGAAAATTGTCCTGGGCAGGAAGGGGGGAAAGTGCCCAGAATTGAAGTGGTTAATACACAGGCTTTGAGGAAGAGGGGATCACCCCTTGAAACACGTCAACCTTCCATAGGGTCCTCCGGCGTGATGAACATTTTTGATATGCCTTCATTTCTATTGTATTTGTGAGTATAATTTTTTTTCCTTTGGATTTTAATATATTTCACTTGGGTAATGCGCAAGGCTGGTGCGCCCTCTTTTTGATCTTTTACAGTGTTTCCTTTGGGTGTCCCCTGGCCCTCAGAGGGCAGCAAGGCCTGTGCTTCCTTTGTGAACCATCAGAATTACATGCCACTTCCATTGCCATTGCAAGACTTTTGAGCACAGGAGATTTTTTGATTGACTGTGAGTCATTCAAAGTGTGACAGAAAGGTGAAAATTGTCCTGGGCAGGAAGGGGGCAAAGTGCCCGGTACTGAAGTGGTTAATACACAGGATGGCAGAGGGCGTTCATGAAAGAGCCAATCCATGCAATTCTCTCTCTTCTGACTGCCAGCAAAGGGGTTAACTAGAAACCTTTAATCTCAGGATGGTAGTATTCTCAGAGCCAGGTTGAAGACATTTAAATATTTACTCTTGAGTGAAATGACATTCTTCTGTATACCAGCCAATTTGTATTGAATTATTCAGATCCTTATCCGCGTGGCTGTACTCGGCACAAGTTCTCAGCAAAGAATGTAACCTGCAGCGTTTCTTCTACAGTCGGGAATGGAACATGTCACAGCAAAGAGACGGAGATTCTCAAACAAAACAAAGTAAAAGGATAGCTGGGAGGGAGCAGAGTTGCAGACCCACCTGTGTAGAGACCTATGGAAAAAAAGCTTGATGTCTGAGGTCCAAGACATCGGTGTATGGAGGAGCCGGGTCACCATGAAGGCAAACAGCTAAATACGCGGATAGAGTCAGCCCATGCCGATGAGAGCACTAGGTGCCACATCCCTAAATCGTAGACATGGTAATAATAATTGGGACTTTTTTGGCACCACAAATTATACAAAAGAAAAGCAAGATAAAATTTCAATTTGATCCATATATGTATCCATTAACCACTTAATTTACCCCCTTGTTTTTTGCGTTACGGCGCTGCGTTATTTTAGCTGACAATTGCGCGGTCGTGCAACACTGTACCCAAATAAAATTGATGTCTTTTTCCCCCCCTCACAAATAGAACTTTCTTTTGGTGGTATTTGATCACCTCGTGCGTTTTTTTTTATTTTTTACACTATAAACTTTTTTCTTGCCAGCCGCGGTTTAGACATTAATGGCTGTGTGTTGAGTTATTTTGAGGGGACAGCAAATTTACACTGTTATACAAGCTGTACACTCACTACTTTACATTGTAGCAAAGTGTCATTTCTTCAGTGTTGTCACATGAAAAGATAGAATAAAATATTTACAGAAATCTGAGGGGTGTACTCACTTTTGTGAGATACTGTATATACGTGATCCTGTGCAGCGTGGCCTCCCTGTAGCAGTACAAGTGGTTAAAAACAGACCCAATATCTTAGTAATTAAACAAGTAATATCAAACAATATACTGTATAAAAATCAATAATATTCATCAGTTGCACACAGAGGATATCAAGGACCCCTCTGGCTCGGTTCACACTGCTGCGACTTGGGATCCAACTTGTGAGACCCCAAGTCCCATGACATGTGAAATCCCATGTTAGTCAATGAGAGCTCTTAACTAGCATTACTGAAGTCGCTCCGACTTAAGGTTCCTGTACTACTTCAAGGCGACTTCTATCCGACTTCTATCTGACTTTTATTACCCAGGCATTCCCTGCAGGGTAGCCCTACCCTTGCTTCAAAGTAGTACTCAAGTCGCCAGGAAATCGCATGGTAAAGTAACGTGACTATCAAGTCGCAGTAGTGCAAACAGAGCCTTTTTGTGAAGAAGTCCAAACACATTTCTTCTTCAGGGGGTTAAAAGATTGGTGAATCCTGATACCCTAAATATGGGATGAGATAACTAGACAGATGGAGTAGATAGATAGATGGATTAGATGGATAGATGAGAAAAATTGATAGATGAGATAGATAGGATAGATAGATAGATAGATAGATAGATAGATAGATAGATAGATAGATAGATAGATAGATAGATAGATAGATAGAATATTTTTCAGTTTTTTTCCGGCTGTTTTACCTGCTGAAGGATTTAATGTTTTATCCATCAAGTTTTTAGGTTCGAACAAGCAACGGATGAGCCCTCACCTTGCTCTGCTGCAATTTCACTTTCACTTACAGGTTCCCTCTCCACCCCCTACAGAGGCAGGAGACTGATGAGGTAATCTCTCCATCACTCTGCTTTCTCCCCTTACCAGCATGCTTTTTGCACTGTAACATGCTTGTTTGTCTACTTGTGCTGCTTCTCAACCCTCTCTCTTGGAGCTCTGCTGCACCAATGTTGGACATGGATGAGCGAGTTTGGGGTGGAGGAACTTGACTGGCCTGCACCTCAACCTGATAGAGCACCTTTGAGATGAATTAGGGCAGAGACTACGAGCCAGGCCTTCTCGTCCGACATCAGTGACCTCACAAATGCGCTTCTGGAAGAATGGTCAAACATTCCCATAGACACTCCTAAACCTTGTGGACAGCCTTCCCAGAAGAGTTGAAGCTGTTACAACTGCAAAGGGTGGGCCAACGCAATATTGAACCCTACGGACTAAGACTGGGATGCCATTAAAGTTCATGTGTGTGTGTAAAGGCAGGTGTCCCAATACTTTTGGTAATATAGCATAATTGTGACACTTACCCGCAAATGAGCAGTCATTTCCTCAGGTCCCCTGTTCCCAGAGCCCATGACTCTGTAAGCAGCACCACATTCTCTCTCTCTCTCTCTATGTATTTGTATGTATATTTACACACAGTATATATGCAGCAACCAGAGAAATAGAAATGGCATCAACCCCTGAAAAAAATATTTAAAACAGTAGCAAATAGGATATGCAGTTGGCTAACAAATATAAACAATAGTGATCAGGGTATGTAGTTGGTAGTAAGCCAATGGTCCAGAGAATGACCCCTAAAATATATGTTAGGGACGGTCCTGCCTAAGGGACAATGTGAGAATAACAGTCTGTCAGTCTGTAATAAACACTTTCCATGCTGGCCAGCACGTTGGGGCCCAGAACTGTCATTGGAGTGCTCATGATAAGTTTCTCCTCACCTAGGTATAAGCGCCCGAACTGTGTCCCAAGCAAATAGTGTTCTTTTTTGTTAGGGGGCAGTAGGGATTGGCTAGCAGCCTCTCACCAACTTCTGGAGTGACAACTAATCTCCCTTTGTCCTACTGGCTACTCAACAAAGGCAATGGCAGCAGCATTCTCCCCAACAATCAGTCGGCAGCGCCAGTCAGCCACAGCCTCATTCTCCCCAAAAATCAGTCGGCAGTACCAGTCAGCCACAGCCTCATTCTCCCCAATGATCAGGCGGCAGCACCACTCAGCAACAGTGGTGTTCTCATGTACCAGGTGATGCCCACTGCTCTGCCCCTATGAATACCTGATGCGGTGGCAAAACCTTCTGTTAACAGCTTGCAGCACAATCTGTTTCCCACAATGTCCTCGCCACCTCTGCCTCAAGCCTGGGAACAAGCCTTCCTTTTCCTCTCTGCAGAGCTCTGGGAATGCTGGGATATGCATCCTCTAATCTGAAATCAAGGGCTCAATCTGTCTGAGGACTACATCTCCCACAAGTCATAGTTGCTCCCAGAAGGCTCTGTCCTTCCCACAATCCACAATCCATATCCCCTTCCCCCGTGTCCTCCATCATCCAATCACAATCTGTGCAGCAGCAGCATACATATTGGCTCACCCAAAATGGCCACCCCCTGGTTTGAAGACACTTCATAGCCAAGCCTTGTTAATGGTCTTTCCCAAAATGGTCACTGCAGCTCAGCGTTGTAGGCGATACATTTAACTCTCCCTGTGCTACAGGTAAAGGGCAAAGCTTCCAAACAGGGAAAAATGTGTGTAACTATTACAAACCCGGCTACATGTGCATGGAGACAAGGAGTGGCTAAAAGAGCCTGGAGATCAGCACAACAATGACAATTTTTTATGATATCCAGCTCTTTAGCAAACTAAATTTCATCAGGCTAAGGTTTAGATTGGTTTAATTAATTCAATCCAGAAACTAAAAAAGATTACATACATACTTAAACCACTTGCCTACTGGGCACTTTTACCCCCTCTGTGCCCAGGCCAATGGGGCTTTCAGCGCTGTCGCACTTTGAATGACAAAATGCTGTACCCAAACAAAATTTTTGCTTTTTTTTAACATAAAGAGCTTTCTTTTGGTGGCATTTAATCACCACTGGGGTTTTTATTGTTTGACAAACAAACGAAAAGAAAAGACCAACAATTAAAAAAAAGAAAAGAAAGAAAGTTTTTCTTAGTCTCTGTTATAAAATTTTGTAAATAAGAATTTTTCTCCTTCACTGATGTGTGTTAATGAGGCTGCGCTGATGGGCACTGATGAGGCGGCACTGATGGGCACTGATGAGGTGGCACTGATGGGCACTGATGAGGTGGCACTGATGGGCACTGATGAGGTAGCACTGATGAGGAAGCACTATTATGCAGCACTGATGGGGACTGATAGGTGACACTTATAGGCAGTACTGGTGGGCACTGATAGGTGGCACTTATGGGCACTGATAGGTGGCACTTATGGGCACTGATAGGTGGCACTTATGGGCACTGATGGGTGGCACTGATAGGCAGCACTGATAAGCAGGCACTGTAGGGCAGTGGTTGGCATCACTGATGGGCACTGATTGGCATTACTGATAGGGACTGATTGGCATCACTGCTGGGCACTGATGGGCCTGCACTGATAATCAGTGCCCTGATCATCTGTACAGATCTCCCCTTTGAGGAAGAACTGCTGATCGGCTCTCCTCTCCTCACGGGCTGTCAGCGTGAGGAGAGGAATGCCGATAACCGGCATTGCTTTGTTTACATGTGATCAGCTGTGATTGGACACAGCTGATCACTTGGGTAAAGGACCTCCCCATTGGCTGATTGCTGTACGCCCCCGCGGGTGCGCAAGTGCATCGGGAGTGGGAAGACGTCATATGATTTCATCCCATAACAAGAGTGCTCCCGTCATTTGACAATACGGTGGGCGGGAAGAAGTCAAAGCAGAACTAAAGCCCTATCAGGTGTCCCATTGGGGAGATTCTCTTTACTTCCTGTTCCATAACCACAAAAGGAAGTGAGAGAAATCCTCCTAAAATGATTGCCCCTCTATCACTGTTCTGGGGGCAACCCTAAATTTGAGATTTTCTATGACTTTCACTTTACAGTGATGCCCGTCACCAGGACAAATAGGGAGAGCGAGAATCTCTCTATACAGGACAGGTGCTCTAATCCCTCTCCATTCTATCCAAATCTAAAACAAAAAGTTTTGCCTTTAGTTATGCTTTAGGCTTATGCATGTGATGATTCCCAACCACATTTAGGACTTATAGAAGAAATAAAACAATAAAACTTTATGAGCATTAGACTCACAGAAAAAAATATATATTTATGAAATAAATTCACTACAATTTCTTTTGCTTGGAAAAATGAGCGGTTTCCTTTTTTGTTCACAAGATGACCCATTTCATACTTTTTTATATCCCAGATTAACCACATCAATGAACAGATCTAAAATTAGATTATTCCTAAATGCTGCGGGGAGTCTAATAAACCTCACCAGTAAGTTGGCCATTAATGGAAACTGTGAATCACTCGGGTCCTTTATGTGGACCTTAGGATCATTTTAAGTTCATGAACCACGCTTAGGAAATTAACCATTGCTGGTTTTCAAGTGTCATTTACTTATTTTTACTGGGGTAGGAGTAATATTATAGATAAAGCTGAAGTGTAAAGCAGTATTAAAAACCGCTTGACCTCCGGAAGATTTACCCCCATCCTGACCAGGCCATTTTTTGCGATACGGTATCGATATTTTAACTGACAATTGCGCAGGCATGCAGCGCTGTACATAAATTAAATGTATGTCAATTTGTTTCCCACAAATAGAGCTTTCTTTTGGTGGTATTCAGTCACCTTTGCGTTTTTTATTTTTTTGCGCTATAATTAAAAAAACGCCAACAATTTTGAAAACAAAAACAATATATTTTACTTTCTGCTATAAAACATATCCAAAGATAAAAATTAAAAATCAAATTTCTTCATCAATTTAGGCCAATATATACAGTTGTGCTCATAAGTTTACATACCCTGTTATGATTTCTTGGCCATTTTTCAGAGAATATGAATGAGAACACAAAAACATTTCTTTCACTCATGGTTAGTGTTTGGCTGAAGCCATTTATTATCAATCAACTATATTTACTCTAAATCATAATGACAACAGAAACTACCCAAATGACCCTGATCAAAAGTTTACATACCCCAGTTCTTAATACTGTGTATTGCCCCCTTTAACATCAATGACAACTTGAAGTCTTTTGTGGTATTTGTGGATGAGGATCTTTATCTTCTCAGATGGTAAAGCTGCCCATTTCTCTGGGCAAAGAGCCTCCAGTTCCTGGAAATTCTTGGGCTGTCTTGCATGAACTGCACGTTTGAGATCTCCCCAGAGTGGCTCAATGATATTGAGGTCAGGAGACTGAGATGGCCACTCCAGAACCTTCACTTTATTCTGCTGTAGCCAATGACAGGTCGACTTGGCCTTGTGTTTTGGATGATTGTCGCGTTGGAATGCCCAAGTACGTCCCATGTGCAGCTTCCTGGCTGATGAATGCAAATGTTCCTCCAGTATTTTTTGACAACATTTATTCTGCATTCATCTTGCCATCATTTTTGACCAAATGTCCTGTGCCTTTGTAGCTCACACATCCCCAAAACATCAGTGATCCACCTCCGTGTTTCACAGGCCTTGTTGACTTCTCTCCAAATGTAACATTTATGGTTGTGGCCATAAAGCTCAATTTTGGTCTCATCACTCCACATGACTTTGTGCCAGAAGGTTTGAGGCTTGTCTCTGTGCTGTTTGGCGTATTGTAAGTGGCATACTTTGTGGCATTTGTGTAGTAATGGCTTTCTTCTGGCAACTCGACCATGCATCCCATCTTTCTTCAAGTGCCTCCTTATTGTGCATCTTGAAACAGCCACACCGCAGGTTTTCAGAGAGTGCTGTATTTCACCTGAAGTTATTTGTGGGTTTTTCTTTGCATCCCGAACAATTTTCCTGGCAGTTGTGGTAGTTGGTCTACCTGACCGTGGTTTGGTTTCAACAGAACCCCTCATTTTCCACTTCTTGATTAGAGCTTGAGCACTGCTGATTGGCATTCTCAATTCCTTGGATATCTTTTTATATCCCTTTCCTGCTTTATACAGTTCAACTACCTTTTCCCACAGAACCTTTGGCAATTCTTTTGCTTTCCCCATGACTCAGAATCCAGAAATGTCACTGCAGCACTGGATGAAAGATGCAAGGTCTGTCAAGAGTCCAGAAACTCATTGACATTTTATACATACACACTAATTACAAGCAAACAGATCACAGGGGAGGATGGTTACCTTTAATAGCCATTCAAACCCCTTTGTGTCAACTGTGTGCATGTTATCAGGTCAAAATCACCAGGGTATGTAAACTTTTAATCAGGGTCATTTGGGTAGTTTCTGTTGTCATTATGATTTAAAAAGAGTAAACACAGTTGATTGATAATAAATGGCTTCAGCCAAACACTAACCATGAGTGAAAGAAATGTTTTTGTGTTATCATTCATATTCTCTGAAAAATGGCTACGAAATCATAAATTCTGTCAGGGTATGTAAACTTATGAGCACAACTGTATTCTGCTACATGTTTTTGGTAAAAAGAAATCCCAATAAACATATATTAATTGGTTTCACAAAAATTATAGCGTCTACAAACTATTGGATATATACTGGAATATATATATTGATTTTACAGTATAGCAGGACTGTGATATTGCACCAGACAATTGGACACTGACACATTTGACACTTTGTGGGAACCACTGACACTAATATGATCAGTGCTAAAAATATGTACTGTCACTGTACTAATGACACTGGCTGGCAAGGGGTTAACATCTAGGGTGATCAAAGGGTTATCTGTGTGCCTAACAGTGCTTGGTGGATTCGTTGAGTGCACCAAGCTTTTTACTAATGGATGTGATGGATTTTATTCCCTTTGCAGGGAGACAAAATCCATCACATCCTCGCTGTCAGGATGGAGCTCTGCATTGTTTACATATGCAGAGCTGCCTCCATCCTGTGTCCCTCCTCAATGATCAGCGAGTGCATCCATTGGCCTGCACCCGCTGATCGGCTTCTGCTGTGACTAACCACAGCAGAAGCAGCACAGTGGTGGCACGCACACGCCCCCTACCGAGGGGGTAGTCTCTGTGTGTGTGCTGAGTCTCTATGATTGAAAAATCTGAAATCCAATGAATTAAAGGGACAGGCCAAGCACATTCACGCTGGAGAGGAAAGCGCTAGTAGACACTGAATTCCCTGAGGCCAGGAAATGAGTCAGGCTTCATCTGACTTGCTGAAGCTTCTAATGCACACTGTGAGAAGCTCACAGTGTGCAGTAAAACCAGTGTAAGCCATTTCAGTACAGGAGAGGAGCCTCGTACAACTGTGCAAGCCTGAAGATAAAACTGCCAGTCTGCTTGAAAGGACAGTTAATCCAAAGGCCACACTCCAACAGAATTCCAAATCCCAGTCGTAATGTGAAGCCCACTCGGAAATTCAACTCGTAAAATTTATGATGATGAACCTGACCCTTCCAATTTTAATTATCCCTCTTCTATCTTCCGTGGTTTTAACTCGCTGTACGCACTTTGCCAACTCTGCTTCGGGGCTCTGTGCCCGTATTATTCCATAAATTAGAGGAGACATTCCTCAAATTAATTCAGCAAAACTCATTAAATGGGAATATTTGGCAGAATTAATATGAATGCTGCTGACATACATCTGGCTTAGGATATTGATACAGAAAAAATGTTTAGTGACAAATGATTTTACATTGTATGGGTGGTTGTGGCTTGGCGGCCTTTGAGGTCATTAATTGCAGGTGCTGTTATTGGAAATGGAAATATACAGCAAGTATTAAGTGAAAGCTTTTCTTTGCTTTTATTAGAGTAATAGCTTATTTTTACTTTTTATATTGCTACTATAAAGCAGGCTGAATAAATATAGTTTATATGAGGAACCAGAGGATTTGTGTGGTCTATGTGCCACAGAGTCCATATCAAACAATCAAGGGTTTTATATATTATATATAATATATTTTATGTAATGAATTCCTTTGTGTCACCTTTTGCACATATACAATAGATATAAATGGATTAAAGTGTAAGTAGGGCTATTTTTTTTTTCTTTTTTTTGAATAGGGTAGGGAGTGGTTAAGACTAGAGTTGAGCGAACACCTGGAAGTTCGGGTTCTGCTGGTCCGTCCGAACTTCGGGACAAAGTCCGGGTCCGGGTCCGGACGGAACCCGAACGATCGCACGGACAACGAACCCCATTGAAATCAATGGGGACCCGAACTTTTAGGCACAAAAATGGCTGTAGCAAAGTCCTGGAAAGCCCCAGAGGGCTGCAAAAGGAAGTAAAATGGGGGTAAGGGTAGGGCAAGTGCCCTACAAAAAAATGGGGACAGGGAAATAACTTTAAATATTTTTAAAAAAATAAAAACTTAAAAAATGCAAAAATGGAGGTGAATGTGGATCATCTTCAAACTGTGTCTGAAAAGTATTAATTAACGGTAGAAGCCATATAACTGTTCTAAAATCATCTTCAAACTAGGGCAAGTGCCCTACAAAAAATGGGGAGAGGGAAAATAAATTAAAATCAAAAAATTTTTATAAATTTCAATAAAGGGACAGGGGTAAAAAAACATCC
>BLSH010081543.1:293351-318868 GCA_018402905.1 Glandirana rugosa
CCCCTTCCCTAGTGAAGACCCCTCTCCATCCCCCTCCTCCTCTCTCCTCTGTACACTTACAATACAATATTGCGACACAGCGCGCACCGCAGTGTGTCCCACGGACTCCCTCCTCCTCCTGTGTAGCTGTAAACAGAGAGGAGGGGGAGGTGCCAGCTTCACTCCGCTGTGCTCAGTGAGACAGTCAGAGTCTCGGCGAGGTGCGGATAAGTGCGGGGGTGCGGCAGTGTTAGGGGTGCCACTGCCTTCAGGTGTCACCCCTTTGACGGGTGTCACCCAGGTGCGGCCCGCACCCCCCGCCCCCCCTAGTGACACCAGTGGCTAGAATCCCCCTCCTGCTCCTCATAGTCAGCTAACTGGGTGTGTGAGCTAGAAAGGAGACACCGGCGAGTGTCTTGAAGAAACAAAGTCCGGCCTATCCTCTACTGCTTAACCACTTGCCGACCATGTAATGTAATTACACGGTCGCAAGGTGGATCCATTATTCTGGGAGGGCGTTCTATAACGTCCTCCCAAAATCGTGCTCCCGCGCGCCCCCTGGGGCACGCACCTGGGAGCATCTGTGACCGCCGGGTCCGTGAGACCCGGCGCATCACGGATCACGGTGAATGGCCACTCGCAGTGGCCGCTTACCACGTGATCGCTCCATCAAATGATGGAGCGATCACATGTAAACAAGCTGGCGGATATCCGGCTTGTCTCTCCCCTCTCCGCACCGATCGGTGCAGTGTGAGAGGAGAGGGGGGAGAGAGGAGATGCAGTGTTCATGAATGTTAACCCATTCATGGCAGCTAAAATTATTGCTTAAAGTGGGGTTGTCAACTCTGTACAACCACTTTAAACTACAGGTAAGCCTATAATAAGGAATATCACCTAACCTTGCACAGTTTAGTAGACATTCCCTGTATCTGCATGTGCTGGTGTCTTCGGCACATGCGCAATGAAGAATCGGCCCCAGGGTGGCCCAGGGTGCCGTTTCTTCAGTAAATTTGGCATAACTGGTGGCTCCCGTGCGCATGTGCTGGAGTGAGGTCAGTGCGGCTTTGTCCAATCACAGTGCTGGAGCTCGCAATGTGATTGGCCGGGGCCGCGGAACCCGGAAGAAGCATGCTGCCAGTCACAGCGGTGTACCAAGACCACTGCAACAGCTTCGTTCAAGGGTAAGTATTTCATAATGAGCTAGTATGCAATGCATACTAGCTCATTATGCCTTTGTTTTGCAGGGTTTTTTTATTTATGTATTTATTTTTTGAGTTGACAACCATTTTAAACAGTGATCATCACTGTACAAACAATAACAGTGTTTTGGGTCTTTGTCATGCTGGAATATCCATCCATGACCCATTTTCAATGCCCTGGCTGAGGGAAGGAGGTTTTCACCCAAGATTTAAGGGTACATGGCCCTGTCCATCATCCCTTTGATGCGGTGAAGTTGTCCTGTCCCCTTAGCAGAGAAACATCCCTAAAGCATAATGTTTCCACCTCCATGTATGATTGTGGTGATGGTGTTCCAGGGGTTAGGAGGCAGCATTCCTCCTCCTCCAAACACGGCGAGTTGAGTTGATGGCAAAGAGCTTGATTTAGGTCTCATCTGACCACAACACTTTCACCCAATTCTCCTCTGAATTATTCAGACGTTCATTAGCAAGCTTCAGACGGGCCTGTACATGTGCTTTCTTGAGCAGGGTGACCTTGCGAGTGCTGCAGGATTGCAGTCCTTCACGGAGTAGTGTGCTACCAATAGTTTTCTTGGTGACTATGGTCCCAGCTGCCTTGAGATCATTGACAAGATTCTCCCGTGTAGTTCTCATGATCATTGAAACTCCACAAGGTGAAATCTTGCATGGAGCCTCAGACCAAGGGAGATTGACAATTATTTTGTGTTTCTTCCATTTGCGAATAATCACACCAACTGTTGTCACCCTCTCACCAAGCTGCTTGGCGATGGTCTTGTAGCTCATTCCAGCCTTGTGTAGGTCTACAATCTTTTCCCTGACATCCTTAGACAGCTCTTTGGTCTTGGCCATGGTGGAGGTGGTTGATTGATTAATTGCTTCTGTGGACAGGTGTCTTTTATACAGGTAACAAGCTGAGATTAGGAGCACTCCCTTTAAGAGATACCTGTATAGAAGACACCTGGGGGCCAGAAATCTTGCTGAGTAAAGGGGCGTGGCTGGATGTGAGCCGAGGCGGACGTGCTGTGCTTGAGCTCCGCTCTTAACTGACTCCTCTATTCATCCTGTCACCGCGGATTCCCTAAAACGACACTCGCAGCTCACTGGGAGAGACGCTCCGTCGTATGCACCGGCTGCTAATCTCCCCCATGGTGGGCAACAAGGCTAAATCCAGCAAGAAGGGATCTGCCTCGGCCTCTGCAGCGGCGGCCATATTGACCCCTCCCTCCCCCTCCAGATCATCCGCAGGCACACAAACAGCGCCAGGGCACATGGGGGATGCGGAACCTACATCGGCAGACCTGATGGCTGCCATTTTCTCCCTCAGAGAAACGCTGACGGCAAAGGTGGACTCGGTGTTGGTGGACATCAGCCTGATCCGACACGACATGGAAAAGTTCAGTTCGCGCCTGTCAGAAGCAGAGGCGCGCATCTCCACTGTGGAAGACACGGTGCATGAGGACTCCAGGGAACTGAGACTCCTTCAGGGCCAGGTACAGGCTCTACAAAATAAGACCATAGACATGGAGAACAGGTTGAGACGTAACAACCTGTGGGTGGTGGGGCTCCCTGAGCATGCTGAGGGTGCCAAGACTGCGGAGTTTGCTGAGAAATCTTGCTGAGTGATAGGAGATCAAATACTCTTTTTCACTCATTAAAATGCAAATCAATTTATAACTTTTTTGAAATGCGGTTTTCTGGATATTTTTGTTGTTATTCTGTCTCTCGCTGTTAAAATAAACCTACCATTAATATTATAGACTGATCATTTCTTTGTCAGTGGGCAAACGTACAAAATCAGCAGGGGATCAAATACTTTTTTTCTTCACTGTATAAAGCAAAAAATAATAACGTATGAATGGTGATCAAATACCACTAAAAGAAAGCTCTACTTGTATGAAAATAAATTTATATAAATTAAAATTGGGTATAGTGTTGCATGACCACGCAATTGCCAGTTAAAGCACAATGTTGAATAGCAAAAAAAATGTCCAGGTCATGAAGGCGGTAAAACCTTCATAATCAGTCCGTGGGCTTGTTTTTGTTGTTTCATTGGGGAAACAACTTGGATAATGTATTGGGATTATAGGATGCCCAACTGGACTTGAAGAAACATCAGATGAGAACAAATTTCCTTCTCTATGTACACAAAAATGAAGATCCTGGTATGTACTCCTTCCAGAATAAACGCAGTCTCTATGGATCAGTGGCAACGTTCCTTACGAATAGTTTTGGGCGAACGGTTAGGCTCAAGCATGAGTTTGGGCTGAACATTGGCTGTTTGCCAAATTTGCAGGTTGTTAAGGAGCGTGGCCGGGAAGTCATCAGCTGTCAATGGTTTTCCCCGCTGACAGTTAATTAAAAAAAAAAAAACATTTGCCGGTAAAAATAGTTCAAAATCCATACCGGACCCTTACCTGAGCATGCAGCTTGCCCCCCCCCCCGAACCATACCAGGCCACATGGCCTCAACATGTTTATGGGGACAAGGGTCTCTTCCCCTACCCATTCACCAAAAAGTGTCAAAAAGTAATAAAATCACAGAGACAGTTTTTGATAATTCCTTTATTAAAAAAATAAAAAAACAGTGTCCCCTGATGTAAATCCATCATCAATCACGCTGCCCGCTGCACCTGAAAAATAAAAAAATTGCTCGCCTGCCGTCAAGGCACACCATAAGGGCCACCTGGTGACGTCGCCTGGTGGCACCGCCCCCCTTGTGACATCACCAACCGGTGCATGCTGGGTCTGGTGTGGATTGGTGGGAGGACCCAGGTGCCAGCAATTGCAACCGTGAGTCAATTTAAATATACTTTTTTTTTCTTTAGAAATGTCCTTTTTGCTGCAGTATGTTCTATACATGCTATAGATGCGCCACTTTACAGGCAGACTAAGGGGACCCCCCAGGCACTATATTTAAAATATTTTTTCATTTTTATTGTTGCACTTTAAGCATCATTAAAATCATGATCGTTTAAAAAAAAATTGCATTGATAAATGCCCCCCAGTGCAGTACCCAAACCCCCATACCACTTTTATAGCCAATTACTTCCATATAAGCCTTCAAAATGGGCACTTTTGATTTCTCATGTTCGGCACCCATAGTCTTCAATGGAGTTCGCTGTACGGGGCAGAACTTTTCCCCTGTTCGGGAGTTCTGCCGTGAACCGAACAGGGGGTTGCTTGGCCCATCTCTGTTTACAAACCAAGAGCTCTCAGTCCCCTTTAGAGAAATGGCACAAAGTTGCAAACTGTATTCAGGAGTATCATGTCTCCTCAGTAGAACCTCACACAGATATTATCAGCTCACCTGGCTGCTCCGAAGAATGCCCCAGGACAAGGGATTGGGATTTAGCTCAGCGCTGTCCCTGGAAAGTATGTTACATCTGGCAGTCTCTCCCTTTATATGCCCCTGGGTGTGCTGAGGTACTCACACTGTCCTTTGCTCCCCACTACACTGGGCAAGACTTCTGTTCAGGCATCCTACTGTCCAGATCTTCCCATGCCAGCCCAGATGTCTTCTACACAAGACCCAAAGGTAATGGAGAGCCCTCTCTTAGGCTTCCGTCCTTCCCTCAGCTCCAAGCCTGGAGGCAGAGCCCCAAGCCCCAGGGTCCCCTTTCAGGCCTCATGACAGCAACCTTAGCACTCCATCTTCCACTGACTCCCCTGCTGGCCAGGCTCCACGATATTTAAGGGCTAATGCAGCCACCCTGCCAGTGCCTTCTGCCTGGGGATTGTCCAGATTCCCTTAAGTATGCAGATCAGGACCTCCTGGCCTCCGCTCACTAACTTCCAGAGGCTTCTCCAAGTTTCTAGAACCAGGGGGAGGCACCTGAGACCTACCCTGTAGAGCCCTCCAGCCTGTCCTGGAGTAACCTGACCCAATTACAGACTCACACAACTACCATGAGTCAACAAATTACTTTTACCTACACTAGTTAAACACTAGAGGGTGCTACACAGGTATACTTAGAAGTCCTGTAAATCAGATAGAACACGTGCTGGAGGAAGTTCAGCTCTTGTTGTACTTCTTGGCTGCTTCTGCTTGAAACCTTTCCCTAGGTTTAGGTTACCTTTCCTTAACCAACAGGTATCTGTCCCTATCTCAGCACTTCCCACACCACGAATATGCCTAAATAACCCAGTAGGGGCTATATAGCCTCCTCGAGTCCTAGATCGCTGCCCAAATCTCAAGAGAGCTCTGTGTTCAATAAGACACAGGCTCCCCCAAGATGGCTACAAGGAGCCCAATGCAGAGAACAATTCAGCCCTCTGCAAAGTTCAGCTGGTTCCAGAGGTAAGCAGTGATGATGTGATTGCTGTGTTTATTTCTGCCATCTAAGTAGAAGTGAGTAAGCAATCTGTATAGCCGTCTCACTGCTCATGATGTCACTCACCTGAACAACACTACCACTTGTAAAGTGCACAGCACACCAGCTGGTTACATTTAGGTCTCATAGGCCGCAGTGCTATTGCCACATTTTCACCCCCTCTCCTCTAGGCCATTCATAAAACAGAGGCTAGGGTCATGTGTTAATGGATGGCAAGGAGGTATGGGGGGCAGAGATGAGTCTGTAGTGCTGCGGCCTATAAGGCCTACAGTACCTACAGCTAGGAAGTGCAGGGGGACCTGGACTTCCTCAAACTAAAGCCGGCCAAACATGAATCGAAATCCCTCCAGTTCAGCAGGGTCCGTTCAAATTTTGATCCATCTACGGCCATTCCCATTTGAGAGGCGTCGTCCTAGTGATCAACTCTTCTTAAATCGGATTTTTGGAAAATTTGTGTTCAATTAGTTTCATGGCTGATCAGTGTATTTTGACAGTGGAGAAATGACACCTTGACAGTGTGGGTGGCTGGCCCCGCTTCTTAGCTAGTTAAGAACTGTCAAACGGCAGAGCAGACAGACGGCGGGAGCCTTCGGAGCAAGCAAAGCTTTTTTTTTTGTTCACTGGTCCGGAGGTGCAGCGGGCGTCGTGATTGATGATGGATCTACACCGAGGGACATTCTTTTTATTTTTTAATTATAGGGCATATCAAAAACCGGTGTAGTGTCCTTATTCACTTTTTTGGTGAATGCATCAGAGTATGATGTACCCCATACTTATTCACATGGGGGGGGGTGGGAATCTGGGAGTCCCTTGCTCAAGGGGGCTTCCAGATTCCAATAAACCCCCCCACCCTCAAACCCCCACAACCACCACCCAGGGTTGTAGGGAAGAGGCCCTTCTCCCCCTCCCTTTCCTGACCTGCCAGGCTGCATGCTTGGATAAGGGCCTGGTATGGATTGAGGGGGGACCCCAATGCTGTGTTTTTGCCTAATATTTTTATTGCTGGCAATGCTTGCTTTTACAATTCAGCTGTAATTAGGGAAGCCCGCTGACAGCTGATGACTCATCAGTTGTGAAGGACATGGAGGCCGGCTTCCCAACCCGCTCCAGTTATACGCACTTTGTTAAAGAGAAAAGAAAAAAGCAAAACGCATGAAAAACACAGTTAAAAACGCAAAACGCACCTGAAAACTGCAGAGTTTTGAACCTAGGGTTAATGCTTCTGTTGCATCATGAATGTTGTGCAATTTTTACCTGATTCTGATATAGTCAGCTAAAAGTTGCAAAGAAAATACAGTGGACGTACACTGGATCAAAAAATATAACATTTCACTTCATTCCTGAGAGATATAGACATAGCACACCATGAACAAAAAAATGGACTGGACCGGGTTGTAGGTTTTCTAAAATGATACTGAAGTTCAGCGTTCAGGGGCCTATTTAGTGCTTAGAGCTCTTAGACATGAATGTTGTAGGGATTTTCATACTGTTTTCATTCTTATTTTTTAATTATTGGTTGGAGGTGTTTTATTCTCAGCTCCCAGCATGACTAACTGGCTGCTGATGTGTACTGCCTTTGTCAGCCAATTTCTTCGCTGGAGCCTTAACCCCTGCATATGGAAGTGCCTATAGTGAATCACAGCTTGGCAGATTTGCTACAGAAAGTGTGTGTCATTTCTCAGAACTGGGATGTCATCTGCAGAGGTATCCATGAAATAGCACTCATCTCCGCACCACTATCTGAAAAACATCAAATAACGGCAAAACCAGCGCGTTTCACAAATTGCCGTAAATCTTTACAGCTTTTCTAGATGGGACTCTGAGTCAACAGCTCTGGGGATGTCCCCAGATAGAAGAAATATTGGCTAATAAAATATTTTGTCACCTTTCTAACATGGACGTGTTTTCACACTTTAAATCATAATATTCCAGTCCTTCGCTGTAAGTTATAAGTGTACCATGTGCAGGGGCTTAAAGTCACCCTATCAGCTTCCAAAAAATTCTAGTGGCACTACCCTGCAATAGAAGAGGTATTATACTCTCTGGCTGCCCACATAGCTCCCAACTGTCCCGAATTTTGAGGGACTGTCCCTGATTTGAAATAAAGTTCTTCTGTCCCTCTTTCCTCCTCATTTGTCCCTCATTTTGGTCTGATCTACTGTATATAGTTGTATATAAAATGCACTATTTATCTTTCAAAAAGTGTTTCCCATTGCTAAACCTTTCATCCAATTTCTAAATCACTGCATTTGTAAATTTCAAAAGGCTAATATAAAGGAATAGTAGTGGTATCATTATTATTAGTATTATTATTATTAATAATAATAATAATAAAATAATAATAAACACCCAAACCTAAACAAAAAAATAAATTATTATTTTTTTTATTATTATTAATAATAATAATAACAATAATAATACATTATTTATTTCGTGTTATACAAACAAGAGAGTACCCCTGGTGGTGGGATTGTTAAGGCACTGACAAAATAGATTATATAAAAAATATATCAAAAATGTATTGGTACATAAATTAGAAAACACAACATCATTGTAAAATCTATAGGCATGAAGATGGAACTAACACCACATGGATCATAAGTTCACACAGAAGCATTTACAAAAACGCCTCAATCCCATGCTTCTGTGTGAACTTATGATCCATGTGGTGTTAGTTCCATCTTCATGCCTATAGATTTTACAATGATGTTGTGTTTTCTAATTTATGTACCAATACATTTTTGATATATTTTTTATATAATCTATTTTGTCAGTGCCTTAAAAATCCCACCATCAGGGGCACTCTCTTGTTTGTATCCGCAATTGGGATGTGGCACTATCCGTGACTCTCTCCACTCATTTTTGCTCTGTATTTTGTGTTAGGGTTAGGGTGTTTTGTTATTTATTATTATTTTATTATTATTTTTTTTTATTTTCTTTCATGGGTTAAAGTTAGGGGTTAATTATTTATTTATTATTACATAGTATTCATTTATTTATTACTTATTTAGGATTATTTGTGTATTTATTTATTCATTTTTTATTATTATTTTATTATTATTATTATTATTATTAGTAGTAGTAGTAGTAGTAGTAGTAGTAGTATACTTAACACCCTAATCCTAACAAAAAATAAAAAAATAACCCTAACCCCTAATCCCAACCTTAAAGTGGATGTAGAGCCTCACATATACCCAGTGAACAGCCTCAGATGATACACAGGGATAAAACAAATCTCCCTGAAGCCTGGGCATACAGCCAAGACAGCTGATTGGAGGAGATGCACACACCCCCTCTCCTCATAGGTAGAGACATTCAGCTCTGTTTGTTGTATAGCTCAGGGCTCTGCTCATCTATTTATCGCATCCTCCCCAACACAAAACACCGGCTGCTTTAATCATAAGTGACGGAGAACTTGTTAGGCTGATAACAGAGGAGCGGAGCAGGACAGAGCTACAGGACACAGGGCTTTGGAGATAGATAGCAAACCACTGGAGATATATGTGCCCAGCTCAGATTTCATGAATCGGGTTTACATCCACTTTAACCCCAACTCCTAATCCCAACCCTAACCTAACCTTAAAGTGTAAAAATTAGAGGACGCGGGGTGGGATGTCATTGCAAGAGTCTAAAACCAGGTCCCAGAAGGCATGATCCCGATATGCAATGTATAATTAAGGAATAGTTTAAGATTGTGGGACTTTAAACATGCCTTAGAGCAGTGGTTCTCAACTCCTGTCCTCAGGACCCACCAACAGGCCAGATTTTAAGTATTACCTTGAATACTGCAATCACTGAGTAGCAAATGATATCACCTGTGATGTATTTCAGTTATCTTGCAAACCTGGCCTGTTAGTGGGTCCCGAGGACTGGAGTTGAGAACCACTGCCTTAGAGGGACACAGATAGCTCAATAGGTGTAACAAAAAAATACAAAGTTTTTATTGATATCACATAGATAAAAAAAATCCATAAAGTTGTGCATCAGTCTCTGCGATGGACTTTCAGGACATATTACATCCAAGTCCTGGCACCTCTTTTCTATAAGTTACTATATTGATTGTGTACTGTCACTTTGTGAATTTTTATACATGACTTTGTGGATTTTTTATCTATGTGATATTAATAAAAACGTTGTATTTTTTACACCTATTGAGCTATCTGTGTCCCTGTAAGGCATGTTTAAAGTCCCACAATCTTTAGCTATTACTTACCTTAAAGTGATTGTAAAGGTTTTTTTGTTTTTTTTAATAACAAACATGTCATTCTTACCTGCTCTGTGCAAGAGTTTTGCACAGAGCGGCCATGATCCTCCTTTTCTGGGGTACCCCGGCGGCACTCCTGGCTCCTCCTCCTCATTGAGTGCCCCCATGGAGAGCCGCTATCCATGGGGGCACCCGTGTGGGCCGAGTCCTGCTGCTGCGTCCATTGACTCAAACCGCAGGACTCGGCCCCTATCCCGGCTCCCATGTCAATGGCTCTGGGGGCCTTCTGCACTACAGAAGGTTTTTCACCTTATTGCATTAAGGTAAAAAACCTTGAGACTTTGCAACCCCTTTAACTCTAACCCCTTACCCTAATGAAAAAAAAAAAATAATAATAATAATAAAAAAGAAATAAAAGCTGATGGAAAGTTGAAAAACCTATTAACAAAAATGTAACAATTATTATTTTTCTCTACTAGCTAATAAAAGAAGGCAAAGCTCAAAAACGCTGTATAAAAATGTGCAAATTGTGCATTAAAAATGTGCAAATCGTGCATAAAAATGCGCCAAAATCGTGTATAAGGCCACACAAAAAAAAAAAACGCCGGAAAAACGCTACAAGACACTACACTCAGGTGTGATTGCAGCCTTAAGGCCGGTACACACAATGCGAATTTCGGACGGAAATTTTAGTTTGACGGCCTGTCGTACGAAATTCTTACCGTTAGTTATGCTCCTTTCGACAGTCGCTTTTGATTTTTCGGCAGGCAAAAGCTGGATGTGCAAATTTTTGACGTATGGCAATGCAACGTCCGATCGGTCGTACGAAAATTGTCGTATTGTTAGTACGTTCTTCACTTTCAACATGAGACAAGCATCCAACAAAAAAACTGATGTTCTGTCATCTGAAAATCAATTGATTGATTGCTAATATTCGTAATCTACCTCCATTTAAGATAATCATTTGTATTGTTAACTGCAGACTACTTTATATCACTAATTATGTCTCAACTTTTTGGTCCCAAATGGGACAGTTTCTTGGATTCTATCCAACAAAAATGTACTCCTCCTACCAGGTCTACGGTCAATTTGGATGTGCACTTTATTAAATTAAAAAAGTTACTTATTAAAAAGTCCAATTTAGGCTGGCATATACGATTTTTTGAATGAAAAAATTGTGATACCAGTGCAAGGGAAAGTAACTAGATGTGGAGCTGCCCGTATCACAGACTATACTGTACTGTAAATTTATGGAACAAGATTTAAACCGCGCTACCACAGTTAATTTACATAGTTAATTGCGGTTTAAATCTTGTTCCATATACAAATTTTTGATAGGTACCTCAGGGAGGAGACAAATCCACTCGGCCTTCGAGTGCAGGTGTTTCCTTCTTTTGAGGTGCTGGATCAAGAATTTTGAGAGAAATGGGAAAAAACCTGACGCAATGCACATCCAAAATGATGGAAATGGTTAAAGAAAAATACCTCAAGGATTTGTCAGCCCTGGAGAGAGAAATTTAAATTTTGAGAATAGAGGGGGCGAAGTTACCCCAAAACACAGACCTGGTACACAAGAAAGATGCCAAATTCTATAAGGATCAAATGGCCTTTCTTGGGGGATACGCATAAAAGTGGGTTCGAAATCCAGAGAGGAAATTGAGGGGGATGTTCCAATGAAAGAACCCCCTTTGGGGTCACCCCCAACACCGGCCACCCCGATGGCACAACTACGAACATGAAAGATAGATCCGTTCGTGACCAAACAGAAGTAAATACACTTACTTTTGATATAATTCATTTGTCTTCACATCAGTTGACTGCAAGTGAAATGGAGGTACTACGTCTAGGACTTAATTTTTGCCCAGCAGTCAGAACAGATAAGTTTGAGTTGGTTAAGGACTTATACCTCTTTGCAAGAAATCTTACTTACAAATATATCTACAATAAGGAAAATGGGTCTGGTGAAACCATTCGGCATAAGGAGAGGTATTCATAGTGCGGGATTTTCGGGCCCTTAAGGCCCTGATCCAACTGCTGGATGAGAATGAAGGGATGGGTGCGGCTTCCCAGTCTGGGTCCTCCTCCTCTGATGAGGGGGACCCCGACGGGGAACCATCATCCATCAAGTTCAGAGGTAAATCTCGTCAGTTTCCGAAACTACAAACATGCCTGGCTATCTGGGCCTTTCTTAAGCAATCTGAAAAGGAATTTGATCGTCTTCCGCTGGACCTCCAGCGATCAACGAACCTCACTCAATCCCAATTCTCTGCCTACCGCGACTTGGCCCAGAATGACCACATTGTCATTAAGCCCTCGGACAAGGGTGGCAATGTGGTCATGATGGACCGAGCCTGGTATGAGGCCATGTGTATGAAACTTCTGTCAAACCATGATTGGTATCGACCCATATCAGAAGACCAGCTTGGACAGTGCCGTGCCCAATTCCAGTCTCTCACTTCTCAGGCATACCATCTTGGCCTCATCGACAAGGATCTCTTTGATCTTCTCCAGGTTAAGTGGCCAGTTACGGCCACTTTTTATGCACTACCCAAAGTGCATAAAAGTACTGTTGATCCACCAGGCCGTCCTGAAATCTCTGGAACAGGCAATCATACTGAGATGGCTAGCAAATACGTGGAACAGATAAGACCCCATGTGGCCAGATTGCCCTCTTACCTTAAGGATACACCCGAACGCCCGCACCAGAAGTGATGTCTGGGGGCCGCGCCGGCCTCGTCACTTCTGGTGGGACCAGAATAAGAACACAAGGAGTGCGGCGTCCCTCACAGCAGTCCCCAAGCTGAGCTCGGTACTGATGCAGTTGCCCATTTGTCACACTACAGGTAATGATGCATATTGAATGGCGGTGTTTGGTGTCTTGATGTTCCCAGACCTTAGTGATCTTGTGGTGAGCCATTACAGCACAGCTGATTTTCATGTGTGTTATAGGGTACCAATGACAAGTTACCTTTGAGGGAGAACTGCTATCAGAATGCTTGTCATTGCCCTCCCATCTGGGAGTGGACACAACTTTACATCTACCTCTGTGTTCAGCCTCCGGTCCAGTGCCCACTGGACCTGGCATACAGCTCTGGCGCTGTTGCCTCTCTTCCTAGAACAATAGCTGAAGCATTGCTGGGTAGGGGGAGTCGGATGCCTATGAATGTTTGTTCTATGACATGGGTGAGCATTATTACGGTCTATGTTTGATGTAACTAAATGACAAATGTAAACTATGTACTGTTTGTTATTCATGAGTACCATATATACTCAAGTATAAGCCGAGTTTTTCAGCACATTTTTTGTGCTGAAAAGGACCCCCCTTGGCTTATACTCGAGTCAGTGTCTGTGGGTGGTCTGAAGAGATGAGTACATTCACATTGCACAGAGCGCGCTGCTACTAAGAGCCACGCTGTGCATGAAACTGTGACCTAATTACACTGCAATGCAGAGAGAGCTGTCAGATTTTCAACTTGATGTCGGGAGGTGGGCGGGATGCGTGGGTGTCAGCTGTTCAGTCCCGCCCACCTCCTGATCTCAGTGAAGATCTGACAGCTCTCTCTCTCTGCATTCTCTGCATTCTCTGCATTCCAATGTAATTAGCTCACAGTTTCATGCACAGAGCGACTCATAGAAGCAGTGTGCTCTGTGCTTTGTGAATCTACCATACTCATCTCTTGTGCCAGTGCCAGCCAGTACCATGCAGTGCCAATCAGTGCCACCTGCCAGTACCATCCTGGGCAGGTGGTGGGCAGGTGGTATTGGCTACAATACTTGTGTTCTGGCTACAATCCCTGTGTAATGGCTGAGTCCCTGTGTTCTGGCTACAATTCCTGTGTTCTGGATACAATCCCTGTGCAATGGCTGAGTCCCTGTGTTCTGGCTACAATACCTGTGTTCTGGCTACAATTCCTGTGTTCTGGCTACAAACCCTGTGTAATGGCTGAGTCCCTGTGTTCTGGCTACAATACCTGTGTTCTGGCTACAATACCTGTGTAATGGCTACAATACCTGTGTAATGGCTACAATACCTGTGTTCTGGCTACAATCCCTGTGTAATGGCTACAATCCCTGTGTTCTGGCTACAATCCCTGTGTAATGGCTACACTACCTGTGTTCTGGCTACAATCCCTGTGTAATGGCTACAATTCCTGTGTTCTGGCTACAATTCCTGTGTTCTGGCTACAATCCCTGTGTAATGGCTACAATGCCTGTGTTCTGGCTACAATACCTGTATTATGGCTACAATACCTGTGTAATGGCTGAGTCCCTGTGTTCTGCCTACAATCCATGTGTTCTGGCTACAATTCCTGTGTTCTGGATACAATCCCTGTGCAATGGCTGAGTCCCTGTGTTCTGGCTACAATACCTGTGTTCTGGCTACAATTCCTGTGCCCTGGCTACAAACCCTGTGTAATGGCTGAGTCCCTGTGTTCTAGCTACAATACCTGTGTTCTGGCTACATTCCCTGTGTAATGGCTACAATACCTGTGTTCTGGCTACAATCCCTGTGTAATGACTACAATACCTGTGTTCTGGCTACAATACCTGTATTCTGGCTACAATACCTGTGTTCTGGCTGCTGCATTTCCCACCCTAGGCTTATACTCGAGTCAATAACTTTTCCCAGTTTTTTGTGGTAAAATTAGGTGCCTGGGCTTATATTCGGGTCGGCTTATACTCAAGTATATACGGTAGTAACAACTTTTTTTGTCTGTAGTAGAAAGTAAGGAGTTACCCAAGAAGAAGCATTAACCTGCTAAACGTCGGTACTACCTCCTCTACTTGATGCATAAGTTCCAATGTAACGTTCCAATTTTCTACATATACTGGATTTTAAATGAATTTGTGTATTACATAAATATATATTTTAAACATATTGATTGTCTCAACACTGCTCAAGAAATGTCCATTAAAGTCCCGTTTTGAAACTGCTAGCCCAGGCGGCACACCTATTAATATTGACTTAGAAAAATGACCAAAGATGCTCAGCCCAAGTGTGACTACAGACGATTTTTGAACAAACTTCATATAAATATTCACAAGACAATTCTCAGTACAATCACTGATTTGATGAATGTCATTTAAAATGTCTTCAAATTTTTTTTGGTTTGCTTTTAACATTCGGTTTTGGAATGAATGGAATTTCCTGAACTGAGCCCATATACACCGTTACAAATGTGCGCGTTCGAGAAAAAATTTCCAACTCGCTCCTCCAAATTTTCTCCTCACTATGGTTGAATTCAAACATTGATTTGATTTGACACCACTAATGATTAGAAAATCGAACGAATGTTCTTAGCCACCCGTATAACTTACTTATCGGCAAGGTGTCACTGCTGCTCCGGATCATGTGCCTAGTACTTAATCCTGCACTTCTGGGTCTGGGGTATACATGCTCGCCGCCGCGGTCCACTCCCGCTGTGATTATACACAGCAGGTACAGTGGACTCGATGTCTGCTGGCACCTATCGATCATCCAGCACAGAGGCAGAACGGCGGTCTGCCTATGTAAACAGGGAAGATCACCCTTCTGGGAAGGCATGGATCCTATGTTCCTGCAAAGCAGGGACATAGATCCATTTCTTTCCCTAGTAAAAGCACCTCCCCCACAGTGTAGTAAAACACAGGCCAGGCACATGGTTAACCCTTTGATCTCCCCTGATGTTAACCTCTTCCCAGCCCGTGTCATTAGTACAGTGACAGTGCTTATTTTTAACACTCATCACTGTATTAGTGTCACTGGTCCCCAAAAAGTGTCAGTTAGTGTCTGACGTCCGACGCAATATCGCAATCCCGCTATAAGTCGCTGATCACCACCATTACTAGGAAAAATGTTTTTTAAAAAATACATAAATAAAAATATCCTATAGTTTGTAAACACTATAACTTTTGCACAAACCAATCAATAGACACGTATTGGGATTTTTTTAAATCAAAAATATGTAGCAGAATGCATATTGGCCTAAATTAATGAAGAAATTTGGGCAGCACAGTGGTATAGTGGATAGCACTTTTGCTTAGCAGCAAAAGGGGTCGCTGGTTCGAATTCCAACCCCGACACTACCTGCCAGCAGTTTGCATGTTCTCCCTGTGCCTGCGTGGGTTTCCTCCGAGTACTCCGGTTTCCTCCCACACTCCAAAGACATGCTGATAGGTAAATTAGATCCTGTATAAATTGGCTCTAGTATGTGTATGACTGTGAGTTAGGGAACTTATATTGTAAGCTCCTTGAGGGCAGGGACTGATGTGACTGTACAATGTGTATGTAAAGCACTGCATAAAAATTACAGCGTTATATAAGTACCTGAAATAAATAAAATAAGAAATTAGATATTTCTATTTTTTATTGGACGTTTTATAGCAGAAAGTAAAAAATATGGATACATTTTTTTTTTCAAATGGTCCGTCTTTTCTGGTTATAGCGCAAAGAAAAAAAAAAAAACGCAGAGATAATCAAATACCACCATAGCCATACCACTCTATTTGTGAGGGGAAAAAAAGACATCAATTTTATTTATTTACAACATTGCATGACCGCTCAATTGTCAGTTAAAGTAACGCAGTGCCGTATTGCACAAAAAAATGGCCTGGTCAGGAAGGGGGGTAAATTTTCCGGAGGGCAAGTGGTTAAAATGAAACATTTCAAACAAAATTCTGCTATTGTTTGGCCAGCTTTAGCCCTGTTGCACTGTGAGGAAGGTGCCTGTTCACATCAAGGAGTAGCGCGTTTTTTTGAAAAGGGGCAGGTGCTTCTTTTGGTGCAGTGCAGCGCATTTTGACCCTTATAAATGCTTGTAAAATGCTTATATATGCATTTTTTGGGCGGTTTTGGCAGTCTTGTTTATAAAATTTAGTCTGCCACTCCTAGAAAGAAAATGCATGATGCATGAAAACTTGTCAAAACCACTAAAACGCACTGAAAAATGAATCATAATGCAGCAGAACTATTGTGAGTCCATGCTTATAGGCTGAATATTTATTTATTACAGATACTTATACATGGACATGCGCACAGGGTGTGCTGGGTGTGCTTGGGCACACCCTAATCACTCTGTGTGGTGCCGATTCCCCCTGCTACCTGGCATCCCCTGTCTCTCTGATGAGGTTGCACTGATGGGCACTGGTAGGCTGCACTGATGGGTACTGATAGGCTGCACTAATAGGCACTTATAGGCGGCACTGATAAGGCGGCACTGATGGGCACTGATGAGGCTGCATTGATATGCGACACTGAAGGGCACAGATAGGCGGCACTGATGGGCACCGATAGGCAGCACTGATGAGAACTGATAAGGTGGCACCTATCAGGCTGCACTGATATGCGACACTGATGGACACTGATAGGCTGCAATGATGGGCGGCACTGATAGACGACACTGATGGGCAAAAAAAGAATGCATCGTAATGCAGAGGTATTATTGTGAGTCCATGCTTACAGATTGGATATTTATTTATTACAGGCACTTATACATAGATGTGTGCACAGGGTGTGCTGGTGCCCACCTGTGCCCACCCTAATCCCTCTGTGCGGTACCTATTCCCCTTGCTTCCTGGCTTCCCCAATCTCTCCCCTGCAGTGCTGCCAACTTCCCTCCTCTCCTGTCCCACTGACTGCAGCGGGGGGGATGTATCCAGATAAATGAATGAACACAGTGAGTGATCTGTACTGATCGCTCCTGTGTTCATTCTTAACTGAAGCATAGTAAACTATGTTTATTATGCTTCAATTTGTGAATGAGCAGGAAGCTGCTCAGCAGAGAGCACTTCCTTCCCATTCGTTCACTGTCCAGTGCAGCTGAAGCGGCAGTGAAAATGACTGGGGAAGTTTCGTCCTCAGTTCCTTTCTCTCGATTTAAGACCCCTGATATTTCACTAAAGCCCCCTGATGGGGCTCATGAAAAAATTGTAAAAAAAAAATAACAATATTATAAAAAATCATTTTAAAAAATTGTAAAAAACAAATAACAATATTATAAAAAATCATTTTAAAAAATTGTAAAAAAAATAAAAACTACTACTGACACCATCCACTGCCCTACTGACACTGTCCAATGCTCTGCTAATATACACACATGTATGTTTGTGCTGTGGGGTGTACACCCTAATGCAATAGGCTGCGCACTCCAATATACTTATATAAGGACATCAATTTACGCAGCGCTTAACATATATATTGTACATTCACATCAGTCCCTGCCCTCAAGGAGCTTACAATCTAAGGTCCCTGACTCACATTCATACACATACTAGGGCCAATTTAGACAGGAGCCAATTAACCTACCAGCATGTCTTTGGAGTGTGGGAGGAAACCCACGCAGTCACAGGGAGAACATGCAAACTCCATGCAGGTAGTGTCATGGGCGTCCGCAGGTAGGGGCAAGGGGGGGCAATTGCCCCCCCCTGGAATCAGGCATCAGATCAGGGGTTCCCCACTAGGTCCTTATCCTCTTGAGCCATGTATGCAGTTTCTGACAGTCTCTTGGGCCATGTATGCAGTCTCTGACCATTTCCTGTACCATGTCCGCAGTCTCTGACTGTCTCCTGTGCTATGTCTGCAGTCTCTGACTGTCTCCTGTGCTATGTATGCAGTCTCTGACTGTCTCCTGTTCCATGTCAGCAGTCTCTGATCGTATCCTGTACTATGTCTGCAGTCTCTGACCATCTCCTATACTATGTCCGCAGTCTCTGACCGTCTCCTGTACCATGTCTGCAGTCTCTGACTGTCTCCTGTACCATGTCTGCAGTTTCTGACCGTCTCCTGTATCATGTCCACAGTCTCTGACTGTCTCCTGTATCACGTCTGCAGTCTCTGACCATCTCCTGGATCACGTTTGCAGTCTCTGACCATCTCCTGTATCACGTTTGCAGTCTCTGACCATCTCCTGGATCATGTCTGCAGTCTCTGACCATCTCCTGTATCACATCTGCAGTCTCTGACCATCTCCTGGATCATGTCTGCAGTCTCTGACCATCTCCTGTACTACGTCTGCAGTCTCTGACCGTGATAATGTAATTATGACATTGTCAAAAAGGGGCAGAGCATGGATGACCTTGAAATTATGCCCCCCCCCTGGAAAAAGTTCTGCGGACTCCCATGGGTAGTGTTGTGGTTGGGATTCGAACCAATGACACTAGTGCTGCTAGCTGGAAGTGCTTACCACTTGCATATAAAAGTCAACAGTAGCAGCCCCACACGAGATAGCATCAATTGTATAAGTAGTAAAAAAAAAAAAAAAAAAGATAATTTTAGCATCAATAGTATAATTTTTAAAAATAATAATTATTTATAATTTTAGATTTTATTTTATATTAATATATAATTAGTTTATTTTATAATATTTCTTTCCCAGATTCATTTTTAATACATTCACCTGATTCCTTGCAGGGTGCCTCTTTTTCACCTTTATCATAGCAACGCGGTCGCTATATACAAAACCTGCTATGGGAGAAATACTATTATCTCAGTTATAGCCATATTAAAACCACATTGATATTTTGCTGTTTTATACTGAGGTTTTGGAAAGAAGCACAAAAAAAAAACCTGAAAAAATAAAAAAAGTAGTAATAAATGATAACAAATAAGATAAAACTTATAGACAGCAATATAAACCAAAACATAAAAAAAAAGCAGAAATCCAGAAATGAGGACCCGAGCAGAAAACATCCAGACGTGAATGGTCTTCCCCAGGTGTAATATATATTGTAATGATGTGTTTTCACATCTAATATTCCCCAGTTCCTCGTGTCTGCTGTAAGTGTTCGCTCACATGCAATCACAACTGACAGAAACAACAGAAAACAGCGCTCGAGTCGTATTCGTTTCCCGCAGTTTACATCTGATAAATATTCTCTGATAAAGTGTGGCTCTTTCAGTTCATTCTTCTCCCCAGAAATGGGAAGCCGGCCAGAACGGCTGTCGATTGTATCAATATCTTTATAAAATACGGTTTAACAAAGCGAATATTTCACGCCAGTTACAATCATAGACTTTATTCAAAACAGAGCTCCAGCCAAAAATAACGAGATAGAAATAGCTCATTAAAAGATAAAAAAACAAAACCAGCTTTTACTGCAATATTCAGCTTCAATCCAGCAATTGCCATACTTTTAATGGGCCAGCAACATTCAACCTACTTCCTCTGAGCCCAGGTCATCTTAGACCCGCCCCCAGCCTGTGACTGGACAGGAGAAGTAACACAGCGATGAGTTCATTTCTCTGTCACCCTGATTTCTCCTCCTATCAAAATGCTTCTTGTCAGTACAGCCGATCTGCTCCTGAACTGCTTCTGGTGAATTTTTGGAAGATGAAGAAGTTAAAATAAAAAAATGTACAAGTTTTATTTTTTGTTTTTTACATACGGTCAACAGTGCAATACAACTTCATCATATAACTGTGTGGGAAGGTCTTGGAACACTGACTGGTGAAAGTTTGAAAAAAAACAAACATTTTTTTCAATTTTGTTTTTACTTTTTTTATTGTGGAATTCCCTTCCGCAATTGGTGGTGTCAGCGGGGGTATTGATATTTTTAAAAGACTCTTGGACGTGCATCTTAACCACTTCAGCCCCAGAAGGATTTCCCCCTTTAGGACCAGAGCACTTTTTGCAATTCGGCACTGCGTTGTTTTAACTGACAATTGCGCGGTCGTGCGACGTTGTACCCAAACTAAATTTGGGTCCTTTTTTTCCCCAAAAATAGAGCTTTCTTTTGGTGGTGTTTGATCCCCTCTGCGTCATTTCTGATCACTGCTATAAACAAAAAAAGAGCGACAATTTTGCAAAAAAAAAAAAAAACTATATTTCTTACTTTTTGCTAAAATACAAATCCCAAAAAAAAAAAAAATATATAAAAAAAACAATTTTTTTCATCAGTTTTGGCCGATTTATATTCTTCCTCATATTTTTGGTTAAAAAAATTGCGATCGGCGTATACTGACTGGTTTGCACAAACGTGTCCGCGTTTACGAATGATGAGAATTCATTTATGGGGTTTTTATTTATTTTTATTTTTTACTTGTAATGCGGCGGACATGTCGGACCATTTTGACACTTTTTTGGGACCATTGACATTTATACAGCGATCAGTGCTATGAAAATGCACTGCTTACACTGTAAATGCCATTGGCAGTGAAGGGGTTAACCTGGGGAGGGCATTCTAAGGGTTAACTGTGTTCCCTGTGTGTGTTACTAACTGTATGGGGGCTGGGCTGAGTGGGGGAGGAGAGAGATCGTTGCTCCCATACACAGGGAGCCTGTGATCACATTCCTTCCCCCCTGTCAGAATAGGCATGGGTTTACATACACGGACCTCCGTTCTGTCACTGGGGGGGAGCGATCGCAGGTAGCCGGCGGAGATCGAGTCCACCCTACCCGCTCCCTGGCTCCCCCGTAACACAGTGAGCACGCTCATGATCCGCAATCTCGCAGCCGCCGTCAGGTGATGCCGGTTTGCGATATCGAACCACTTTGCCGCCGGGCGGTCGGCAAGTGGTTAAAGGACACAGCATACAGGGATATGGAAAATGATTATCAACACTGACACACATACACCTACACAGGTTGAACTGGATGGACGGTTGTCTTTATTCAACCTTCCCAAATATGTAACTATACTGTATAACCACCTCCCTCCTGCCTGGACCAATTTTCAGTTTTTAGCGCTGTCACTATTTGAATGACAATTGCGCGGTCGTGCGACGTTGTACCCAAACAAAATTTACGTCCTTTTTTCCCCCACAAATAGAGCTTTCTTTTGGTGGTATTTGCTCACCTCTGCGATTTTTATTTTTTGCGCTATAAACAAAAAAAGAGCGGCAATTTTGAAAAAAGAACATTTTTTTTTACTTTTTGCTATAATACATATCCAAAAATTAAAAATTAAAAAAAAGACATTTAGTCTTCAGTTTAGGCCGATATATATTCTTCTACTTATTTTTGGTAAAACAAAAATCACAATAAGCGTATTTTGATCGGGTTGCACAAAAGTTATAGCGCCTACAAATGATGGAAATTGGTTTATGGCGTTTTTATTATTTATTTCTTTTTTTTACTAGTAATGGTGGCGATCTGCGATTTTTATCGAGACTGCGATATTGCGGCAGACATGTCAGACATTTTTGACACTTTTTTGGGACCAATGACATTTATACAGCAATCAGAAATTTAAATATCCACTGATTACTGTATAAATGTCATTGGCAGGGAAGGGGTTAACACTAAGGGGGTGATCAAGGAGTTAAATGTGTTCCCTGTATGTGTTCTAACTGTGTGTGGGGGGGGGGGGCTGACAGGGACATAACAGGTCTAACTGATCCCATTTACAGGGATCAGTAGATCTGTCATGCCCCCCCTCACAGAGCGGGGAACCAGGAGAGTGATCATGGCTCCCATATACAGGAAGCCTGTGATCACATTCCTTCTCCCTCTGTCAGGACAGAGAGCTGTGTGTTTACATACACGGACCTCCGTTCTGTCACTGCGGGGGAGCGATTGCAGGTAGCTGGCAGAGATCGAGTCCGCCCGACCCGCGGGCACGCTCACGCAGCGTGCAGCGGCTGCGATCTGAAGTGGTTAAATATTACATTTTTTTTTTTAACAATTTTTTTAACACCCTATGACCAGAGCACTATAATGTTACTATAGTGGAAAAGTGATCAGGATTTTTATTTACACATTATGATTGGTTATAGCAATTCTTTTAATTGCTATAAGCAAGCATTTTACTGAATGATAAATGATTACTGATACTGTGATTAGCTGTGATTGGCCAAAGCTAATCACATGGTACAGATGGGTTATAATTGGCCCTGTCTGCACCATGTGATTACATTGACCAATCACAGCTAGCAACAGAATTGTAAACAATGGATTGCATGAAAGGAAGCTATCCATTGTTTACAACTGTCATGTGAACTGCTGTGATTGGTCACAGTGGTCACATGATACAGGCAGCGAGCCAGTACACTCATCAGTCATCAGCTTTGTCTGATGGATAATATATTTAGGGATGACTCACAATTAGAGTTGCCACCTCATCCCTTTAAACCCGAACACATATTAATTACACAGGTTCTGTGGCTGATTAAGGTGGTAATTAAACTCACTTGGTGCCTCGTCTGCATTAAATCAGCCACAGAGCCTGTGTAATTCATATGTGTTCGGGTTTAAAGGAATGAGGTGGCAACCCTACTCACAATAGGAATCGTACATGAACGAGCTGTGCGCCCCGTGTGATTCACATGCAGTTCAGTGCGATGCGATTTGACCCCATTCATTTTCATTAGGCTCAAATCGCACTAAACCGCACCAAAAGTAGTGCATACTTTTGGAAACTCACTGCAACCAGATTGCATGGTACTTCTGTACGATGTGATCCAATGCCCGCAAACGCACTGCGCTTGCGACCTGAGTTTGGGGTGTCATTAAAGAGGAGTTCTGCCCCCCATGGAAAAATTAAAAGTCAGCAGCTATAAATACTGTAGCTGCTGACTTTTAATATTAGGGCACTTACCTGTCCAGGGTTCCCGATTTTCGGATCGGTTCTCGGATGCTGCCACCGCTATTTGTAGTAAGGGAACTGGCCCGGCAGCGGAAGAAGGAGGAAGGGGCCAAACTTCTGAGGGAAGTCACTGCGGGGGAGTTTCCCAGGAGCGGGGAAGGGTTCCTGTCAAAAACAGGTACCTGTTTCCCCCTCCCCCCTGAAAGTTGCCAAATGTGGCACTGGAGGGGGGTAGGAAGCAGATAAGTGGAGTTTCACTTATGGGTGGAACTCCGCTTTAGGTTCTCATTGACACTCTCTACAGATTGCAACTGCAGTGTGTTCTGAGCACATTGTGGGAAAAAGCACAGAACGCAGGTTTCCCGCACCGTATTCTGGTGTAAACGGGGTCTAATTGATGCATTTATTATCACAGAGCTGCATTCATTTGCTCATTTTGATTATGGGGGAACTAATAGAGAGGGATATATATCTGGGGTGTTGCAGAGAAAGTGCAGAGAAGAGCAACCAAACTAATAAGAGGCATGGAGGAGCTCAGCTATGAGGAAAGATTAGAGGAACTGAATGTATTCTCTCTTGAGAAGAGAAGATTAACCACTTGCTGGCGTGCACCCGGGACTATCTGTGACTGCTGTGTCCAGGAGACCCGGCGCATCACGGATCACAGTAAAGGGCCACTCGCAGCGGCCCTTTACCATGTGATCACTCTATCAAATGATGGAGCGATCAGATGTAAACAAGATGGCGCTTGTCTCTCCCCTCTCTGTACGGATCGGTACAGTGTGAGAGGAGAGGGGGAGAGATCGGATGTAGCAGTGCTGTTGACAGGATCTGAAGTGCCCACAGCGCTGCTCTGTGACAGTTCAGTTACACTCACCCCATTCATCCATCCATGCTTACCCATCCATCCTCATCCATGCTCACCCATCCATCCGTGCTCAGACATGCATCCGTGCTCAGCCAACCATCCGTGCTCAGCCATCCATCCATGCTCATTTATGCCATACCACATTAGTTCTCATCCAGGACACATCCATGCCACTACACTGCCCATCCATGCCACTACAGTGCCCATCAGTGCCACTACACTGCCTCACAATAGTGTAATAGGTTGTCAAATTAGATTTGAAATTTATGCCCCTAGAATGCCTGACGATGCTCACTCAGGAGAAGTAGCAGAATATATTTTGGGGTGTAATTTTTGCTAGGTACATGCTGTGTGTTAGAAATATTGTAGAAATGGACAACTTTGTGTAAAAAAAAAGTGCGTTTTCATTTTCTTTCCACATTTTCCAAAAACGTGTGAAAAAAATGTTCAAAAGACTCATTATGCCTCCTAGATTATACGTTGGGGTGTTTACTTTCCAAAATGGGGTAATTTTTTGGGAATTTCCATTGTCCTGGTGCTCCAGGGCCTTCAAAAGTGCAAAAGGGAGTCAAGAAATTATATGTGTAATTTATGCTCCTAGAACGCGTGATGGTGCTCCCTGCATGTTGGGTCTCTCTGTATGGGGCTAGGCTGTGTAAAAGTCTCACACATGTGGTATCGCCATACTCAGGAGGAGTTGTAGAATGTGTTTTGGGGTGTAATTTGTGGTATGCATATGCTGGGTGTGAGAAATAACCTGTTAACATATGACAATTTTGTGAAAAAAAAAAGAGAAAAAAATCTTCATTTTGCAAAGAATTGTGGGAAAAAATTACAACTTTCAAAAACTCACCATGCCTCTTACTAAATACCTTGGAATGTCTACTTTTCCAAAAGGGGTCATTTGGGGGGTATTTGTACTTTCCTGGCTTAATAGGGTCTCAAGAAATGAGATAGGCCGTCAGTACATCAGGTGTGATTAGAGTTGAGCGGACACCTGGATGTTCGGGTTCGGGTTTTCGTGGAAAAGTTTGGGTTCGGGTTTGGTCCGAACTTGACCCCGGACCCCGAACCCCATTGAAATCAATGGGGACCCAAACTTTTGGGCACAAAAATGGCTGTAAAAAAGTCCTGGAAAGTGCTAGAGGGCTGCAAAAGGAAGAAAAGTGGGGGTAAGAGTAGGACAAGTGCCCTACAAAGAAATGGGGATAGGGAAATAACAATAATCTGTCCTGCAACAGCAGGAACCTGACCCTATACGAGTAGGCGATGATTTTAGAACAATAATCTGTCCCTTTCAGCACCGACATTCCCTGTCTAATAACAAGATATTAGTAGAGGATCAAGATTTCCCTCTCCAAGGACGACCACGACTTTCCCTGTCTAATAACAAGATTTTAGTAGCGGATGAGCATATCCCAGTCCAAGGACGACAAC
>BLSH010081543.1:340255-347755 GCA_018402905.1 Glandirana rugosa
CTCTTAATGTGGGTCCCGTTCTCTTCACCATGACACGTCTCAGGTAGGTATGTCTTATTCTTGTCTATGGCTCTTAATGTGGGTCGTATGTCCTGTTCTCTTCACCATGACACGTCTCAATCTGTTCTTATTCTGTATGGATGGACTCTGCACAGTACCACTTCTCTTGCCCTGGGTGTAATTCTCAGTATCTGTTCTTATTCTGTATGTATGGACTCTGCACAGTACCACTTCTCTTGTCCTGTATGCCGGGTGTAATTCTCGGTATCTGTTATAATTCTGTATGGATGGACTCTGCACAGTACCACTTCCCTTGTCCTGTATGCTGGGTGTAATTCTCAGTATCTGTTCTTATTCTGTATGTATGGACTCTGCACAGTAACACTTCTCTTGTCCTGTATGCTGGGTGTAATTCTCGGTATCTGTTATAATTCTGTATGGATGGACTCTGCACAGTACCACTTCTCTTGCCCTGGGTGTAATTCTCGGTATCTGTTGCTCGGATTGGCTTTGCTGTGTAAGCTGTTCTGGGAGAACGTCTGCGGTGAGGATGGTTTTCATGTCTTCTCTGTGTGGTTAACACTTTGTTAGGTGTGAAGTTTTGAGCTGTTAGTGCGACATCTCAGCACCTGTCCTGGGGATGCGCGGCGCGGGGCGGGCAGCTCGCCACCACGGAGGCCCCATCGCCTGGCATCTGTGCTGTAGATGGGGCAGGTGCTGCCACAACGTTTCTATATTTACTCCTGGGGTGAGCAGCTGATGGGGGGGCAACGAGAAGGTGGGAGCACCCCGCAATCTTTATTTATAGTCACCCAATTGTAACTTTTTTCTAAGAAAATGAAAGAATTATTAAAGGTGAGGAGTTTCGGGTTCGAGTTGAGTGAGGCTTCCACCCACAGGTGGCCCATTAAATGCTGGTTGACCAGGCAAGCTATTTAGCCAAAGTTGGCCTTTCTGCCCCATTCTCCATCTGCTGTATGGAAGCCAACAGCCGGGGGCCCCAGAAGATGTCATTGACCAAATATGATCACAACCAAAGGTGGTCAAGGTCTCCATCAAGGATACATGGCTGCTGAATGTAAACAGATACTGAGGACCTCAGGATACCAACGTTCCTGGGATCCTTGGTAAGGTCCTTGGTAAAGTCAATGACCACATTTGGTCATGGCCATGATCAAATGTGGTCAATGACATCATCAAGAATCATTGGCTTCTGAACGTAAACAAACAGCTGGGGATCTCAGAAAAGGTTGATCACCAAATATGATCATGACCATATTTTGGTTAATGACATCACTGAGGACCTCAGCAGATGTCATTGACCAAATATGGTCTTGACCGAATGTGGTCAATGACATCATCAAGGATCCCTGGCTACTGTATGCAAACAAACAGCCCAGGGACCCCAGGAGACATCATTGATCAGATATGGTCATGACCAAATGTGGTCAATTACAGCCTCAAGGAGCCCTGGCTACTGTATGCAAACAAACACTGGGGTCTCCAGGGGATGTTATTGACCAAATATGGTCTTGATCAAATGTGGTCAATGACATCATCAAGGATCCCTGGCTACTGTATGCAAACAAACAGCCCAGGGGCCCCAGGAGACATCATTGATCAGATATGGTCATGACCAAATGTGGTCAATTACAGCCTCAAGGATCCCTGGCTACTGTATGCAAACAAACAGCCCGGGGACCCCAGGAGTTGATCAAATATTGTTATGGCCAAATGTGGTCAATAACTTCACCAAGGATGCCAGTTGCTGAAAGTAAACAGAGAACTGAGGACCACAGGATACAACGTTCCTGGGATCCTTGGTGTAAATTCTTTGCTAAAGTCATTGACCACATTTGGTCATGACCATATTTGGTCAATGACATCACTGAGTATCCCCAACTGCTGCATGTAAACAAACAAGTGGGGATCCCAGGAGACGTTACTGATCAAATATGGGCATGCCCCAAATGTGGCCAATAATATCACCAATGGTCCTCAGTTGCTGTATGTAAGCAAACAGTCGGGGACCCCAGGAAACGTCATTGATCAAATATGGTCATGCCCAAATGTGGTCAATGACATCATCAAGGAGCCCTGGCTACTGTATGTAAACAAACACGGGGGTCTCCAGGAGATGTTATTGACCAAATATGGTCTTGACCTAATGTGGTCAATGACATCATCAAGGATCCCTGGCTACTGCATGCAAACAAATAGCTCAGGGACCCCAGGAGACATCATCGATCAGATATGGTCATGACCAAATGTGGTCAATGACATCCTCAAGGATCCCTGGCTACTGTATGCAAACAAACACGGGGGTCTCCAAGGGATATTATTGACCAAATATTGTCTTGACCTAATGTGGTCAATGACATCATCAAGGATCCCTGGCTACTGTATGCAAACAAACATCTCAGGGACCCCAGGAGACACCATTGATCAAATATGGTCATTACCAAATGTGGTCAATGACATCATCAAGGAGCCCTGGCTACTGCATGCAAACAAACAGTCCAGGGACCCTAGGAGACATCATCGATCAGATATGGTCATGACCAAATGTGGTCAATTACAGCCTCAAGGAGCCCTGGCTGCTGTATGCAAACAAACACTGGGGTCTCCAGGAGATGATATTGACCAAATATGGTCTTGGCCTAATCTGGTCAATGACATCATCAAGGATCCCTGGCTACTGTATGCAAACAAACAGCCCGGGGACCCCAGGAAACACCATTGATTAAATATATTCTTGACCCAATGGGGTCAATGACTTTACTAAGTATCCTTGGCTGCTGATTGTAAACAAACACTGGGGTCTCCAGGAGATGTTGACCAAATATGGTCTTGACCTAATGTAGTCAATGACATCATCCAAGATCCCTGACTACTGCATGCAAACAAACAGCCCCGGGACCCCAGGAGACGACATTGATCAAATGTGGTCAATGACATCATCTAGGATCCCTGGCTTCTGTATGTAAACAAACTCTGGGGTCTCCAGGAGATGTTATTGACCAAATATGGTCTTGACCTAATGTTATCAATGACCCCAAACCCATTCACATGGGGGGGGGGGGCAGGATCTGGGGGCCCCAGATTCCGATAAGCCCCCACGCCCGCAGACCCCCACAACCACCTCCAAGAGTTGTGGGGAAGAGGTGAGGTACTTTGAGGACAAAGCCACCCTGACCCCAAAGCACCCCCCATGTTACAGGCATGTGGCCTGGTATGGTTTAGTAGGGGGGGTGGGGGGGCACTTGCTCGTCCCCTCCCTTTCCTGACCTGCCGGGCTGCATGCTCGGATAAGGGTCTGGTATTGATTTGGGACGCCGTTTTTTTCCCGATTTTTATTTTTGCTAGCAATTTGAGTTTTATTTTACATTCAGCTGTCGGAGAGAAACCCCGCTGACAGCTGATGACTCATCGATTGTTAAGGACGTAGCGGCCAGCTGTGTGTTTAAAGTGAAAAAAACAAAACTGCAAAAACGCATCATAAACGCAACATTTGCGGTTTTCGGTGTGACTCCGTTGAAGTCTTTTACACGCAAAGCGCAATCTGCTGTGGGGGGGGGGGAGTTCCTGAACCTTTTAAAAAAAAAACGCAGCGCTGCAAAACGCACAAATGTGAACTACATCCATAGGAAACCATGTTCAATGGACTGTAGTGCGATTCTGCAAAACGTACCCAAAAAAACCTAGGTGGCGGCTGATGAAATTTTAGGATGGGGGCACCAGACCTTTTTGACCCCTCCCTCTTCTCATAAGCCCCACCCCCTATAGATTCCACCCATTGTGTCAGGAGTATACAGCCCAGCATCACCAGATAGGGTACACAGCATCGCCAGATAGGGGTATACAGCACCACAGATAGGGGTATACAGCACCACCGATATGGGGTATATACAGCACCACAGATAGGGGTATATACAGCACCACAGATAGGGGTATACAGCACCACAGATAGGGATGTATACAGCACCACGTATAGGGGTATACAGCACCGCGTATAGGGGTATACAGCACCATATATAGGGGTATAGAGCACCACAGATAGGGGTATACAGCATCACCAGATAGGGGTATACAGCACCACAAATAGGGGTATACAGCACCACATATAAGGGTATACAGCACCATAGATAGGGGTATACAGCACCACATATAGGGGTATATAGCACCACAGATAGGGATATACAGCACCACGTATAGGGGTATACAGCACCACAGATAGGGGTATACAGCACCATAGATAGGGGTATACAGCACCACGTATAGGGGTATACAGCACCATATATAGGGGTATACAGCACCACAGATAGGGGTATACAGCACCACATATAGGGGTATATAGCACCACAGATAGGGGTATACTGCACCATAGATAGGGGTATACAGCACCACATATAGGGGTATATAGCACCACAGATAGGGGTATACAGCACCACATATAGGGGTATATAGCACCACAGATAGGGGTATACATCACCACAGATAGGGGTATACAGCACCATAGATAGGGGTATACAGCACCACAGATAGGGGTATACAGCACCAGGGGCGTAACGATAGGGGTTGCAGGGGTTGCAATTGCAACCGGGCCCCATGGTCCAGGGGGCCCATGTGCCTCCCTTGTACACCTGAATAGGAGGGATGCCGGGGGTGGCATTTAGAGGACCCAATCTCCTCCATTTTCCTCTATCCAGTTTACTTGTCTTCTGTTGTTCCCAGGGCCCCTGTGTGCTTCCCTGGCCCCCCTGGGGCCTGCTGCAGAACTTGTGAAAGGGCCCCACTGCAGTACCGTAATAAAGGGACCCACGATAGGAGTAAAGGGCCCCAGGATCAGTGGGAAGAGGGAAGGGCCCTGGCCAGGGGTCAGGGGGCCCTTCATAATTTCTTGCACCGGGGCCCTGAAGGTTCTAGTTACGCCTCTGTACAGCACCATAGATAGGGGTATACAGCACCACAGATAGGGGTATACAGCATTACATATAGGGGTATACAGCACCACAGATAGGGGTATACAGCACCACAGATAGGGGTATACAGCACCACAGATAGGGGTATATACAGCACCATAGATAGGGGTATACAGCACCACATATAGGGATATACAGCACCACAGATAAGGGTATACAGCACCACATATAGGGGTATACAGCACAACAGATAGGGATAAACAGAATCACAGTAAGGGATATACAGCATCACAGATAGGGATATACAGCACCACAGATAGGGATATATACAGCACCATAGATAGGGGTATATACAGCACCACAGATAGGTATATACAGAACCACAGATAGGGATAGGGGTATACAGCACCATAGAGAGGGGTATACAGCACCATAGATAGGAATATACAGCACCACATATAGAGGTATACAACACCACAGAAAGGGGTATACAACACCACAGATAGGTATATACAGCACCACAGATAAGGATATACAGCACCATAGATAGGGGTATACAGCACCATAGATAGGGGTATATAAAGCACCACAGATAGGGGTATATACAGCATCCCAGATAGGGATGTATACAGCACCATAGGGGTATATAAAGCACCACAGCTAGGGATAGGGATATACAGCACCACAGATAGGAGTATACAGCACCATAGATAGGGGTATACAGCACCACAGATAGGGGTATATACAGCATCCCAGATAGGGATGTATACAGCACCATAGGGGTATACAGCACCATAGATAGGGATATACAGCACCACAGCTAGGGATAGGGATATACAGCACCACAGATAGGGGTATACAGCACCACAGATAGGGGTATACAGCACCACAGATAGGGGTATACAACACCACAGATAGGGACATATACAGCACCATAGATAGGGGTAGATACAGCACCACAGTGTCTGGAGAGCAGGGAGCGGGCAGCAGGCAGAGTGGTGTCCGGGGAGCAGGGAGTGGGCAGCAGGCAGAGCGCTGTCCGGGGAGCGACAGCAAGCAGAGCAGTGTCCAGAGAGCAGGCAGCAGACAGAGTGGTGTCTGGAGAGCAAGGAGCGGGCAGCAGGCAGAGCGGTGTCCGGGGAGCAAGGAGCGAGCAGCAGGCAGAGCGGTGTCTGGGGAGCAGGGAGTGCGCAGCAGGCAGAGCAGTGTCCGGGAAGCAGGGAGCGGGCAGCAGGCAGAGCGGTGTCTGAGGAGCAGGAAGCGAGCAGCAGGCAGAGGACAGCAGGCAGAGTGGTGTTCGGGAAGCAGGGAGGGGGCAACAGGTAGAGTGTTATTCAGGGAGTGGGCAGCAGGCAGAGCGGTGGCAGGGAAGCAGGGAGCGGACAGCAGGCAGAGCGGTGTCCGGGGAGCAGAGAGCGGGCAGCAGGCAGAGTGGTGTCCGGGGAGCAGGGAGCGGGCAGCAGGTAGAGTGGTGTCCGGGGAGCAGGGAGCGGGCAGCAGGTAGAGTGGTATCCAGGGAGCGGGCAGCAGGCAGAGTGGTGTCTAGGGAGCAGGGAGCGGGTAGCAGGCAGAGTGGTGTCTAGGGAGCAGGGAGCGGGCAGCAGACAGAGTGGTGTCCGGGGAGCAGGGAGCGGGTAGCAGGCAGAGTGGTGTTCGGGGAGCAGGGAGCAGGCAGCAGACAGAGTGGTGTCCGGGGAGCAGGGAGCGGGCAGCAGGCAGAGTGGTGTCCGGGGAGCAGGGAGCGGGCAGCACGCAGAGTGGTGTCCGGCGAGCAGGGAGCAGCTTGGCTTCGGTCGTGTATCCCCCTCCGCTGATGATAAAGGCATCCAATAGGATCGCCTGTCTTCTCCGCCAATCATATACGGGCGCTTTCTGATTGGCGGAGAGCGGTTCAGTGTTAGGCAAATGCTCATTTACCTTTCTAAGAGCTCGTGGCGCCACGCTCTGTGCCACTATTTTGATGCCTATTAGAGCCTATGGCTCTAATGAGATGCTCCAAAGTAACCCCCCCCCCCCCGCAGCGGTAATTCATGCGCCTCAAAGGGGCCGGACGCATGAATTAGGGGGGGGATCTCTACCAATAAATGACATTCAGATTTCGGGAAGTGGATTTGTAGATTTGCAGCTCTGCCCAGCAGGGAAAAGGGAAAAGTTTATAAAGTCAGAGAAGAAAAACGCATCAGAAAAAGTCGGCTCTGTGATATACAGAATATAAATATAATGTGCAGGTGTGCGTTGTGCCCTTTCACGGCCCCCGCCACATTCCTTATCATGGGTTTGTTTCATCTCATTATATGGGGGGGGGGGGGTGATAAGAATCCGCACAGCTGTGACCACCCTGTCACTCCGCACTTCCCACTCTCACCTGTAGGGGGCCCCGCATCTCCCATAGGTAGACAACCTGAAGCTTAAATTGTGATTAGTCATTGGGAGTTTGTGGTGAGGAAACCCAGCCCCCTCCTGAACCCCTATTGGCTGCTGGGCTGGTGGCAGCGCAGAATATCACCTGTCACCCGGGGCCCTCATGTCAGCTTGGATGCCGGGGGTTCAGGGCCACCAGCACAGCAACCCAACCATG
>BLSH010081543.1:352755-354097 GCA_018402905.1 Glandirana rugosa
GCCACACTTCATATACCAAAGGGCCACATGTGGCCCTTGGGCTGAAGACAACGAAGGGTCACAGAGCAGTGACCCCATTCTAAGGCCGGGAGCGGAGTTCTTCATCCTTGAAGGACTTCTCCCAGGACCGGTTGCAGAAGACAATCCCGGGACCACGTTACATGAGGCTGGTGGAGGTCAATGCAATTCGGGGTTCCCCCTACAGACTGCTGAGGTCCAAGGGACGGACATCATACACCAAAGGGCTACAGGTGGCCCTTGGGCTGCAGGCTGGGCACCAGGGCTCTATATCCTCTGAGAAATATTCAGATTTCTTGGTGGGGCGAAGATTCATCTGTTTATGGAATTGTACGCAGGTACCAGGCCAGCCAATGATTCATGGCTGGGACCTGCTGACCGGCTGTGTCCAATCACAGCCCAGAGCTCTGTGTTGACAATCAACACAGAGCTCTGTACAGAGAGATCGATCTCTCTGCTTCCTATCCCTGCAAACCCGGGATAAGAAACAAAGAGATCTGTTGGTAAAAGCAGCAATGATGTAAATGTCGCTTGGGTACAGCGTTGCACGACCGCGCAATTACCAGTACCAGTAGCGCAGAAAGTGACAAAATGGTGGTGGAGCTCCTTCTGGAGCTCAAGTGGATATCATGAATCACTGATCCCATCGGCCTATAAAATAGTGGTGTTAGGTCATTTTAGTAAAGAATTAAAAATATATATATTTTATTAAATTTGGTAAATTATGGTGACTTTGAACACCCAATTCTAAGAAAAATAAAAAAATATATATTTTACAAAATTAAGTTTGGTAAATTATGTTGACTTTGAAAACCTAATCCTGTCTAAGAAAAAAATGTATATTTAAAAAAATTAAATTTGGTAAATTATGTTGACTTTGAACACCCAATCCTGTCTAAGAAAAAAAAATATATATTTTACAAAATTAAATTTAGTAAATTATGTTGAGTTGAACACCTAATCCTGTCTAAGAAGAATAAAAAAAAATATATTTTTCTACATTAAATTTGGTAAATTATGTTGACTTTGAACACCCAATCCTGTCTAAGAAAAAAAAATATATTTTACAAAATTAAATTTGGTAAATTATGTTGAGTTGAACACCTAATCCTGTCTAAGAAAAATAAAAAATATATAATTTACAAAATTAAATTTGGTAAATTATGTTGAGTTGAACACCTAATCCTGTCTAAGAACAATAAAAAAATATATATATTTTTCTACATTAAATTTGGTAAATTATGTTGACTTTGAACACCCAATCTTGTCTAAGAAAAATAAAAAATATATAATTTAGTTTCAGTTGTATTAAATGGTTTAAATT
>BLSH010081543.1:366808-377927 GCA_018402905.1 Glandirana rugosa
CTTTTATTTTATTATTTTTATTATATTATTTTTATTTTTACTACTGTCTTATTATATTACTTTTATTTTATAATTTTTATTTTCATTATATTATTCTGTCATCATTTTTATTTTTATTATATTATTTTTATTATTTTATTTTCATTATCTTATTCTGTCATCATTTTTATTTTTATTATATTTGTTTATTATTTTTATTTTCATTATATTATTTTTTATCATTTTTAGATTATTCTTATATTTTTTATATGACTGTTAACATTTTTATTGTGTTATGATATTCTTTTTTTTTATTTGTATTTTTTTTTGTTTTATTATATTATTTTTATCATTTTTATTTTCATTATATTATTCTGTCATCATTTTTATTTTTATTATATTATTTTTATTATTTTTATTTTCATTATCTTATTCTGTCATCATTTTTATTTTTATTATATTATTTTTATTTTCATTATATTATTTTTTTATCATTTTTAGATTATTCTTATCTTTTTTATATAACTGTTAACATTTTTATTTTGTTATTATATTCTTTTTTTCATTTGTATTTTTTTGTTTTTATTATATTATTTTTATTATTTTTATTTTCATTATCTTATTCTGTCATCATTTTTATTTTTATTATATTATTTTTATTTTCATTATATTATTTTTTTATCATTTTTAGATTATTCTTATCTTTTTTATATGACTGTTAACATTTTTATTTTGTTATTATATTCTTTTTTTCATTTGTATTTTTTGGTTTTTATTATATTATTTTTATCATTTTTATTTTCATTATATTATTCTTTCTTAATTTTTTTTATTATATTATTTTTTTAACATTTGCATTTTTTATTATATTATTTGTTAGCATTTTTATTATATTATTTTTTTTTTTGTGGTCAGCTTTATGTAAATCCTCTCCTCAATGTTCGGTAAGATTATAGAAAGATTGTTGCGGGGTTTTGTTTTCCATGGGCAGGCAGATTTTCATATTATTTGCATATTATGTATTGTGTTTATCAGCAAAGTCATGTGACATTTACCGTCTCTCGATCCGAGCCCCGTGGGCCGGCTGGGACAGTCGGGGGCCCCCGGGCCCCCCGCAGTAGGTGGACTACCTGGCAGTGAAGGTTGGGAAAGCTTGACCTTTTGTCTTCCCGGTAGGATCCGGTAGATAAAAGGGAGAGTTCCCGTCAGCTCGGGGCTCTCGGCGACTCTTGAGTAATATCTCTCGGCAGGTCGGCCTCTGCTGACTCAGATTCGCACCTCCTTCTTCTCGCCGCTTTGATGCTGCGACACCCACAGAAAAAACCTAGACTTACACAACGCCTGCCGGGGGTGGCGAGGTTTTGTGAAATATCCTGTCCGGGCAACGCTCGTCTGTATGCCGATTGGAAAGAGTTGTGAGCGCACCGGCCCCCGGCTAACCATCGGCAACACCTTGCCCCAGATTCTTCTTCCCCTGGAAACCTCAAATCTGTCTGCTGCTACAAATGTCTCAATGACGGAGAGACGCTACGCCGGTGTAGACCAAAAACAAATAGAAAAACACACAGCTAGTATGGGTCTGCAATACGTAGGCATTCCCGGGTGAGGGCCCCGAAAACTCCCAGAAGTCCAGGGAGCTCCTAACTTCCAATTTGAGGTGACAACGCTGTACGGAAATCCTCGGCAGAGTTGTCAGTCCTCGCGTTCTGTATTTGAGTAAAGTAAAACCCAAGTTCTAGATAGGGCAAAGAATTGGGGATGAGGGTTGAGTTGGTTGGAGGTGAGTCCTACAGGTTTCTCAACTTTTTGGAGTTTCACGGAAATCCTCGGCAGAGTTGTCAGTCCCGGCCTGAGTTCTGTATTTGAGTAAAGTAAAACCCAAGTTCTAGATAGGGCAAAGAATTGGGGATGAGGGTTGAGTTGGTTGGAGGTGAGTCCTGCAGGTTTCTCAGATAGCTTTTTGGAGGTTCATGGAAATCCTCGGCAGAGTTGTCAGTCCTCGCCTGAGTTCTGTATTTGCCCTATCTAGAACTTGGGTTTTACTTTACTCAAATACAGAACTCAGACGAGGACTGACAACTCTGCCGAGGATTTCCGTGAAACTCCAAAAAGTTGAGACTCCTGCAGGACTCACCTCCAACCAACTCAACCCTCATCCCCAATTCTTTGCCCTATCTAGAACTTGGGTTTTACTTTACTCAAAGAATTGGGGATGAGGGTTAAGTTGGTTCCTGCGGGTTTCTCAGATAGTTTTTTGGAGGTTCACAGAAATCCTCGGCAGGGTTGTCAGTCCTCGCCTGAGTTCTGCATTTGAGTAAAGTAAAACCCAAGTCCTCTATAGAGCAAAGAATTGGCGATGAGGGTTGAGTTGGTTGGAGGTGAGTCCTGCAGGTTTCTCAACTTTTTGGAGTTTCATGGAAATCCTCGGCAGAGTTGTCAGTCCCGGCCTGAGTTCTGTATTTGAGTAAAGTAAAGCCCAAGTTCTACATAGAGCAAAGAATTGGGGATGAGGGTTGAGTTGGTTGGAGGTCAGTCCTGCAGGTTTCTCATCTTTTGGAGTTTCATGGAGTTTCATGGAAATCCTCGGCAGAGTTGTCAGTTCTCATCTGAGTTCTGGATTTGAGTAAAGTGAACTCAGACGAGGACTGACAACTCTGCCGAGGATCTCTATGAACCTCCAAAAAGCTATCTGAGAAACCCGCAGGAACCAACTTAACCCTCATCCCAAATTCTTTGAGTAAAGTAAATCCCAAGTTCTAGATAGGGCAAAGAATTGGGGATGAGGGTTGAGTTGGTTCCTGCGGGTTTCTCAGATTTCTGTGAACCTCCAAAAAACTATCTGAGAAACCCTCAGGAACCAACTCAACCCTCATCCCCAATTCTTTGCCCTATCTAGAACTTGGGATTTACTTTACTCAAAGAATTTGGGATGAGGGTTAAGTTGGTTCCTGCGGGTTTCTCAGATAGCTTTTTGGAGGTTCATAGAGATCCTCGGCAGAGTTGTCAGTCCTCGTCTGAGTTCTGAATCTGAGTAAAGTAGAACCCCAACCAAAAGGTTTTTTTTAGTTCTAGATAGAGCAAAGGATTAAGGATGAGGGTTGAGTTGGTTGGAGGTGAGTCCTGCGGATTTCTCAGATAGCTTTTTTGAGTTTCATGGAAATCCCCGGCAGAGTTGTCAGTCCTCACCTGAGTTCTGTATCTGAGTGAAATAAAACCCCAACCAAAATGTTTTATTTTAGTTCTAGATAGAGCAAAGAATTTGGGGACGAGGGTTGAGTTGGCTGGAGGTGAGTCCTGTGGGTATCTCAGCTTTTTGGAGTTTCACGGAAATCCTCAGGAGAGTTGTCAGTCCTCACCTGAGTTCTGTATCTGAATAAAGTAAAACCCAACCAAAAGGTTTTTTTTAGTTCTAGATAGCGCAAAGAATTGGGGATGAGGGTTGAGTTGGTTGGAGGTGAGCCCTGTGGGTTTCTCAGATAGCTTTTTGGAGTTTCATGGAAATCCTCGGCAGAATTGTCAGTCCTCACCTGAGTTCTGTATTTGAGTAAAGTAAAACCCAAGTTCTAGATAGCACAAAGAATTGGGGATGAGGGTTGAGTTGGTTCGAGGTGAGTCCAGTGGGTTTCTAAGATAGATTTTTGGAGTTTCGCAGAAATCCTCAGCAGAGTTGTCAATCCTGGCCTGAGTTTTGAATCTGAGTAAAGTAAAACCCAACCAAAAGGGTTTTTTTTAGTTCTAGATAGCGCAAAGAATTGGCGATGAGGGTTGAGTTGGTTGGAGGTCAGTCCTGCAGGTTTCTCAACTTTTTGGAGGTTCATAGAGATCCTCAGCAGAGTTGTCAGTCCCGGCCTGAGTTCTGTATTTGAGTAAAGTAAAACCCAAGTTCTAGATAGGGCAAAGAATTGGGCATGAGGGTTGAGTTGGTTCCTGAGGGTTTCTCAGATAGCTTTTTGGAGGTTCACAGAAATCCCCGGCAGAGTTGTCAGTCCTCATCTGAGTTCTGTATCTGAGTAAAGTAAAACCCCAACCAAATTTTTTTTTTAGTTCTAGATAGAGCAAAGAATTAGGGATGAGGGATGAGTTGGTTGGAGGTGAGTCCTGCGGGTTTCTCAGCTTTTTGGAGTTTTGCGGAAATCCTCAGGAGAGTTGTCAGTCCCGGCCTGAGTTCTGTATTTGAGTAAAGTAAAACCCAAGTTCTAGATAGAGCAAAGAATTGGGGATGGGGGTCGGGTTGGTTCAAGGTGAGTCCTGCGGGTTTCTCAGATGGCTTTTTGGAGTTTTAATTTCTTTTGTGGGTTTTCAGTTTTATGTTATATGGATATGGCTTTTTTTACATTTGGGGTACTGCTTACTGACCCTCTGTTTTTGGAGCTTCCTTTGGTTTGTAGCACGCGGCGGCGGTGGCGGCGGCGTTTTAAAGAAACAAAAAATAATAATTGCAGTGTGCATCTAAACCAACTCATAGGTTTGCAGGCATCTCAGGAGGGATTTTTTCCTCTTCGCAGATCCTCTCCAAATCATTGAGGTTTCCAGGCTGACGTTTTGGTAGCTCGAACCTTCAGCTCCTTCCACATATTTTCTATGGGATTAAGGTCTGGAGACCTCCAGGACCTTAATGTGCTTCTTCTTGAGCCACTCCTTTGTTGCCTTGGCCGTGTGTTTTGGGTAATTGACATGCTGGAATACCCATCCACGATCCATTTTCAATGCCCTAGCTGAGGGAAAAAGGTTCCCAAGATATGAAGGCACATGGCCCCGTCCATCGTCCCTTTGATGCGGTGAAGTTGTCCGGTCTCCTTAGCAGAAAAACACCCCCAAAGCATAAAGTTTCCACCTCCATGCATGACGGTGGGGATGGTGATCTTGGGGTCATAGGCAACATTCCTCCTCCTCCAAACACGGCGAGTTGAGTTGATGCCAAAGAGCTCCATTTTGGTCTCATCTGCCCACAGCACTTTCACCCGGTCCTCCTCTGAATCATTCAGATGTTCATTAGCAAACCTCAAACGGGCCTTGACATGGGCTTTCTTGAGCAGGGGGACCTTGCGGGGGCTGCAGGATTTCAGTCCTTCACGGTGCGGTGTTACCAATTGTTTTCTTGGTGACTATGGACCCAGCTGCCTTGAGATCATTGACAAGATTCTCCAGTGAAGTTCTGGGTTGACTCCTCACCGTCCTCATGACCATTGAACCTCCATGAGGTGACACCTTCCATGGAGCCCCAGACCGAGGGAGGTGACCGTTATTTTGTGTTTCTTCCATTTGCCAATAACCGCACCAACTGTTGTCACCTCTCACCAAGCTGCTTGGCGATGGTCTTGTAGCCCCCATTCCAGCCCTGTGTAGCTCTACAATCTTCTCCCTGACCTCCTTGGACCACTCTTTGGTGTCGGCCATGGTGGAGAGATTGGAATCTGATTGGTTGCTTCTGTGGAGAGGAGTCTTCTATACAGGTAACAAGCTGAGATTAGGAGCACTCCCTATAAGAGAGAACTCCTAATCTCAGCTCCTTACCTCTATAGAAGACACCTGGGAGCCGGAAATCTTGCTGACTGATCGGGGATCAAATATTTTTTCCCCTCACTGTACCAGTTAGACCTATTATCCCTATTACAACTGTCCTGCTGATAAATCATCTGTAATATCTTAATTCTTGTAGTAAAAATGACCCCCCCCCAAGAATTAGACCTACAGGTTTGTTACATAGGGTGAGTATATATACAGCACCAGTATGTTAGTACCCATGTGCCAGGGTTATAGGTGCCAAAACCCTAGAAATCACCCACACACCACTCACAACCGCATCTCAGTCCCCTGCACATACACTATATTGGCAAAAGTATTGGGACGCCTGCCTTTACACGCACATGAACTTTAATGGCATCCCAGTCTTAGCCCGTAGGGTTCAATATTGGGTTGGCTCACCCTTTGCAGCTACAACAGCTTCACCTCTTCTGGGAAAGCCGTTCACAAGGTTTAGGAGTGTCTATGGGAATGTTTGACCATTCTTCTAGAAGAGGTCAAGGCACTGATGTTGGATGAGAAGGCCTGGCTCTCAGTCTCCAATTCATCCCAAAGGTGCTCTATCGGGTTGAGGTCAGGACTCTGTGTAGGCCAGTCAAGTTCCTCCCCTCATTCATATCTTTATGGACCTTGCTTTGTGCACTGGTCCAAATCATTTGGTGGGGGGGGGGGGGGGGTTATGGTGTTTTCTCAGGGGTTGGGTTCCAGTGAAGTGAATTCTTAAGGCGTCAGCAGACCAAGACATTTTGGACAATTTCATGATCCCAAATTTATGGGAACAGTTTGGGGATGGCCCTTTCCTCTTCCAACATTACTGCGAACCAGTGCAACAAAGCAAGGCCCATGAAGACATGGATGAGTGAGTTTGGGGTGGAGGAACTTGACTGGCCTGCACAGAGTCCTGACCTCAACCCGATAGAACACCTTTGGGATGAATTAGAGCAGAGACTGCGAGCCAGGCCTTCTCATCCAACATCAGTGCCTGACCTCTGGAAGAATGGTCAAACATTCCCCATAGACACTCCTAAACCTTGCAAAGAGTTGCAGCTGTTATAGATGCAAAGGGTGGGCGTACCATACAGTGTGACATAAAATATTGCAACGATCGCCATTTTATTCTCAAGGGTCTCAACTGAAAAATATATATATATATATAAGATTTGGGGGTTCCACGTAATTTTCTAGCAAACTGATTTAAACTTGTAAACATAAAGAACCAGAAAAGGCTGGGTCGGCAAGTAAAAGTTAGGCATATGCCAGTTAGACCTATTATCCCTAATAAAACTGTCCTGCTGCTGGCCAAGTTTACACTGCTGTATCATCTGCAGTCTCTTAATTCTTATAGGAAAAAGGCCAGTCTGTGCTTCTTTTTGTTGTTTTTAATTTGTAAATTTGCGCCTACCCCGGCTCATTAACCCCCTCAATACCGGGCACTCCCCCTCCCTCCCCTCCCTTCCTGCCCAGGCCAATTTCCAGCTTTCAGTTTCAGCTCTGTCACACTTTGAATGACAATAATTCGGTCATGTGACACTTCACCCATATGACATTTTTATCATTTTTTTCACACAAATAGAACTTTCTTTTGGCTGTGGGATTTTATTTCTTAGTTGCTGCTTTAAAATTTGGTAAATAAGTAATTTTTCTCCTTCACTTATGGGCACTGATAGGTTGCACTGACGGGCACTGATGAGGCTGCACTAATGGGCACTGATAAAGGCAGCACTGATGGGCACTGATAGGCAGCACTTATGGGCACTGATGGGCAGTGCTGATGAGGCAGCACTGATGTGCACTGATGAGGCTGCACTAATGGGCACTGATGAGGCGGCACTGATGGGCACTGATAGGCATCACTGATGATGCAGCACTGATGGGCACTGATAGGCAGCACTGATGGGCACTGATAGGCAGTGTTGATGGGCACTGATAGGCAGTGCTGATGAAGCAGCACTGATGAGGCTGCACTAATGGGCACAGATGAGGCTGCACTGATATGCACTAGTGAGGCTGCACTAATGGGCACTGATGAGGCTGCACTGATGGGCACTGTTGAGGCTGCACTAATAGGCACTGATGAGGCAGCACTGATAGGCACTGATAGGCAGCACTGATAGGCAGCAGGGATTGAGGCCACACTGATGGGCACTGATGAGGCTGCACTAATGGGCACTGATGAGGCTGCACTGACGGGCACTGATGAGGCTGCAGTAATGGGCACTGATGAGGCGGCACTGATGGGCACTGATAGGCAGCACTGATGATGCAGCACTGATGGGCACTGATGAGGTTGCACTGATGAACATTGATGAGGCAGCACTGTTGGGCACTGATGAGGTGGCAATGATGATGCTGCATTGATAAGCAAGACTGATAGGAGGCACTGATAGGCATGACTGATGGGCACTGATAGGGCAGCACTGATGATCAGTGTAGATGCCCCCTGTGTGGATTGTCGCTTACCAGATCTCCTCACGCACTGTCAGCATGAATCCCGATAACCAGCAAATCCTGTCTACACCGTGATTGGCTCTCTACCCTGACCTGTGCTCAGCTGTGATTGGCTCTCTACCCTGATCTGTGCTCAGCTGTGATTGGCTCTCTACCCCGATCTGTGCTCAGCTGTGATTGGCTCTTTTCCCCGATCTGTGATCAGCTCTAATCCGGTAACCTGCGTCTACAATGGAGATTTTTAGGTGCCGTAGTTTTGTTGCCAACCCACAAGCGGGCGCTATTTTAAATGGCGGCACGTTGGGTATCTATTTACTCGGCGTAACCTCATCTTTCCCATTATACAAAAAAAATTGGGTTTCATATTTTATGTTTTTTTTTTTTTGCATTTAAATACATTAAAGTGAATCCCCCCCCCCCCCAAAAAAAAAATTGCGTTTGAAAAGAATTGCGCGTGACATAAAAGTTGCGACAATCGCCATTTTATTCCCCGGGGGTCTCTGCTAAAAATATAAATAATGTTTGGGGGTCCTGAGTAATTTTTCTAGCAAAAATAAAATAAAATGCGGATTTTTACTGTAAAAAAAAAAAAAAAGCGTCAGAGAAGTCGGCGGTGTAAAATTCCCGCCAACGTCTGATCTCCTTTGAAGAGCGATCGAGGGGGGGAGGGGGGCACAGCTGGCAGCTTCTCCTCTTCTGTTCCTCCAACGTTCGGTGTGAGATTTGTGTCTCTGCACACCTGGAGGGGCGCGACCGCCGCAGGACGCCAACAGCGCGGGTCCAACCAGATGAAAGGGCGAACGTTGCCAACGGAAAAGGTCCCAAAAATAGACGGAGCGCGCGACTCCCCCCCCGATGTCACAGATTGTCCCCGGTGATCCTGCCAGTAACGGGACTGTGTAACGACATGGAGGAGTAATGCTGTCCTTAGGACAAGACTACAGAACACCACCCTCTCCTCTTCTCCAGTACATAGATGAAGGTGTATTATAGCTCTCTCTTCTATTTGGGTGGAGGTGTTCTATAGTCCTATTCTAGGGTGACACCGCTTACTCACCATACTTTATCTATGGAGGGTCCATGTTCTCTCCATAGAGCAGGACTACAGAACACCACCCTCTCCTCGTCTCCAGTACATAGATGAAGGTGTATTATAGTTCTCTCCTGTATATGGGTGGAGGTGTTCTATAGCCCTATTCTAAGGCGACAAAGCTCACTCACCATACTTTATCTATGGAATTCCCTTGTTGTTAACCTAGGACAGGACTACAGAACACCCCCTCTCCTCTTCTCCAGTACATAGATGAAGGTGTTCTATAGTCCTCTCCTGAATATGGGTGGAGGTGTTCTATAGTTCTATTCTAGGGTGACAACGCTCACTCACAATACTTTGTCTATCGAGGATCCATGTTGTCACCCTAGGGCAGAACTACAGAACATCCCCCTCTCCTCTTCTCCAGTACATAGATGAAGGTGTTCTATAGTCCTCTCCTGAATATGGGTGGAGGTGTTCTATAGTTCTATTCTAGGATGACAACGCTCACTCACAATACTTTGTGTATGGAGGATCCATGTTGTCACCCTAGGACAGGACTACTGGACAGCCCCTCTATTCTTCTCCAGTACATAGATGAAGGTGGTGTTTTATAGTCCTTTGCTAAGGGGAACACAATGCTTCTCCATAGGTAAAGCACAGTGCGTGAGTGTTGTCACCCTAGGACAGGGCTACAGGTCACCTCCCCCCTCTCCTCTTCTCCAGAACATAGGGGGAGGTGTCCTATATCACTGCCCTGGGGTAATAGTGTTTCCTTACCTACCTTTGGACAAGACTACATAACACCCCCTCTCCTGAATATAGGGGGAGGTGTTCTATAGTTCTATTCTAGGGTAGCAATGCTCACTCACCATACTGTATCTATGGAGGTTCAGTGTTGTCATCCTAGGGCAGGACTACAGAGCATCCCCCTCTTCTCCAGAACATAGATGGTGGTGTTCTATAGTCCTCTCCTGAATATAGGGAGAGGTGTCCTATAGTCATATTCTAGGATGTCAAATTTCACTCACCATACTGTATCTATGGAGGTTCAGTGTTGTCACCCTAAGACAGGACTACAGAACACTACCCCTCTCCTCTTCTCCAGAACATAGATGTCGGTGTTCTATAGTCCTCTCCTGAATATAGGGGGAGGTGTTTTATAGTTCTATTCTAGGGCAGCAATGCTCACTCACTATACTGTATCTAAGGAGGGTCCGTGTTGCCACCCTAGGACAGGGCTACAGGTCACCTCCCCCTCTCCTCTTCTCTAGAACATAGGGGGAGGTGTTCTATAGTACCGTCCTAGGGTAACAATGTTTGCTCACTGTACCGTATCTAAGGAGGTACAACATTGTCACCTTAGGACAAGACTATAGAACACCCCCCTCTCCTGAATATAGGGGGAGGTGTTCTATAGTCCTATCCTAGGGTGAAAATGCTCACTCCCCATACATGGTCATGTCATGCTAGGACAGGACTATCAAACATTCCCCCTCTCTTGTTCTCCAGTACATAGATGGAGGTGTTCTGTAGTCCTGTCCTACAATGAAAAAGATGCTTCTTGGTAGGTACAGCACAGTGAGTGTTGTCACCCTGAGGCAGGACTACAGAACACCTCCCCCTCTTCTTTGCTCCATAACATGAAGGGTGGGTGGGGCTGCATTCCACGTGAACAATGTAGCAGATATGAAGCAGCACAGAAAGCCAATCAGCTCCCTGGATTTCTGGCGGGGAGTCAGGCAGAGGAGCTTCCCCACCGTGCCCGGCGCTGGGAGAATCTCCATGCCCTTGTAGGGGGGGTGAGCATTGCGCGCCCCTAGCTGACAGCCCCCCATCTCTGCGACTTCACATCGCACAATAATCACAGGAGGTCTGTTAGTAAGCAAAACCCATATCACCCCCCCATATCAGCCCCCCTACATCACCCCCCTTACATCACCCCCCCATATCACCCCCCAACACCCCCCAAATCACCCCCCAACACCCCCCTACATCACCCCCCTACATCGCCCCCCCATATCACCCCCCCACATCACCACCCCACATCACCCCCCCTACATAGCCCCCCATATCACCCCCCATATCACCCCCCTACATCACCCCCCCTACATAGCCCCCCCATATCACCCCCCC
>BLSH010081543.1:384710-405143 GCA_018402905.1 Glandirana rugosa
ATTTATTATTTATTTATTATTTATTTTTTATTTATTATTTATAACTTCCGTTAAAAATTTATTATTTATTTTTTATTTATTTTTTATTTATTATTTATTTTATTTATTTATAAGTTCCGTTAAAGCAAAACCGATTTCACCTTATCTTAGATAGCCAAAAATAACGACAGACACGGGGGCAGGGGGGGGGGGGAGTTGGGACTGCCAACCAAATGCCCACAAGGGGTTAACTAATCGGCATTCGCCATCTGTGTCCCGCTGCGGAGATTTCACTTCCTGTCCCATAGCCAAACAGGAAGTGCAAGGGAATCCCTGCAAATTAAGGGAATTCCTTGGGGCCCCCCAGGTCACCAGTGTCCCCATTGGAAGATTTCCCCCCTATTACTTTTCTGGGGACACCCCCAAAATGTGGGATTTTCTTTTACTTTCACTGATAATGATAAACAGGACAGAGAGGATGGATCTTCTTAATGGGGGGGCACAGACAGCAATAAAAACCGATAGATTCTATTCCACTTTAGCCAAAACGAAATTGCCTTGAATATTTATTTATTTTATTTATTATTTATTTTTTATTTATTTTTTATTTATTATTTATTTTTTTTATTTATTAATGTATCAATATTAATTTTATGTATTAATTTATTGTTAATAATAATTTATTTGTATTTTTAAAAAAAAAAAAAAATTTTTGTCCTGACCATAAAAAAATATAAAGAAAATATTTATATAAAAAAAAAATAAATGAAAATGATGGTTGATGGTCTCCAGAAGGACAGCAGATGAGGAAGTTGGGGGGTGGATAGGAAACAATGGTGATGACAAAGTGCCGGCTTCTTCTCACCTCTCTCCCGTGATGTCCCGGCAGGGGTTCTTCCGGAGGAGCCAGCAGGGGAAGCCGATTTACTCCTGCAGCCAGCAACAGAGCTGCCAGATCGATCGATCCAACAGGAACCGGTGCCAGCACTGCCGCCTGCAGAAGTGCCTGTCCCTGGGCATGTCACGGGATGGTAAGACACAAACATTTTCAGCCAAGGGTGGATCTCCACTCAACTGCGGGCAAAAGATTTCACTTTGCTTTGGATAAACCCCGGGAACGGTTGAAGGATCTTATTGTCACCTGCGTCAAAATTTGGAAAGTTTCTGCTCGCTTCCTGTTGGGACAGGAAGTGATGATAAATGTCTTCAACGGGGACACAGACAAAAAGAGTGACCCGTTCTTAGTAGGGGAAGGGTTAGAACCTCTGACTAATGTCACAGAGGTCCACTAGGGGTCACTAGATGACACAGGAATGCACTGCTCTCAATAGGTGACACAGGTTTCTCAGGGGAGCACTGGAGTCACAGAGCACACAGGGGAGCACTAGGGTAAGTAGGTGACTCAAGATGTTGCTGTGGGGTGCACTGGAGTCACAAATCTCATAGGGATGCTCTAGGGTCACTAGGTGACACAGGGGTGCTCTGGGGTCACTAGGTGACACAGAGGTGCTCTGGGGTCACTAGGTGACACAGGGGTGCTCTGGGGTCACTAAGTGACACAGGGGTGCTCTAGGGTCACTAGGTGACACAGGGGTGCTCTGGGGTCACTAGGGGACACAGGGGTGCTCTGGGGTCACTAGGTGACATAGGGGTGCTCTGGGGTCACTAGGTGACACAGGGATGCTCTGGGGTCATTAGGTGACACAGGGGTGCTCTGGGGTCGCTAGGTGACACAAGGATGCTCTGGGGTCACTAGGTGACACAGGGGTGCTCTGGGGCCACTAGGTGACACAGGGGTGCTTTGGCATCACTAGGTGACACAGGGGTGCTTTGGGGTCACTAGGTGACACAGGGGTGCTTTGGTGTCACTAGGTGACACAGGGGTGCTCTGGGGACCCTAGGTGACACAGGGGTGCTTTGGGGTCACTAGGTGACACAGGGGTGCTCTGGGGTCACTAGGGGACACAGGGGTGCTTTGGGGTCACTAGGTGACACAAGGGTGCTCTGGGGACCCTAGGTGACACAGGGGTGCTCTTGGGTCATTAGGTGACACAGGGGTGCTCTGGGGTCACTAGGTGACACAGGGGTGCTCTGGGGTCACTAGGTGACACAGGGGTGCTTTGGGGTCACTAGGTGACACAGGGGTGCTCTGGGGTCACTAGGTGTTACAGGGGTGCTCTGGGGACCCTAGGTGACACAGGGGTGCTCTTGGGTCATTAGGTGACACAGGGGTGCTCTGGCGTCACTAGGTGACACAGGGGTGCTTTGGGGTCACTAGGTGACACAGGGGTGCTCTGGGGTCACTAGGTGTTACAGGGGTGCTCTTGGGTACACCAAGAGTCGTGGGGTACACAGAGGCTGGCACAGAGGACAGAATGGGCATGAGGGTACAGGTAAGGTGGCTTGGCTTAAAGCGTAGTGAAGTGTTGCCCAAACACCAAGCCATCAGTTGCTTCACAATTTAAGGCAAACGTGGGTCACCAGAGTAAGAATAACCGCTAACCGGTAATAACCATTAATAGAATAACTAAGAATAACCGTTCCAGCCAGTACCACCACAAGAAGTATATTATAAAAGTTAATGTCTGGCGGGCAGAGAGGAGGAACCCATAGATATGGACTGAAGCCCATTATGGCCATAGGTGACCATAGACGAAGATGAGTACTAGAGTTAGGACTTTAGCATTGGATGTGTTGCCGAAAACCAAAGGAACCGCTACGACGGTGGATTCACTTTTTTTTTTGTTGGTTGATTACATTTTTTTTCAATTTCCATTATAGCTGTAAAATTTGGCCGAATGTCCAAGAAGCAGCATGATATCATCCAGGCCGAGGTGCAGAAACTTCGACTGAGAGAGCAAAGAACGGAGGTGTCTTCAAGCCTACAGAGGACGGAACCGCAGGGGGATCAACCAACGTCAACATCTCCCGAACTGGGCCATACCATCCCACATTCCCTATGGACCGGCCGGTGGGATTCTTCCTGCTCCGCACGCTCCTGTTCAGCACCCAGAATGCAGTTGCAGAAAGACCCTCTTGTCCACCACCCCAACACTCCAGAAAAGTCGCATTCAGAAGCCTTCCTTCGAAAAAGCTACCTCAGAGAGCAGCAACTTCACCTGGAGCCCACAAGACCAAGCGTGTTCCAGGGCATGGAGTCCTACGGCAACGTCATCAGCAGCTGTTTACTCCCAGAGTTCGTCATTTCGGCGACAGAGCTTGGTGAGTTCATCCAAACCGGTTGGGAAGTACAATGCTTCTAAAATGTTTTACTCCCTTAACATTCGGAGAAGTTACTCCCTTGCTGATCATTTATGTCCTCTTTGTGGGTCATTCAAGTTTTGCTTGGTCTTCCAATCCCCAGAGCTTTTGACGCAGAACGTGGTGCTTGCCCACCAGGAAACGTGCCAATTCAGACAAGAGAACCTCCATGTCCTGCGATGGGAAACCTTCTCTACGGCAGAGCTGCAGAGCTTCCACCACAAGGTGAGTTGAATTGAACCCCTTCATATGCTTCCTATCTCCAGAAATTTTAACCAGTGTAGAAAAAATACAAATCTTCAAATTCCTAGCACCCTGGAACTTGCAAAATATTAAATCTGTCAAGCTGGAGAAACCAAACCCCATATCCCTTTAGATATCTAAAACAGTTAATAGATATGTCCTATGTTTCTCTGTCTTTGAGCAGCCTATGGACCAGATGTGGGAACGGTGCGTGTGCCACGTCACCGATGCCATCCAGTATATCGTGGAATTTGCCAAACGGCTTAGTGGCTTCATGGACCTGAATCCGAATGACCAGATTGTCCTCCTGAAAGCAGGTAATTGAATTTTCACCGCCCTCTTTCAAGTGGATCTTAAATGCAGTCTCCAAACTGCGGCCCAGAGGCCGGATGTGGCCCTTTGCTTGTCTTTTTCCAGCTATTGGGGTTCTGTTCCATCCACTGACACCAGTGGATGGATAGCTCCTGTTGCTGACACCAACCATGGGGCATAATTCCTATCGCTGACACCAACAGTGGGGTACTATTCTTCCCACTGACACCAATGATGGGGCACTATTCTTCCCACTGACACCAATGATGGGGCACTATTCCTCCCACTGACACCAACAGTGGGGTACTATTCTTCCCACTGACACCAATGATGGGGCACTATTCTTCCCACTGACACCAATGATGGGGCACTATTCCTCCCACTGACACCAACGATGGGGCACTATTCCTCCCACTGACACCAATGATGGGACACTATTCCTTCTACTGACACCAATGATGGGATACTATTCCTCCCACTGATACCAATGATGGGGCACTATTCCTCTCACTAACACCAATGATGAGGCACTATTCCTCCCACTGACACCAATGATGGGACACTATTCCTCCCACTGACACCAATGATGGGACACTATTCCTTCTACTGACACAGATGATGGGACACTATTCCTCCCACTGATACCAATGATGGGGCACTATTCCTCTCACTGACACCAATGATGAGGCACTATTCCTCCCACTGACACCAATGATGGGACACTATTCCTCCCACTGATACCAATGATGGAGCACTATTCCTCTCACTGACACCAACGATGGGGCACTATTCCCCCCACTGACACCAACGATGGGGCACTATTCCCCCCACTGACACCAACGATGGGGAAGTGTTTACTCCTACTGGCCCTAGAACAGCCCCCCCCCCTAAAGTCTGAAGGACAATAAACTGGCCCTTTGTTTAGAAAGTTTGGAGACCCCTGCTGTACATCATAGATATCTTTCAAAAAATACTATATACACGTATGGGCAAAAATCAGGTGTTCCCAGTAAAGGGTACTGCTAATACTACATCATACAACGCCATTGCATACAACATTGTATGAAACAGTTTAGTGGAAGACCCTTTTCTGTTCCACCGTGACTGCCCCCTGTGTACAAAGTGTGGAGGAACTCGAGTGTCCTATACAGAACCCTGACCTCAACCCCACTGAAAACCTTTGTGATGAATTGGAACTGCAATGGTGAGCCAAGCCTTTTTTTGGTGCCCAACGTGTGGCACATAAGGCAGGTCTTATGATCCGACATCGGTGCCTGCCCTCAGTAATGGGCACAAATTGTGGGAAACATTCCCAGTTTGACCAGTTTGTTGTGGAGGAACTCAAGTGTCCTACACAGAGCTCTGACCTTAACCCCACTGAACACCTTCAGGATGAATTGGAATGCCACTGATGAGCCAGGCCTGATATGTGTGCCAGGTCTTCTCATCCAACATCAGCACCTAACCTCAAAAATAGGCCCAAATTACCAGACACCCTCCAAAATCTTACGAGAAGCCTCCTCAGAATAGTGTAGACTCTTATAGCTTCAAAGGGGAAGGTTGGGGGATTCGATATCAACAGCCATGGTTTTGGAATGGAATGTCCAAGAAGATGGTAAGTTGCCCACAGATATTTTGGTACGTCCCTTTCCCAACATTCATTGTAGGTCTTGTCTTCTATGAGGACCTTACAGAGCCTAAATAATGTCTCTTTTTTGTCTTCTAGGTGCCATGGAGCTGCTGCTTATAAGAATGAGCCGAGCATTCAACTGTTACAATAACACTGTCTACTTCGAAGGCAAATACGCTCAACTGGAACTCTTCCATTCTTTGGGTAAGAACAGATTGCCCAAATGCTTTGACATAGCTCCATAGATCTTGACCTATCCACAAAGTATGGCCACCTGCTCATTCAGTAGCATCCATAGACAGCTTAACACTCCATCAAGAGACAGAAGTTGAATCCAATGCAGTTGCACGTCACAAAGTACAATACAGGGGATGTTTTTCTAGTCTTTCTAGGGGTAAGAAGACAATGGGGTTGACTTACTAAAAACGAAAAAGTGCAAACTATGGAGCAAATGTACACGGCAGCCATGTACATGGCAGTAAATCAACCCCAATGACTTCCTCAGGTAGTTTCAGATTTTAGAAACACAAGAAAAGCAGGGAGGGTTTAACCAAAAAAACTGCACTAACTAGCACGAAAAAGGGGGGAGCAACGTAATATAACAAGAGTGCAAATAAACAGGTAGCTGTGGTTGTGCATCACCACTAGATGGCAGCAGATACACAATATTAGCAGTAAAATGCAATACAATGACAATAGCATAAGCATGTAATTGAAGAGATACAACATAAGGACGAAAAAGGTGGGGTTGGCTTTCTGTTGTCAAAGCCGAGATGCAGCCAAGGCATTTTTTTTGTAGGTTTTTGGGCAGAATGGAAAGGCTGAGAGCTTTGAGACCCTTAGAAACATCATAGCCCTTCTAAGCCCTTTTTATACTCCAGGGGAACTCCTTTAATAATTATAATAAAATAATTTTCAGGTCTTGGGAGACCCCCACTATAGTCAATTTATTGGTGGTCAGAATACCATCCTTATGGAAAGCTATTGCAGCTGGCTAGGACAAGTGGCCAAGTAGCGTTGAGCTAGGAACTATGCAAGCACCATGAAACAGAAGGTCAACTTCAGGAGGAACCCTAAGGTTCCATGGAACCCTGGTTGAGCATGGCTGGTCTACGTAGTAAAACCAAGGTGGTCACATCCCTATGTTCTTCTTGCAGGGTGCATCGATCTCATCAGCACCATGTTTGATTTCTGCCATATCCTTGGAGCTCTCAACCTCTCCGAACATGAAATGGCCTTCTACAGTGCCATGACGCTGCTGGATCCCGGTAAGTCCTCTGACCATTAAACTATCTAATGAAAACCACTGTCCAGATCAGCCTTTCTCAACCTTTTCAACACCGAGGAACCCTTGAAATAATTCTCCGGTCTCGGGGAACCCCGGCTAAAAATTAAAAATCAACAACTCATGGTACATTAGTGTGATGGTCAATGGGAAGAATGCTCCTTACACTTGTGGTCAATAGGAAGAATGCTCCTTACACTTGTGGTCAATGGAAAGAAGGCTCCTTATACTTGTGGTCAGTGGGAAGAACGCTCCTTATACTTGTGGTCAATGGGAAGAATGCTCCTTACACTTGTGGTCAATGAGAAGAATGCTCCTCACACTTGTGGTCAATGGGAAGAATGCTCCTTACACTTGTGGTCAATAGGAAGAATGCTCCTTACACTTGTGGTCAATAGGAAGAATGCTCCTTACACTTGTGGTCAATCGGAAGAATGCTCCTTACACTTGTGGTCAGTGGGAAGAATGCTCCTTACACTTGTGGTCAATGGGAAGAACGCTCCTTATACTTGTGATCAGTGGGAAGAATGCTCCTTACAATTGTGGTCAATGGGTAGAATGCTCCGTACACTTGTGGTCAGTGGGAAGAATGCTCCTTACACTTGTGGTCAATGGGAAGAATGCTCCTTACACTTGTGATCAGTGGGAAGAATGCTCCTTACAATTGTGGTCAATGGGAAGAATGCTCCTTACACTTGTGGTCAATGGGAAGAATGCTCCTTATACTTGTGGTCAATGGGAAGAATGCTCCTTACAATTGTGGTCAATGGGAAGAACGCTCCTTATACTTGTGGTCAATGGGAAGAATGCTCCTTACACTTGTGGCCAATGGGAAGAATGCTCCTTACAATTGTGGTCAATAGGAAGAATACTCCTTACACTTGTGGTCAATGGGAAGAATGCTCCTTAGACTTGTGGTCATTGGGAAGAATGCTCCTTACACTTGTGGTCAATGGGAAGAAGGCTCCTTACACTTGTGGTCAATGGGAAGAATTACCCCTTACAGATAGCTAAAAAGATCAATGGTGTCATTGGGAATTTATCTGAGAGGTAGACATTGACCATTGCTCAAGGAACCCCTAACAACCTTTAGAGGAACCCTAGGGATTCACGGAACCCTGGTTGAGAAACCCTGGTCTAGCTGAATATATGAAATGAAATTGCAGACATTATTCTGTATCTGTTCACATTTTCCTTGGAATTCTTTACGAATGAAATGTAAACTTTCCTTAGGCCGGCCCTGGCTACAAGACAAGCAGAAGGTGGAGACCCTTCACAGAAAGCTACAGTTGGCCTTCAGACATCTACTGCGTAGGACCCATCGAGAGGGGATTATGAGCAAGGTGAGGACATTGGAGGTCTCTATGAGCCTTAACCGATGTCTCCAGCTCTGTGGAGGCTTTGGCGGTGTCTGTGTAACCTCGCAATTATGTTCTTTTTTGTTTTCATAACCTGAGCTTATTTACACCTGACCACCATTCTTTAGTCTTCAGTTTTGTACAGACTCCACTCCTGGACTTGCTCTGAGTTCATTGCACACTGTGAGCTTCTCACAATGTGCATTAGAAGCCGCAGCAAGTTAGATAGAGCCCAACCTCATTTCCTGGCTGGAGGACGTCCAGCATCATCTAGCCAAACTTTATTTCAGCTTTCGTGTGTAAGCATCGGCGTCCCTGCCGGTGAATTCTCCATCCCGATCTTTCCTGGGGACCATTGTCTGAAGGGTCTGAAAGTGGTGGTCACCATAAAAAAAAAATTGGGCAAATCTTGGCAAAATAGAGGGAAACTTGATACGGTGACAACCAAGATGAGATTTCCTCTCACTTTCTGTTGTGTCTCCAGGACAGGAAGTGAAGGAAAAATCTCCTCAATAGGGCACAAATGCCAGAGGAAAAAAAAAAAACATTTCCTACTCGATCCAAAATAGAAATATACAAGTTTTGGCTTTAGATATATTTTATTCTCGGCTCAACCCCATGGTATGTGGTTTGCTGACCTTTCTTTTTATTATTTCTTCTATTTATATAGTGCTGACATTTTCCATAGCGCTGTACAGAGTACCAATAGCAATGGCAGAGCAGGGCAGGCATTTGATGTAGAACTGATGTAAATAGGTAGAAGTGGTGTCTATGTTTCGGCCATCCAGAGTCGGGACAAGAGGTGGGCAGGAGGGGCACGAGGGGCAGCTGCCCCAGGGCACAAGGAAGTAAGGCGACAAAAAATAGACACAGGGAGGCATACCCATTCTATAGCATGCATTTATAGTGGAGGAGGGTAGTGAAGTTTTAGATCTTTGGGCGCTGGACTAACCAATCCCGGTACCGCGGCCACCTACATCGCCGTTTTACAATTGCACAGCCATCTTCTTCATCTCCACTGAACCTCTTGCATTGTCTCCATATTTACAAACTTTTTTAGTTGAATTGCTTTTTTCCATTTTTCGTCTTTGCTAATTGTTTGCCGATTGACCTCTTTCAGCTCCCGCACAAGGAAGGGCTGTCTGGGATTTGCCAGCTTCACCTGGAAAAACTTAACGTCTTCAGACAGATGTACCCGGGCATAGCGTGGGAGAGGTTCCCCCCGCTCTACAAGGAGCTGTTCATCTCCGAACCAGAAAGTTCCTGAGAGGACAATGGACATCTCCTCCTATTCTCCTGCCACCATCTCCCTCCCCTGCCATCGCCATGTTCTCAGACTCGTCCCTGGAGGACATTGAGTCCCGGAGAACCACCAACCTCGTGGTTGTGATGTGAAGGGCTCTTCAACTGTCCTCAGGCCACTTCAACCCTACTCAGTAGACATTTGATGTTATAAGGACTTGTAATTGCTAGCATTAAATATTAGAATTGGAAAGACAAGGCTTTATAGCCTCATGGACCTTACATGACCTTCTGGTAGGGATCTGGGCAGCAACCCAGAGCATGCAATGTAACTTTTTAGAACTGTTCACTATTTATCATTATAAGCCCACGGCCATGTCCGCTGTTCATTGCTCTACATTTCAACCAATTATAAGCCTGGGGAATTTACACTGAACATACTAAAAATGTGGATGCCCTGGGGGTCTATTTACGGGGAAAAAAAAAAGGTCTCAAGCATTTGCACAACCCTTTCGAATAATCCTTGTAACTTGTCTAACATGTTTATTTTCTATGATCGTCAGCTCCACCTAGTGATCATCATGCAGTATTTTCCTGATTGAGATATTTCAGGATACTACTGCATTATGGCCACTAGATGGAGCGGAAGATCCTGGGAAAAAATTATATTAGACCAGGCTTTCTCAACCGTTTTTACATAAAGGAACACTTGAAATAACTTTCCGGGCTCAGGGAACCCCTGCTAATAATTCGTATATCAAAATTTCATAGTACATTAATGTGAGGACCACAGAGAAGAATGCTCCTTACATTTAGTTAAGAAGAACGCCCCTCCTACAGATGGTTAAAATGATCATTGTTGATATCTGAGAGCCAGAGGTTGCTCATTGCTCAAGGAACTCTTGGCAAACGGCAACCTTTGGAGGAACCCTAGAGGTCCATGGTATCCTGGTGGAGAAAGGTTGTACTAGACCAGTCTTTCTTAACCTTCTCATCCTTAGAGGAACCCCTAAAATAATTTGGGAAACCCATACTAAAACCAGTTCATTGGGGGACAATGGTGAGAGCGCTCCTTAAATTGGTGGTCACTAGGAAGAATGCAACCCTTACAGACAGCTAAAAAGATAATTGGTGTCATGATGTTGACTTTGTCAAGTGGTGATGACCTTCTCAACCTCAGAGGAACCCTTAAAACGTCTTAGCCTTAGGGAACCCTTACTAAATTCAGTTCATTGGGAGACAATAGTGAAATTTATGGTTAGTAGGAAGAATGCTACCCTTACAGACAGCTAAACAGATAATTGGTGTCATGATGTTGATTTTGGTGGTGATGACCTTCTCAACCTCAGAGGAACCCCTAAAATAATTTTCCAGCCTTGGGGTACCCTTACTAAAACCAGTTCATTGGAGGACAATGGTGACAATGTCCCTTAAATTGGTGGTCAATAGGAAGAATGCAACCCTGATGTTGACTTTGCCTAGTGGTGATGACCTTCTTAACTTCAACAGAACCCCTAAAATAATTTTCCAGCCTTGGGGAAACCTTACTAAAACCAGTTCATTGGGGGACAATGGTGACATTGCCCCTTAAATTGGTGGTCAGTAGGAAGAATGCAACCCTGATGTTGACTTTGCCTAGTGGTGATGACCCCGAAAGTATAGTGGAACCATCAGATGGAAGGTCAATCAGCCACAGCTCCAGCAACCTCTGGAGGAACCCAACGGCTCCATGGAACCTGGTCGAGAAAGGCTGTATTAGGCCATTTATGGGAATTATTCAAGCGTGTGAATGTTTGAGACTAGATCCAGGTATATAAAGTTACATGAACTCCACTTCTAAGATATAAGCTTAGCCTTGCCCTCTGCAACTCCCTTAGCGCACTTCTGGTCAAGAAAGGCTGTCCATCGGATTAAAGGACCAATAGGGGCACTTGGAAAGTAGAAGAGGGTGGGGCCATGTTGTGTATTTTAACTAAAGGTATGTCTATTCTTTATTACAAGCTTTATTTTTATAGTTTTTAAATATTTATTCAATTTTTTTTGGTTATGAGCCAATTATGAAGCACCTGTAAAGGAGCAAGTCAGGTCCCAAAATTGTAGCAAAAAACATAATCTTAAAAAAAATAAAATAAAATAAAGAAATAAAGCTAAAAAGATAATGTGAGCTTCAATAATCACTTTGTGGAACACGTCCCACTCTCCACCTGGTGGGAAAGATCTCTCGATTTTAAACCCTCCAAGTTTCTCATTGTGTTTGTAGTGGTTACCAATCTGGTCATTTGCCCAAAAAAGCCACCTTCACCATGAAGTTTCTTCACCCAACATTTGGATGAATAGTAACCATAATTAGATATAAACTGAACCTTTGCAAAGCCACCACAGATAGTAGATGACATTAGAAGGTGATATGGGCGAATCGTTGGATAACTACCATAGTGGAAACACCTTCAGCAACCTTCCAGCCAAACTGGCCCAAGAATGGATGCAAAACATGGTTGGCAATATATTTATAATCTAAGTAATATGACTTTATGAAGCTGTAGGCTCTGCTTTAGACTAGGCCTCAAACCCTTGGGGCAGCCCATCTACAGACTCATTACTATCGAAGATAGCCTTGGGGTTTGTTTGCCTCAACTAGTAGAGTCCTACAAAGGAGAAAAGCCAATAGCACTCTGTTAAAATTCAACCCTTGTGAACTTTTAATGCTTTGGACAAGCAGACCCTAAACTAGGCTTAAAATTAAGACTTAATTGTAGTCTTTAACTATAAAGCCCAATTTTTGGGTGAAATGCGTCAGTGGGAAGATCCAAGATGGAGAGTCTGTGTCTGTTTGGCCAAACAAATACATTTACACCTGGGTTGAGCTTTCGCGAGTGTAGTGGCTTTTTGTTCTTTAGATAGTACTGGTGGCTAGGGCACAGGACCCTTGGTCAGCTTCTGGTCAGCCAAGAGAGTGACCCGGTGTACTGGCCTTTAAATCGAAACATATTTCTTTGGTAGAGTCCCACCCCTGGAAGCGATTGAACACTTTTTTTATTTTTATGAACAAGTTGTACCTGGCTCCTTGACGATAAGCTATATGTATGTATCCTGTTGTGTCAAAAGTAACCATAATTAGATTTAAACTGAACCTTTGCGAAGCCACCACAGATAGTAGATGCCATTAGAAGGTGATATTTGCAAATGGTTGGATGACTACCATAGTGGAAACACCTTCAGCAACCTTCCAGCCAAACTGGCCCAAGAATGGATGCAAAACATGGTTGGCAATATATTTATATCTAAGTAATATGACTTTATGAAGCTGTAGGCTCTGCTTTAGACTAAGGATATCCATCGGCCTCAAACCCTTGGGGCAGCCCATCTACAGACTCATTACTATCGAAGATAGCCTTGGGATTTGTATACCTCAACTAGTAGAGTCCTACAAAGGAGAAAACCCTTCAACCCTTGTGAACCTTTAATGCTTTGGACAAGAAGACCCTAAACTTGGCTTAAAATGAAGACTTAATTGTGGTCTTTAACTATAAAGCACAATTTTTGGGTGAAATGCGTCAGTGGTAAAATCCAAGATGGAGATTCTGTGTCTGTTTGGCCAAACAAATACATTTACACCTGGGTTGAGCTTTAACGAGTGTAGTGGCTTTTTGTTCTTTGGATAATACTGGTGGCTAGGGCACAGGACCCTTGGTCAGCTTCTGGTCAGCCAAGAGAATGACCCGGTGTACTGGCCTTTAAGTGGAAACATATTTCTTTGGTAGAGTCCCACCCCTGGAAGCGATTGAACACATTTTTTTTTTTATTTTTATGAACAAGTTGTACCTGGCTCCTTGACGATAAGCTATATGTATGTATCCTGTTGCGTCTTTGTATAATAAAATGAATGGCATGTACATGGTATAGCACGCAGCATTGACTTCACGCCGGCGTGGAGCTCTGCTCGGTGTCGCGTTGCCATAGGACATTGTAAACTTATTGGTGGGAAGTGAGATTGGACTCCTGTTACACTATAAAAGACCGTTGTAACTTTGTAATGTTGACAGTAATGTGACCCTTTTGTACGCTTGTACCTATGACGGCAAGGCACTTACAACGTACATGAAGTGTTTATCCCGTAATGCTAAATGGGACTCCGGAGCAGTGAAGGTACAAGAGAAGGAAGGTGTTTAGTTGGTACATTAAGCAACTGCAAAAAAGTGTCCATTACCCAGCATGCTTTGCTGTTGGGGCCGTTTCCTACACAGAGTTCTTCAAGGAACATTCTAGAAGAAAAACCTTCAATTTTACCCATTCCCTACTCTATCCTAAACAAAAGAAAACAGAGAGAGAAACGGAATGATTATTGGCGTGTTGATACTTAATTCTCGCCATATTGGTACTTACTTTTCACTTCCCGAGAGAAGTCCATTAATGGTTGGTAGTCCTTCTATTGGGTCTTGTGGTCGGTTTAAAGTCCCATTTGTAGACAATGCCACCACCAAGACCTGTGGCGGTTTAAAGACCAAGCTGTAGATAGTGCCACCATATCAAGAACTGTGCCAGTTAAAAGACCTATCTGTAGAACACGCCACTACCAAGACCTGTGCTGGTTTAAAGACCCATCTGTAGACTACGCCACTACCAAGACCTGTGCTGGTTTAAAGACCCATCTGTAGACAATGCCACCACCAAGACCTGTGCCAGTTTAAAGACCCATCTGTAGACAATGCCACCACCAAGACCTGTGCCAGTTTAAAGACCCATCTGTAGACAATGCCACTACCAAGACCTGTGCTGGTTTAAAGACCAATCTGTAGAACATGTCACTACCAAGACCTTCGCTGGTTTATGGACCCATCTGTAGACTATACCAAGACCTGTGCCAATTTAAAGACCCAGTTGTAGACAATGCCACTACCAAGACCTGTCCAAGTTTAAAGACCCATCTGTAGTGTAGAACATGCCACTACCAAGACCTGTGCCAGTTTAAAGACCCATCTGTAGACAATACCACTACCAAGATCTGTGCCACTTTAAAGACCCATCTGCAGAGTAGACCACTACCAAGACCTGTGGCGGTTTAAAGACCAAGCTGTAGATAGTGCCACTATCAAGACCTGTGCCAGTAAAAAGACCTATCTGTAGAACACGCCACTACCAAGACCTGTGTCGGTTTAAAGACCCATCTGTAGATAATGCCACCATCACTACCTTTGCCAGTTTAAAGACCCATCTGTAGAATACGCCACTACCAAGACCTGTGCTGGTTTAAAGACCAATCTGTAGAACACTCCACTACCAAGACCTGTACTGGTTTATGGACCCATCTGTAGACTATACCAAGACCTGTGCCAGTTTAAAGACCCAGCTGTAGACAATACCACTACCAAGACCTGTGCCACTTTAAAGACCCATCTGTAGAATATGAAACTACCAAGACCTGTGCTGGATTAAAGACACATCCGTAGACAATGCCACCAGCAAGACCTTTGCCAGTTTAAAAGCCCCATCTGTAGACAATGCCACTACCAAGACCTGAGCCAATTTATAGAACCATCCGTAGTGTAGAACATGCCACTACCAAGACCTGGGGGCCAGGGACAGTCAGGCTGGACGTCCCCTAGCCAGTAAATGGGGCGGGGCTCTATCTGTCTTGCTGCAGTTTCTAATGCACATTGTGAGAAGCTCGCAGTGTGCGGTGAAATCAGAGGAAGACATTTCAGTCCAGGAAAGGAGCCGCTACACCTGTGCAAGACTGAAGGCCAGGCTGAAGTTCTGCTTTAAATCCCACCTGTGCCATGTGAGGTACGGGGCAGAGGTGAGGCACACGGGGGTGGGGGGGGGGAGAAGATCTGCCCCCAGCTGGTCTCCAGGCCCCGGAGAAGCGGTCTCACATGAGTGGATCTCAGCGTGGTCCTCGGCATTTCTTCCCCTTTCAGTCAGGGCAGAGGGTATGAAATATTGATGATTTTTTAGGTGTAGCATGTCTGTCTCAGCATGAAGCAGGCTCTCCAGATGCCCGTCACACGCTCCTCCTGGCAATAGTCACCTTCCTCTAAGGACATAAAACCGCAGCGCCAGGAACGCCGCCGGGGCAGAAGGGCGCAGAGTTCTACGCAGAACAAAGTCACATCTAAGAATGGACCCCTCATCGGCCAACATTCGATCTGGAATACCCAGTTCAGGTACCCACACTTTATATTCATAGCACACAAAAGGGTAACATAAGAGATACCAACAATGAAGGTTCTGGGTGGAGGTCCTCTGCAGGCGTCACCTGGCGATTCCTCCCCATAACAAACATGAAAGAAGCATTATTTAAATTTTTTTTAAGTAAATTTTTACTGTCACTTGACCAATTTATATATTAGAATGCATATATGAAAAATTACACATATAAAAATAATATAAAATAACATCCACAATAAAATAACTAATTTATATATTAAAAATTTAAAATATAGAAATAATATATAATGACATCTAAAATATACAATGCATAGATTAAAAACGAAAATATATACAAATAATATAAGATAACATAATATAAACATATATAAAATAAAACAAATAATTTATATATTAAAAAATGAAACCTATAAAAAATAATATAAAATGAACCTATAACATCATATATAAATATATCAATTACATATTAAAAATTAAAACATATAAAAATAATATAAAATAACTTAAAATAAACATAGAACATAACATATAATAACACAAAGAATTAGAATATATATATATATATATATAAATATATATATACATATATATTAAAAATGAAACCTATAACAATAATATATAATGACATATAAAATATACAATGCATATATTAAAAACTAAAACATATATGAATAATATAAAATGAATATATAACATCATTTATACATGTATCGATTACATATTAAAAATTAAAACATATAAAAATAATATAAAATAACAAAATAAACATAGAACATAACATATAATAACACATAGAATTAGAATATATATATATATATATATATATATATATATATTTAAAAATGAAACCTATAACAATAATATATAATGACATATAAAATATACAATGCATATATTAAAAACTAAAACATATATGAATAATATAAAATGAATATATAACATCATATATAAATATATCAATTACATATTAAAAATTAAAACATATAAAAATAATCTAAAATAACTTAAAATAAACATATAACATAACATATAATAATAGTATATATATATTAAAAATGAAACGTATGGAATAATATAAAAATAACATATAATATATATATACTGTAAAAAACGAATTTATATATTAAAAATGAAACCTATAAAAATAATATATAATAACTTATAAAATATACAATGCATATATTAAAAACTAAAACATATATAAATAATATAAGATAACCTAAAATAAACATATGACATCACATATAAAATAAAACATATAATTTATGTATTAAAAATGAAACCTATAAAAATAATATAAAATGAATATATAACATCATATGTAAATATATCATTTATATAATAAGAACTAAAACATATACATATAATATAAAATAACTTAAAATAAACATATAACATAACATATAATAACACTTAAAATTAGAATATATATATATATATATATATATATATATATATATACATATGTTAAAAATCAAACATATAAAATAATATAAAATAACATATAACATCATATAAAACAACATGAAATAAAATATAGAATTAAACTAAACTAAAACATATAAAAAGATGGTACAAAATAACTCAAAATAAAAATATGAAATAACACATAAAACAATATATATAATTTATATATTAGAAATTAAACATATAAAAGATTATAAAATAACATACAATAAATATACTGTATACTATAGTATAACATATAATAAAATATAAAATGAAATATAACATTTATTAAAAATGATAAGATATAATAACATATGAAATAAAATATAGAACGTATATATTGAAAAAAAAATAAGACCCACACTTAAACTACCATAAAATGAACTTCACTGCATAAATCTGTAATTACGGGGAGAGTTCTAATGGCCGTCCTGTAGAGTAATGCAATTTCTACACATGCGTTGCAAGCGTTTCCAGGTTCCTCAAGTTCTACAGAGAGGAACCTGGAAATGGTGGTGTCCCCTTCCCTAATGATAGTCTAAAGCTAAAGTTTAACCTTCTTATAGTTCCCCGTCCATGGTTCTTCCCTCCCCAGACATTTTTAAATAAACCCTTTCCATTTTGATTGCACGCCTTTTTTTAGAGCGGGTGATGTCATCACTGGGTCTCTGTGTTTCTCTATGCAATGCAGGCAGATCATGGCTGGTGGGAGGGGCCAGCGGGGGGCTGTACATGACTTCCTGAAAACATCACAGCCCCCTGCCTCAGTACTCCTCTCAAGAGCCCTCAGTCCTGATGCACGCAGTGGGAGGAGTTATGCGAATATCAAAATGCCTTGGTGGATGGATGTTCCTAGGCAGGCTACATTTGCATAGGTAACGCCCAGGTGATGCTGAAATCCAATGCATTAAAGGGGTGGGCCAGGGATAGTCAGGTTGGAGAGGAAAGAGCTAGATGATGGCGGATGTTCTTCAGCCAGGAAATGGGGGGGGGCTCTATCTGACTTGCTGCAGCTTCTAATGCACATTGTGAGAAGCTCACAGCGTGCAGTGAAATCAGAGGAAGACATTTCAGTCCGGGAGAGGAGCCGGTACACCTGTGCAAGACTTAAGGGAAAGCCGGAGGTCAGATTTAACTTACATCTAAAGTCAAAACCCTTATTAGATTTCCCCTGCAGTACTTCTTTCTGCCACTAGAGGCTCTCAGTCTGATGGCCAGCATTATTCAACCTGAGCCGAGGTGATCCCGGACGAGCCCCCAACCTGTGACTGGACAGTGAAAGGAGAAGCAGCACAGTGATGAGCTCATCTCTCTGGCACATTCCACTCTCTCCTCTTTTCATTATGCCTCTTATCAGCACGTGATCTTGGTTCCTTGGGCTGCTTCTCCCTCCTCCAGTCTGAGCTCTGCTGTACATTGACTGCAAGAGGCAGATTCAGGGACTTGCTCCTGTGTTGTCACCCTGGCACTCTAAAGTCAACCTTTCCCAACTAAAAGACCCACGGAGGCAGCCAAGCAGGAAGATGGGAAGAGTCTGAAGCCCTCCTCTGCGGCTCGCTCCAGGTCAGCAACCCAATGTAGTGAAGCCAGAGGATGAGCAACCAGAACCCTTGGGGTGAAGATCTGGCGGGCAATGTCTACATTGAAGGAAGGTTCTCTGTTCGCCCCGATCTCTGCGGATTAATCGGTTTCTGCTACGTCCATCAGACGGGAAGCCAAGATCTTACTTCTGGGAAGCCGTGACTCTCCAGATACAGATTGTGTTACTCCATTGTCACTGAACTGGTGATAATCTCCTTTCATTTCAATCCGCTCCCTACACTCCCTCCGCGTGTCATCCGCCGCCTCCTCCGTGTAATCAGATACGTGACACATTAGCAGCACGACATCTGCTCAATGTATATACAGTCTGTGCTGCAAGACAACTGCCACTGACTCACACTGAATGACTTCTTCTGGGGCCCCAACTCTTACAGGGGAAGGGTCTACCGGGTGAAGTCAATGCTATTGCCCAAATTTTTACGTGATGACGTCACTGGTTGCTAAGGATACGAAGGGCATCGGCAGCCGCCGCTTCCTTAGTAACCACTGACAGATAGGAATACATGCTGACCTCACTGTTTGCTAAGGTTATGGCAGGTGCCGCCAGCTGCCGCTTCCTTAGCAGCTACGGACAGATAGGAATACGTGGTGACATCACTCGTTGCTAAGGATATGGCTGGTGCGGCAGCCGCCGCCTCCTTAGTAACCACTGACAGATAGGAATACGTGCTGACCTCACTGTTTGCTAAGGTTATGGCAGGTGTCGCCAGCTGCCGCTTCCTTAGCAGCTACGGACAGATAGGAATACGTGGTGACGTCACTCGTTGCTAAGGATATGGCTGGTGCGGCAGCCGCCGCTTCCTTAGTAACCACTGACAGATAGGAATACGTGCTGATGTCATTGTGTGCTAAGGTTATGGCAAGTGGCGCCAGCTGCCGCTTCCTAACCAACTACGGACAGATAGGAATACGTGGCGACGTCACTGGTTGCTAAGGACATGGCTGGAGCGGCAGCCACCACTTCCTTAGTAACCACTGACAGATAGGAATACATGGTGACGTCACTGGTTGCTAAGGTTATGGCAGGTGCCGCCAGCTGCCGCTTCCTTAGCAGCTACGGACAGATAGGAATACGTGATGACCTCACTGTTTGCTAAGGATATGGCTGGTGCGGCAGCCGCCGCTTCCTTAGCAACCACTGACAGCTTGGAAGCCATCATACAAAGTAGCAGTAGAAATACCGCTAAGATTTATTATATTGGGTCTTGCTAGTTTCATGCCGGTGTGGTGCAGTAATACATGCGTGTTGATTTGTGTTCTTCCATTGTGTTAAGGCAGCTTATTTGTTAAATTCAGCAGTCTCCAAAATGCATTTATTTGGCGCTTGGGACACTACTGCATCCACTGACACCAACAAATGGGCACTATTCCTTCGATTGATACCAACGGTTGGCTTCTATTTCTTCCAAGGGGCAGAATTACTTCCATTAACGACGACGATGAGGCACTATTCCTTCCACTGACACCATCAAAAGGGTTCCATTCCTTCTACTGACACCAACAATGGAGCACCATTCCTTCCACTGACACCAATGATGGGGCACTATTCCTCCCACTGATACCAATGATGGGGCACTATTCCTGCCCACTGACACCAATGATGGGGCACTATTCCTCCCACTGATACCAATGATGGGGCACTATTCCTGCCCACTGACACCAATGATGGGACACTATTCCTCCCACTGATACCAATGATGGGGCACTATTCCTCCCACTGATACCAATGATGGGGCACTATTCCTCCCACTGACACCAATGATGGGGCATTATTCCTCCCACTGACACCAATGATAAGGGCACTATTCTTCCCACTGACACCAATGATGGAGCACTATTCCTCCCACTAATACCAATGATGGGACACTATTCCTCTCACTCACACCAATGATGGGACACTATTC
>BLSH010081543.1:413507-423986 GCA_018402905.1 Glandirana rugosa
GGATACCTTTGGAGGTACCCGTAAGTGCTGATTGAAAAAGGGATACCAGTAAACACCGGTCGGACTGGGGGGTACTAGTAATTACCGATCCGACCAGGAGTCATCAGAAATAACCGTTCGGACTCGAGGTAGTTTGTGCTATAAAAGTAATATGGTAAAGGGGAAATATTTCTTTGGGGGGGGGGGGTTGTGCTAGGATAGGGGATTGGGGGAGGACATTTTGCTGACACATAATGCTCATACATCTTGGTCACAATTTGGCAGCTTGGTTTGCCCTGGGCTCTAGGTGACCTTGCCCCAGCACTGATGGGGGTCAACCTAGCCATTAATCACCCTGGAGCTCAGGCTTGCCAATAAAGACTACTGAGGACCAGCCTAGCCATTAATGATCATGGGGGGTCAGGCTGGCCACAAATGACCATAGGGAAAAAGTTAGTCGTGAATGCCCATGGAGGTTTCCATAGGGTTCAAACTAGTCATGGGGTCAATCTGGCCATTAACTGTCATGGGGCTCAGGCTAGCCATTAATGGGCAGGTGTGTCCAGCCTGACCATTAATGATCATAGGGGTCAGACTAGCCATGGAGGACAGGCTAGCCATGAATGCCCATGTGGGTTGCTATGGGGTTCAAACTAGACATGAATGGCCATGAGCGTCAATCTGGCTGTTAATTGTCATGGTGCTCAGGTTGGCCATTAATGATCATGGGGGTCAGACTGGCCAAGAATGGCCAGGGGATCAGGCTGACCAAGAATGGCTATGGGGACAAGCTAACCATAAATGGCCATGGTGACCAGGATAGGCAGGAATTGCCATAGCCATGAATTGATATGAGAGGCAAACTGGACAAGAATGGTCATGGGGGTAAATCTGGCCATGAATTGACATAGGGTTCAAACTAGCCATGAATGACCATAAGAGGCAGGCTTGACAAGAATGGCCATGGGGGTCAATCTGGCCATTAATCGTCATGGGGCTAAGGTTGGTTATGAATGACTGTGGGGGACAGGCTGGGCAAGAATGGCCACTGGGAGCCAACTAGACACGAATGGCCATGATAAGGGTCAATCTGCCCATTAATTGTCATGGGACTCAGGCTGGCCCTTAATGACCAGCGGGGACCAGCCTGGCCATTAATGGCCAGGGAGTCAGGTTAACCAAGAATAACTATGGGGACAAACTAGCCATGAATGGTTGTCGTTAGGCATGATTGCCATAGGGTTCAAGTTAGCCATCAATCGCCATGAGAGGCAGGCTGGACAAGAATGGACATGGGGGTCAACTTGGCCATTATTCTTTATGGGGCTCAGGCTGGCCATAAATGGCTAGGGGGAACAGGCTGACCATGAATGGGTTACAACTGATGGTTTGGCCATAAACACACATTAAAGACCCATAGGTCTTGCTGACCTGATGGGGCCTGGGCCCGGTACGGGAGTACCGCCTGTACCCCCCTATCAGCAGCCCTGCTGCCCAGTGCTGGATCACTGGCATGACTACTTGTTAAAAGCCACACTTTGAGATTAGATAAGGTATGTGCTTCCATATTAGAACATTATGTCTAAATTTCGCTGTTATTGAACCCCCAGGTCTGTGTCATCATCGATAGAACGCTACACATCATGAACATTCCGGCCCGTGCCCCCGCCATGTGCTCTGTGTGAAGATGGGGACAAGCAAGTATACCCAGAGATTGAACTTAACCCTACAGCCGGCGGTCCTGTTTGTGACTATTGGGATCTTGCTCAGAACGTCATGCATCTGTTGTCCTCCTACCTGCGACTGCCCAACTCATGACAATGCCACCCTGTGCAAACATCGTCTTCTCAGCTTGGTTCCAGTGGAGATCCCTCGCTCTTCCCATTTCTTGGATCTAAGTTATAACCAGATCAGGTCAGTTCAGCACGCGACCTTTTCCCACCTGCAGGATCTCCAGGAACTAGACTTGAGCCACAACCAGCTGTCCCGCATAGAACCTGGAGCCTTCAGCGGCCTGGCAAAACTGCGCATCCTGTTGGTGCACCACAACCAGCTCAAGCTTCTGCCTCCGGGAGTCTTTTCGGGAATGCCGGGACTGAATTGGTTAGACGTCAGAGCAAACCAGTTGGTCATCCTGCTGGATCAGACTTTCCGTGGCCTGCAGGAGCTTAGACACCTGGAGGTTGGAGACAACCCTCTGTTGTTCATATCTCCCGCAGCCTTCATGGGGATGCCATTGCTGCAGAGACTGGGGTTGGAGAAAACCAAACTGGGCAGTGTACCTTCTCTGGCTCTGGCTTCTCTGCCCCAACTTTCTGAACTAAGACTGGGTGGAGTGACCAGCACAGTTCTACGTGATCTCTCGTTTTCAGACATGCCATCCTTGAGAGTATTAGATATAGACCATTGGCCTTCACTTGCAAACCTTGGAGCACACAGTCTGACTAGCCTCAACCTTACCTCCCTATCACTGACCAACTGCAACCTAAGCTCAGTCCCAGAGGAAGCACTGAGGTCTCAGGTCCACCTACGTAGGTTAGACCTCTCTCAAAACCCCATTTCTTTCCTTACTGAAGGGTGTTTTGGTGATCTGAAAAGGTTGGAGGAGTTACGGTTGTCTGGTGGAAGACTTAGTTCTATACCTTCCAATGCTTTTCATGGCCTGGACCGGCTCCGTATGTTAGACCTTTCAGACAATCCGATTCGATGGGTAGAAGAAAATGCCCTCCCTCCCCCTGGTGTCCTGGAGACTTTGTTGCTTTCTGGGACCATTTTGTCGTGCGACTGCCGTCTCTGTTGGCTCCTGCATCATAAAATCCATTTTGGAGGAAGGCCGCCAGTGTGCTCAGCCCCTGACTCGTTAAAGGGGATGGTTATCCCAGACCACTCAGAGCTGCTATGCCCAGAGTTTTTTACCTGCCAACCACCCAAGATAATAGGGCAAGGACCACGTGAGTTCAGGGTGCAGGAGGGCGACAGGCTGACTATCAGCTGTCAGAGTCAGGGCGTACCTGAACCCTCTATGCTCTGGGTGCTACCACAAGTTCCAGGGTCCGTGGACACTAAATCCACACACCTTGATGGCCCAGACACAGAACTCCCTCAACATGCACCAGGTTCTGCAGAGAAGGTGCAGTTAGTAAAAGACTCCCAAAAATGGAGAACAACCAATACATCACAATCATCAAAACTGGTGGAACAACAACAGGGCAGAATCACCATCCTACCAGAAGGCTCCATCCAATTTCTTCCAGTGCAAACCTTAGACACGGGAGATTACCTCTGCCTGGCTACCAACCTTGCAGGGAATGACTCAGCCTGGATTCACCTGGAGGTCACACCATTCAACGGGAGCACCGTCTATTCTCCCCTCCCCATGGTCCACAGTCATCTCCTGGCCGTTATCACAGCCGGGGGAATTCTTCCCTTCATCAGTTCTGTGACGCTTTGCTTCATCTTCATCTTCATCTGGAGCCGCGGACGCGGGAATATCAAACACACAGCCAACATAGATTATATTCCCAGGACTTCCCGGGCAAGTTCATCACCAGAGGACAATAAATTCACCATGAAACTCATCTGACGGTGTATAATATAGACTGGAATAGAGATGGATTATAAGAAGGACATTCTGTGCAGAAGATAGGACCTACAGTTCTAGGAAGGCCCAAATGTTCAAAGAAAATATGGTTGGAGTTAGGGGCTTAGAGTATAAAATTAAATGAGAACTAGGAATGCGCTTGGGTTGATCTAAACAGCCAGCCCAATCAAATGCGACCAGGCCATTCCCCACCCCCCAGCTGCACATACACAAAGGGGTGGGAATGCTTGTGACATCATTGACCTAATGGCTATGGTGCCATATTAAGTCAATGACATCAAGCTATTATGGCCATGGGGCTATATTACGCCAATAACATTGACCTATTATGGTCACGGGGCCATGTTATGTCAATTACATTGACTTTTTATTGCCATAGAGCCATATTAGGTCTATGATATTGACCTATTATGGTTATAGGGACATATTACGTTAATGATATTGACCTATTATAGCCATGGAGCCATATTATGTCAATTATATTGACCTATTATGGTCATGGGACCATAATATGTCAATTATATTGAACTATTCTGGCCATGAAGCCATTTTACATCAATAACATTGACCTATTATGGCAACGGGCCCTATTAGGTCAATGCTACTAACTTATTATGGCCATGAGGCCATGTTACGGCAATGACATTGACTTATTATGGTCATGGGACCATATTGCGTCAATGACATTGACCAATTTTGACCATGGTGCCATATTACGTCAATGACATTGACCTATTATGGCCATGGGGCCATGTTACGTTAATTATATTGACCAATTATGGCATTGGGGCCATATTAAGTCAATGACATTGACCTTTTATGGTCATGAGGCCATCTTACATCAATGACATTGACCTATTATGGCAATGGGGCCATGTTACGTCAATGACATTGACCAGATATGGTCATGGGACCATGTTATGTCAATTATATTGACCTATTCTGGCCATGAGGCCATATTACATCAATAACATTGACCTATTATGGCAATGGGGCCCTATAAAGTCAATACCACTGACCTATTATGGCCATGTTACGGCAATGACAATGACTTATTATGGCCATGGGGTCATGTTATGTCAATGACATTGACTTATTATGGTCATGGGCCCATATTGCGTCAATGACATTGACCAATTAGGACCATGGCGCCATATTACGTCAATGACATTGACCTACTATGTCCATGTTACGTTAATTACATTGACCATTTAAGGCCTTAGGGCCATATTAGGTCAATGACATTGACCTTTTATGGTCATGAGGCCATCTTACATCAATCACATTGACCTATTATGGCCATGGGGCCATGTTACGTCAATGACATTGACCAGTTATGGCCATGGGGCCATATTACCTCAATAACATTGATCTATTATGGCCATGGAGCCATTGTACATCAATGACATTGATCTATTATGGCCATGGAGCCATTGTACATCAATGACATTGACTATTTTTTTGCCATGGGGCCATATTAGGTCTATGACATTGACCTATTACGGCCACATAGGTCAATGATCTCATGAGCATTCCAGCCTCTTACCCGCTTGCAGCTGATTGGCTTGGCTCTGAAGGCATCTTTCTGGGTTCAGCTGAACATAGGTTCAGAGTGAATCCAAGCTCATCCCTAAATGAAAACCTGTTCTTGCTATCAATTGTATGATGGTTGGAGTATATTTTGGGGTCTACCTATCCACCTTTTCACCCAAGATTCCCCCAGGACAAATGTGTAACTCTTGAGTGAAAACATTGTTATAATGAAGTATCGTGACTGGGAATGACCAGGATGATTGCTCTAAAATTGATTTAAATGCAAAATTACCAAAATTTTCTCCAAATCGACTTTAAAGTTCACTGTGCAGATTGCTGTCCTCCTAACCCTAATTTACGTAAAAATAAAAAAAAAATGACACGGTGTTATTCATGGAGAAAGCCATGTGATCACGATGTCAGTGCTGATTATATTTTTTAGAGCTTTAAAAAAAAAATTTCCATCAAAAGAAAAAAAAAAATCTAATATTAAGAATGGAAAATCACTGTCACATAATAGCAGTAGGCGGTCCTGCCATTTAATGTCATTTATTTTCATGCCTAAGGCGTCGATGTTTATTTATGAATAAAAACAAAAATTGGATGACTGATTTTATATTTGGAACGATTGCTTATATTTAAAATTTCTTTATAAAAAAAAAAAAAACAATAAACCCAAGAAAAAAAAGTCATAAATTGCAGCTAACCAGTCCTAAGGTGTGGTGTCTGTAGTAGTTTTCTTTTATTTTTTTTTAGGCTTAATACATTTTCTGCAAAAATACACGTTGATCCTGCCAAAACTCAAGTGTCCCAGTAACTTTCTGTAAGCTGGAAAGAAAGCTCATTCTTATCTTCTTTCTGTAAACTACTACAGGGGATCCCCTTAGTTAGCCTGTAAAGTGGAGCATCTGTAGCATGTATAGAACCTGCTGCAGTAAAACTTACTTTTATAAAGAATATATATATATATTTGGAACGATTGCTTATATTTCAAATTTCTTTATATATATATAAAAAAAAAAACAATAAACCCAAGAAAAAATGTCATCAATTGCAGCTAACCAGTCCTAAGATGTGGTGTCTGTAGTAGCTTTCTATTATTTTTATTTCTTTTCTTTTTTTAGGCTTAATACATTTTCTGCAAAAATACACGTTGATCCTGCCAAAACTCAAGTGTCCCTGTAACTTTCTGTGAGCTGGAAAGAAAGCTCATTTTTATCTTCTTAATGTAAACTATTACTGGGGGGGTCCCCTTAGTTAGCCTGTAAAGTGGTGCATCTGTAGCATGTATAGAACCTGCTGCAGCAAAACTGACATTTATAAAGAAAAAAAAATTTAAATTGCAATAAAATATCATTGTCGGCAATACAAAAATGTAAAAAAAAAAAACGGTGTGCCCCCCCCCCCCCCATCCATACCAGGCCCTTTGGGTCTGGTATGGATTTTAAGGGGAACCCTGTGCCAAAATGTAAAAAAAAGAATGGCGTGGGGTCTCCCCCAAAATCCATACCAGACCCTCATCCAAGCATGCAGCCTGGCAGGTCAGGAAAGGAGAGGGGATGAGCGAGCAAGGCCCCCCCTGAACCATACCAGGCCACATGCCCTCAACATGGGGGGTGTTTTGAGGCAGGAGGGATGCCCCCCCCCCCACACCAAAAGGTGATGGGGACAAGGGCCTCTTCCAGACAACCCTGGGCTGAGGTTGTGGGGGCTTATCGGAATCTGGAAGCCCCTTTAACGAGGGGGCCCACAGATCCCGCCTCCCCCCCATGTGAATGAGTATGGGGCACATTGTACCCCTACTCATTCACCAAAAAAAAGTGTCAAAAATAAAGACCCCCGAGGTAGCTCCATCGTCAATCACGACGCCCGCCGCCACCGCCGGACCTGAAAAAGTAAAGGCGCCCCGCCCACAACAAAGGCTAACCGCTGACTGTCTCCTCCGTCATTTGACAGTTGATAAATAGGTAAGGGGTGGGGGCCACCTGGTGACGTCACCTGGTGGTCCCGCCCCCTGTGCCATCACCGACCGTACATCCCAAGCCGAGCGCCCCGCAAATTTGGGTGTTTGCCGAATGGGCGAACAGGCGATGTTCGGGCCGCAAGCAAGGTGAGGGCAGCTATGTGTCCTACATACAGTGAGACGATGGAGAACGAAGGTAGCCACCCCCTAACAAGAAGACAAGGTCACAGCAGCCAAAAAATAAGGAATCTGAAGATCTGGAGGAGGCCGAGAGCCATAGAAGGGACATTGCCTGAGTAGAATTTCTTTTTCAACCAGATTTATTGTCACTTTAATGAGGCATCTAATTTAGGGCTTTGTCTCCATCTAGTGGTCATTTTTGGAAGGGCAACTAGGAAGGGGAAGGAAAGGGGAACTACCTTTGGGGTCTTGTGAGCGCTACATTTGATCTCAGGAACAAATCTTTATCTCTGATAACTTTACTGTTAAAAAAAAAAAACTGCTGATGCCCCTCAGAAAGTATGGAGGTCATGGGCAGCCAGGCGCAGAGCATTTTCGAAGTCGCCGAAATGAAGCAAGCATGGGGACCCGGGACATCGGCGCAATGTCAGAACTCATCTGCATGCTTTTTCCAGAAAATATCGAAGCCAACGGATCAGCATGACAGCCAGGGTGGAAGCGGATCCTGGTGCTGCTCACCATCATCTGTGACGTCACTGTGGGGTGTGTGGCTCTGGTGGTAGTGTGGGCGTGGCCTAGGTCACCTAAATTCCTAATCATGACATCTCTGCCCAAGAGAGGCGGGACCCAGTTCCCCAAATAGCGGCCAATCCAGTTACATAATAATAATGATGAGGGATTAAAGGTGATTATTGCCTACATATAATAGAGGCCATCTTCATCCATTACCATCTCATTATATATAGAAGAGAATTGCATTGTATCCATGGCTTCCATAAAGGCGGGGCCAAATGTTACGCCAAAATAAAGAGGACCCGTCACACCCATGCATGCACAGTCCTGACCCCCCTACTATGTCACATTACTAATCTCTTCTATGGGATAACGCTGCATGCGGCGGGCCATGCCTAAAAAAAAAAAGTGGGTGTGGCTTATTAAAATTGGGTGTGGCTGAGTTCTTCTATCATTAAGATCATAAACAATTTTTTTTATTCCAGCTTGGGTATTTATAACATTTAATTTAGCGATTTTATTCTGTAATAAATAGCAACAAATAATATTAGATGATAATGAAATTATAATGATATAATAATAAAATAATAATAGTTATTATTATTTATTGAAAATGAATTCTAATTCATATTCAGTATCATATTATTATTATTATTATTATTATTAATAATAATAATAATAATAGTCAGAATAAATTCTAATAATAAACATATGATTATAATAATATATTATATCATAAAATAATAATTATTATTATTATCATCATCAATATTTATTAATAATGAATTCTAATTTATATACAGTATTATTATTATTAATAATAATAATCATAAGAATGCATTGTAATAATATACATATCAATATAATAATATATTGTATAATAAAATAATTATTATTATTATCATTATTTATTAATAATGAATTCTAATTTATATACAGTATTATTATTATTATTATTATTAATAATAATCATAAGAATGCATTCTAATAATACACATATGATTATAATAATATATTATATCATGAAATAATAATAATCATTATCTTCATCATTATTTATTTATAATGAATTCTAATTTATATACAGCATTATTATTATTAATAATAATCATAAGAATAAATTCTAATAATATACATATGATTATAATAATATATTATATCATAAAATAATAATTATCATCATTATTTATTAATAATGAATTCTAATTTATATACAGTATTATTATTATTAATAATAATCATAAGAATAAAAATTCTAATAATATACATATGATTATAATAATATATTATATCATAAAATAATAATAATCATTATCATCATCATTATTTATAATGAATTCTAAAAATAATAATTATAAGAATAAATTATAATAATATACATATGATTATAATAATATATTATATCATAAAATAATAATAATTATTACTATCATCATCATTATTTATTAATAATGAATTCTGATTTATATACAGTATTATTATTATTATTATTATTAATCATAAGAATAAATTCTAATAATATACATATGATTATAATAATATATATTATATCATAAAATATTACTAATAATAATTTTTATTATCATCATCATTATTTATTAATAATCAATTCTAGTTTATATACAGTATTGTTAATTTTATTATTAACAATAACAACAATAATAAATTCAAATATACATACAATTATAATAATAATATTATTATGTATTAATGGTTTCTACTTTATATACAGTATAGTATTATAATTATTAGTAGTAGAATTATTATTAATAATAATAATAAATACTAATAATATATATACATTTATAATAATAATAATAATATATATCCAATCCGTGACTGCTGCTCCTCTCTGCCAATCCCTTCACTGGCATCCCCTACCCCACCGTATGAAATTCAAAATACTCACCACAACGTACAAGGCCGTCCACAACATCGCCCCCGACTACATCACCAACCTCATCTGCAGATATCACCCAAATCATTGTCCCCTCCGCTCCTCCCAGGACCCCCTGCTCTCTAGCTCCCTTGTCTCCTCCTCCCATGCTCATCCCCAGGACTTCTCCAGAGCCTCTCCCATCCTCTGGAACTCCCTGCCCCAGGTCAGCCACCACCCTGTAAGCCCCTGAAAACTCATTTATTCAGGGAAGCCACCCCCACCTCCACCTAAGAACCGTACCCGAGTCATCTCCATTAGATCATCCCTCACAGCTATTACCTTTTTTACTACCTCCCCTTCCCATTAGATTGTAAGCTCCATGAGCAAGGCCCTCCTATTCCTTCTGTATTGCAACTGTACTGTCCTCCTTTTATATTGTAAAGCGCTGTGCAAACTGTTGGGGCTATATAAACCCTGTATGATGATAATAATAATAATAATATATCATATAATAATAATTGTTATTATGAATAATAAATTCTAATAATATAGATACAATTATAATAAAGTCTATCATATAATAATAATAATAATAATATAGATGTAATATTTGTTACTAATTCATTGTAATGAATTAATTAAGAGTTAATAAATATCAACCCTGGTGCACTCTGGGTAAAGTAGGAAATGGTTGTACCGGCCCCTCCCCTTCAGTCTTGCACAGGTGTACCGGCTCCTCCCCCTTCAGTCTTGCACAGGAGAACCAGCCCCTCCCCCTTCAGTCTTGCACAGGTGTACCGGCTCCTCCCCCTTCAATCTAGCACAGATGTA
>BLSH010081543.1:433186-444250 GCA_018402905.1 Glandirana rugosa
GGGAAATTTAAATGGTGTCAGAGATCGTCTGGGGAAATGGACCTGGGGGTCTGCTAGAGACTGTGGTCCAGGTAAAGGGGTCTGCTAGAGACTGTGGTCCAGGTAAAGGGGTCTGCTAGAGACTGTGGTAAATTTAAAGGGGTCTGCTAGAGACTGCGGTCAAGGTAAAGGGGTCTGCTAGAGACTTTGGTCAAGTTAAAGGGGTCTGCTAGAGACTGTGGTAAGGGTAATGGGGGCTGCTAGAGACTGTGGTCAAGGTAAAGGGGTCTGCTAGAGACTGGGGTCAAGGTAAAGGGGTCTGCTAGAGACTGTGGTCAATGTAAAGGGGTCTGCTAGAGACTGGGGTCAAGGTAAAGGGGTCTGCTAGAGACTGTGGTCCAGGTAAAGGGGTCTGCTAGAGACTGTGGTCCAGGTAAAGGGGTCTGCTAGAGACTGTGGTAAATTTAAAGGGGTCTGCTAGAGACTGGGGTCAAGGTAAAGGGGTCTGCTATAGACTTTGGTCAAGGTAAAGGGGTCTGCTATAGACTGGGGTCAAGGTAAAGGGGTCTGCAGGAGACTGTGGTCAATGTAAAGGGGTCTGCTAGAGACTGTGGTAAATTTAAAGGGGTCTGCTAGAGACTGGGGTCAAGGTAAAGGGGTCTGCTATAGACTTTGGTCAAGGTAAAGGGGTCTGCTATAGACTGGGGTCAAGGTAAAGGGGTCTGCAGGAGACTGTGGTCAATGTAAAGGGGTCTGCTAGAGACTGGGGTCAAGCTACAGGAGACTGCTAAAGCCTCCGCCATGTTGCTGGAAGTAGACATTGGTTTGGATGTTGGCACTCCAGTGAAGGGCATACAGGGGGTGGAGGGGTCTGGATTCTGGGGCGATGGCTTCTGCTACACTGAGCCTCCCCTCCCCCAGTGATCAGACTACACATTGTAACTTTGTAGCCAGTCATAGGATGAGAGGGGGCCTATCTGTGTCAGACATTTGTGATTTACAGGATTGGGTCATCTCGGGGTCCAGGAAGGAGATGGTGGTGACCCCCGGGTGACACCTAAATAACCTGTTTGGGGGTCCTGAGGAGGAGGACCACGTCTACGAAATGCGTCGAGCGTAACAATGTAATAGGGATATCTTCTGTATAAAGGGGTCTCAGCACCCAGTATTTTGTCGCTTTGATGCCTGACTAAAGGTGGCGCCGTCCTTCTGGAAAGGAATTTCCCGTCACGGAGAACGTTGGAGCCATCTGTCAGTCTGATTGGTTTATGAGGCTTGCAGTGATTGGGCGATGTTCCCACAGGTAAATCATTAACCCCCCCCCCTTCATCCATCTTCCTTGCAGAGCGGATCTCTCCCCCCCCCCCGAGGGAACATGGACTCTTCCAGACCTGAGCTGCTCCTGGGGCCTCTGTTTGACGGGCAAGATGATCTATTCCATCCGCAGGGGTTTCCGGGGACGGACCCCGCCGCCTTCCCTCTGTCCGAAGGCCACGGATTCCCGGCCGAGAAACTGTACGACGAATGGCAGCTCAGCGGGAGGACGGTAAGTGGCCCTTGCAGTGCATTGTGGGATGTAGGTGGCCACCCCCCCCCGGACATAGAATAAGCCCCATTGGCCATATAGGGACACAGGGCGGCCATATTGGCTCATTACACTTTCTGCTTCCTCCTAATACTTTGTATGCAGCCCTTGTCCACCAGACACCGGAACCAGAAGATTCGCCGCAGGCTCTGGTGATCTCCGACACCCACAGCGCCCCCTGCAGGCCCCTGTGCCTTCCCAACATCCTATAGGCCAAATTCTGCTCTGAGCGAATGTCCTTCAGGCTATGTCCTCTTCTGAACGAACATTCTTTTATTATGGGTGGGAGTAACATAGCACATTAGGGCCACTAGATGGAGCTGAGGAGCATAGGGAACACATCGGTTTTTGTAACAAGAGATACAATGTAACAATTCTAGAGAACGCTAGAGGGAATTAGAAAATTAATGTAACCAATTGGGTAAAAATGAATGTTCTTTAGGCTATGTCCTCTTTTGGGTGGTAGTAACATGCCACATTATGGCCACCAGATGGAGCTGAGGAGCATAGGAAACACATAGAGATACAATGTAACACTTCTAGAGAACGCTAGAGGGAATTGGCAAATAAATGTAACCAATTGGGTAAAAGCGAATGTTCTTCAGGCTATGTTCTCTTCTGCACGAACATTCCTTTATTACGGGTAGTAGTAACATAGCACATTATGGCCACTAGATGGAGCTGAGGAGCATAGGAAACACATAGGTCTTTATAATAAGGGGAACAATGTAACAATTCTAGAGAATGCTAGAGGGAATTAGCCAATAAATGTAGCCAATTGGGTAAAAACAAATGTTCTTCAGGATATGTTCTCTTAATGGGAAGTAGTAACATACCACATTATGGCCACTAGATGGAGCTGAGGAGCAAAGGAAACACATAGGGATACAATGTAACACTTCTAGAGAACGCTAGAGGGAATTGGCAAATAAATGTAACCAATTGGGTAAAAATGAATGTTCTTTAGGCTATGTCCTCTTCTGAACGAACATTCTTTTATTACGGGTAGTAGTAATATATCACATTATGGCCACTAGATGGAGCCGAGGAGCATAGGAAACACATAGGTCTTTATAATGACTTCTAGAGAACACTAGAGGGAATTAGAAAATAAATGTAACCGATTGGGTAAACATTTAATGTTCTTCAGGATATGTTCTCTTATGTGAAGTAATAACATACCACATTATGGCCACTAGATGGAGCTGAGGGGCATAGGAAACACATAGGGATACAATGTAACACTTCTAGAGAACGCTAGAGGGAATTAGAAAATATATTGGTAAAAACAAATGTTCTTCAGGATATGTTCTCTTAGGGGTAGTAGTAACTTAGCACATTATAGCCACCAGATGGAGCTGATAAGCATAGGAAACACATAGGGATACAATGTAACACTTCTAGAGAACGCTAGAGGGAATTGGCAAATAAATGTAACCAATTGGGTAAAAACATGTTCTTCAGGCTATGTTCTCTTCTGAGCGAACATTCTTTTATTACAGGTAGTAGTAATATATCACATTATGGCCACTAGATGGAGTTGAGGAGCATAGAAAGCACATAGGTCTTTATAATTACTTCTAGAGAACACTAGAGGGAATTAGCAAATTAATGTAACCAAATTGGTAAAAACAAATGTTCTTCAGGCTATGTTCTCTTATGGGTAGTAGTAACATGCCACATTATGGCCACTAGATGGAGCTGAGGAGCATAGGAAACACATAGGGATACAGCGTAACACTTGTAGAGAACGCTAGAGGGAATTAGAAAATATATTGGTAAAAACAAATGTTCTTCAGGATATGTTCTCTTATGGGTAGTAGTAACATACCACATTATGGCCACTAGATGGAGCTGAGGAGCATAGGGAACACATCGTTTTTTTGTAACAAGAGATACAATGTAACAATTCTAGAGAACACTAGAGGGAATTAGAAAATAAATGTAACCAGTTGGGTAAAAATGAATGTTCTTTAGGCTATGTCCTCTTATGGGTAGTAGTAACATACCACATTATGGTCACTAGATGGAGCTGAGGAGCATAGGAAACACATAGGGATACAATATAACACTTCTAGAGGACGCTAGAGGGAATTGGCAAATAAATGCAACCAACTGGGTAAAAACAAATGTTCTTCAGGTTATGTTCTCTTCTGAACGAACATTCTTTTATTACGGGTAGTAGTAACATATCACATTATGGCCACTATATGGAGCTGAGGAGCAAAGGAAACACATAGGGATACAATGTAACACTTCTAGAGAACGCTAGAGGGAATTAGAAAATAAATGTAACCAAATTGGTAAAACCGAATGTTCTTCAGGATATGTCTTCTTACGGGTAGTAGTAACATATCACATTATGGCCACTAGATGGAGCTAAGGAACATAGGAAACACATAGGTCTTTATAATAAGAGGTACAATGTAACAATTCTAGAGAACACTAGAGGGAATTAGCAAATGTATGTAAACAATTGGGTAAAAGCAAATGTTCTTCAGGTTATGTTCTCTTCTGAACTGATATTCTTTTATTATGAGTGGTAGTAACATACCACGCTATTGCCACTAGATGGAGCTAAGCAACATAGGAAACACATAGGTATTTATAATAAGCGGAACAATGTAACAATTCTAGAGAACGCTAGAGGGAATTAGCCAATAAATGTAGCCAATTGGGTAAAAACAAATGTTCTTCAGGACATGTTCTTTTAATGGGAAGTAGTAACATACCACATTATGGCCACTAGATGGAGCTGAGGAGCAAAGGAAACACATAGGGATACAATGTAACACTTCTAGAGAACGCTACAGGGAATTAGCAAATAAATGTAACCAACTGGATAAAAATAATGTTCTTCAGGCTATGTTCTCTTCTGAATGAACATTCAGTTATTACGGGTGGTAGTAATATATCACATTATGGCCACTAGATGGAGTTGAGGAGCATAGGAAGCACATAGGTCTTTATAATGACTTCTAGAGAACACTAGAGGGAATTAGAAAATAAATGTAACCAATTGGGTAAACATTTAATGTTCTTCAGGATATGTTCTCTTATGGGTAGTAGTAACATGCCACATTATGGCCACTAGATGGAGCTGAGGGGCATAGGAAACACATAGGGATACAGTGTATCACTTTTAGAGAACGCTAGAGGGAATTAGAAAATATATTGGTAAAAACAAATGCTCTTCAGGATATGTTCTCTTATGGGTAGTAGTAACATAACACATTATGGCCACTAGATGGAGCTGAGGAGCATAGTGAACACATCGGTTTTTGTAACAAGAGATACAATGTAACAATTCTAGAGAACGCTAGAGGGAATTAGCAAATAATTGTAACCAGTTGGGTAAAAACGAATGTTCTTCAGGCTATGTTCTCTTATGGGTAGTAGTAACATACCACATTATGATCACTAGATGGAGCTGAGGAGCATAGGAAACACATAGGGATACAATGTATCACTTCTAGAGAACGCTAGAGGGAATTGGCAAATAAATGTAACCAATTGGGTAAAAACAAATGTTCTTCAGGCTATGTTCTCTTCTGAATGAACATTCTTTTATTACGGGTGGTAGTAACATATCACATTATGGCCACTAGATGGAGCTGAGGAGCATAGGAAACACATAGGTCTTTATAATGACTTCTAGAGAACACTAGAGGGAATTAGAAAATAAATGTAACCAATTGGGTAAACATTTAATGTTCTTCAGGATATGTTCTCTTATGGGTAGTAGTAACATACCACATTATGGCCACTAGATGGAGCTGAGGAGCATAGGAAACACATAGGTCTTTATAATAAGAGGGTCAATGTAACAATTCTAGAGAACGCTAGAGGGAATTAGCAAATGAATGTAACCAATTGGGTAAAAATGAATGTTCTTTCGGATATGTTCTCTTCTGAATGAACATTCTTTTATTACGGGTGGTAGTAACATACCACATTATGGCCACTAGATGGAGCTGAGGAGCATAGGAAACACATAGGTCTTTATAATAACTTCTAGAGAACACTAGAGGGAATTAGAAAATAAATGTAACCAAATTGGTAAAAACAAATGTTCTTCAGGATATGTTATCTTATGGGTAGTAATAACATACCACATTATGGCCACTAGATGGAGCTGAGGAGCAAAGGAAACACATAGGGATACAATGTAACACTTCTAGAGAACGCTAGAGGGAATTAGCAAATAAATGTAACCAATTGGGTAAAAATTAACGTTCTTTCGGATATGTTCTCTCCTGAATGAACATTCTTTTATTATGAGTAGTAGTAACATACCACATTATGGCCACTAGATGGAGCTGAGGAACATAGGACATACATAGGTATTTGTTCTTTTATTATGGGTGGTAGTAACATACCACATTATGGCCACTAGATGGAGCTGGGGAGCATAGAAAATACATTCTAGAGAACGCTAGAGGGAATTAGCAAATAGATGTGACAATTCTAGAGAATGCTAGAGGGAATTAGCAAATAAATGTAACAATTCTACAGAACGCTAGAGGGAATTAGCAAATACATTTAACAATCCTAGAGAACGCTAGAGGGAATTAGCAAATAAATGTAACAATTCTACAGAACGCTAGAGGGAATTAGCAAATACATTTAACAATCCTAGAGAACGCTAGAGGGAATTAGCAAATAGTTGTAACAATTCTAGAGAACGCTAGAGGGAATTAGCAAATAGATGTAACAATTCTAGAGAATGCTAGAGGGAATTAGCAAATACATTTAACAATCCTAGAGAACGCTAGAGGGAATTAGCAAATAGTTGTAACAATTCTAGAGAACGCTAGAGGGAATTAGCAAATAGTTGTAACAATTCTAGAGAACGCTAGAGGGAATTAGCAAATAGATGTAACAATTCTAGAGAACGCTAGAAGGAATTAGCAAATATAGGTAACACTTCTAGAGAACGCTAGAGGGAATTAGCAAATATAGGTAACACTTCTAGAGAACGCTAGAGGAAATTAGCAAATATAGGTAACACTTCTAGAGAACGCTAGAGGTAATTAGCACGTATAGGTAACACTTCTAGAGAACGCTAGAGGGAATTAGCAAGTATAGGTAACACTTCTAGAGAACGCTAGAGGGAATTAGCAAGTATAGGTAACACTTCTAGAGAACGCTAGAGGGAATTAGCAAATATAGGTAACACTTCTAGAGAACGCTAGAGGGAATTAGCAAGTATGGGTAACACTTCTAGAGAACGCTAGAGGGAATTAGCAAGTATAGGTAACACTTCTAGAGAACGCTAGAGGGAATTAGCAGATGAATGTAACAAATCTTCTTTTTTTACGTTGTTTGGCATCTGATAGCGTTCCCTTGCCAAGACCACATCCTGGATGCCGTCGATGTCCGCCCGCAGCCATGGCTTATCGCCGCCGTGTTTATAAAGTCGAACTAATTGCCGCTGCTGATCGCTATAAGCCTTTATAAAGCTCATTAGCGTTTGGCGAGCTCAGTCGCGCACGGCCGCCTACGCCAACACCCCAGACAAGAGTGTTTACACACGACACAGATCCGGGTACTGACCCGCAAAAGGTCAGGATTTAGATCCGCACAGCCACCGCCATAACCAGGATCTCTCGATACGACCGGCCGCGTCATTAAAGGAGGCCGCCGCCGGGTGCCTGGGCAGGAAACAATCTCAGCTGCACCCTCTTTGTTTTATATATTGTCTCTGGGCTCAAATTTACCTAATTAAATGTTCCGTCTTTAATAAACTGTCTGGCGCTCTCTCCCTTTTGGCGCCGGAGTAACCGCCGCGCTCTCTCTTTGCCGTTGCAGGGCCTGAGCGAGCGGGAGGACGCCGACGACTACCTGCAGATGATGATCAACCCCAACGATGTCTACAGCACCGAGGCGGCCGCCAGCGAGTCTCCAGAGAGCGACAGCGGGTTCTCGGACGACCCCCGGCCAGAGACCCCCATGAGCCACGACAACGGCGCCCCCCTGTCTGCGCCCGCCCCGGTGTACGAGCTGGTGTACGATATTGGTGCCATGGAGGAGCGCAAAGCGCACGGCGAGATGAGCAGCGTCATATCCATCCAGCTAGGTAACGTAGGGGGGGGCCGTGCAATTGGGACTTTCTGGAGTGGCGAAGGGTTAGACCCCCCCCCCCGCCGCCAGGTTTTTATTGCTGTGTCCCCAATAGGGGGATTCACCGATTCAATTTACAGTTGTCACCAAAGCCAGGACACGGCCAAAGAGCGCCCCCTCCCTAAAGAGCTGTGAACTACTTCAGCAGCACAGGTTGCAGGTCCTTTCTTTTTTGCACCCCCCCTACTGCTAAAGCACCCAAGGTAGGCGCCTCTTCTGATTAGGCCCGGCCCTTGTTGTCAGTAAGACAGGAATAGAGGTGAAATCTTCTAGTGGGGACACCTGCTGTTCTAGTGACAACCAAAAGGGGATTGCTTCTGCCCCCCCCCAACTTCCCCTATTCACTGTAGAGAAACGTTCTTCAACTTCCTGTTGTGTCACTGGGACAGGAAGTGAAGGAAAATCCCCCTAAGGGGACACAGAAAAAAAAACATACAGGGGTTCTAGCCCAAAATTATCCAAAACCAAAAAAAAAGTTTTGGATTTAGGTCATCCTAGGGCCATTTGTCCCCTGGGTCCAAGGACAGGTGCACCCTAGAACTCCACCCCCCCCCCACCCCCAGTTGTAGTTACCCCCCAATATAAGGTAGGACGTGCCGATTCATTTAAAGCTGAGATTTAATCAGCTTATATTTTCCCTACCCTCTCATCAGCATCATTAAATAAAATCTCTCCATTTTCTTTCCATTCCTTATCTTATACACTGTGATGTCATCACCGGGTCTCTGTGCTTCTCTATGCAATGCAGGCAGATCATGGCTGGTGGGAGGAGCCAGTAGGGGGCTGTACCAAGCTTCCTGAAAACATCCCAGCCCCTGGCCTCAGAGCTCCCCCCTCAGCCCTGATGCAAGCAGTGGGAGGAGTTATGCAAATATCAACACTTCTTGATGGGCGGGCATCAGTCTGGAGGAGTGGGCGTTCCTAGGCAGGCTGTATTTGCCTAGATAACGCCCCCACATGTGATGCTGAGCCCCCATGATTGGAAGAACTGAAATCCAATGAATGAAAAAGGAGGAGCTCTCAGTCCTGATGCAAGCAGTGGGAGGAGTTATGCAAATATCAAAATGCCTTGATGGGTGGGCGTCGGGCTGGAGGAGTGGGCGTTCCTAGGCAGGCTGTGTTTACATAGGTAACGCCCACATGTGATACTGAGCCTCCATGATTGGAGGAACAGAAATCCTATGAATATAAGGGGCGGGAACAAGTACAGTCAGGATGGGAAGGAAAGGGCCAGATGATGCTGGATGTTCTTCAGCCAGGAAATGAGGTAGTATCTATCTGATTGGTTGTCACTCTTTGCAGTACGTTGTGTTTTTGTACCAGCAGAGGATTGGCCGTCTCCCGTGCTGATTCCTGAGAGCTGCATTGTAAACGAGCTGCCGCCCCTCCACGCCGGACTCTGCAAGCCCCTGCCGGTGCGGGTGTCCTCGCCGGACCTCCTCTCCATGGACTCCCTGGTAAGTGTTGGCCTCAGACTGTCCGCTGTGTCTCCTCTGTGATCGGCGTCTCATCCTTCACCTCCCCCCGCAGTACCCGGAGCTCCACCTGACCGACGAGGAGAAGAGGCTGCTGTCACAGGAAGGGGTGGCCCTGCCGAATAACCTACCACTGACCAAGGTACGGCACACCATACCAAGTGGCGCTGAAACACGGCTCCACCAGTAAAAATTCACAGAGACTGCGGTCTTCTGCCGACTTCCATATTTGGACCAGCGAAGGCACAGAGAGTTACAACGGGCTGGGCAATCCTTCTGTCCCGGTACTGGCTGAAGAATATGGTGGGGTCTGATTGGCTGCGGCGGTTCCTGTTGTAGGTGCCAAGAGATGGGATCCAGGAAAGTTGGGTTCTGGTGGTTCTGAAAATGGAGATTCCACAGGAGGAGAAGGGAATTCTGGATCGAATCAGTGAAGGGGTAAAGCCAATAAGATCCAAAAGAAATACTGGAGACTTCATCTATAAAAAGTCCACTGATTTACAATTAATTACATTTCAACACGTTTCAGGGGTCCGGAAAAGCCCCCTTCATCAGGACTAAAAATGATAAAAGAAAGCATAGATAAAACAAATAAAGTATTAACACCGGATTCAACCTAAACCGCATCCAAACCGGAAGGTGAAGACCCCTCTATATAAACCCCACACAACGTAATATAGAGAAAGCTGATGAATTCTCCTTCTCATCCTTCTTCTCACTTTTCTCCTTATCCTTCCTCTGCTCCTTCTCCTCCTTCTCCATGTCTTTCTTCTCTTCCTTCCCCTTCTCCATCTCCTCCTTCTCCATCTCCTCCTTCCCCTTCTCCATCTTCTCCTTCCCCATCTCCATCTCCTCCTTCCCCTTCTCCATCTCCTCCTTCCCCTTCTCCATCTCCTCCTTCCCCATCTCTTTCTTCTCCTTCCCCTTCTCCATCTTCTCCTTCCCCTTCTCCATCTCCTCCTTCCCCTTCTCCTTCTCCGCCATTTCTTTCTTCTCCTTCTTTTCCTTTTCTTTCATCTCCTCCTTCTCCATCTCTTTCTTCTCTTCCTTCCCCTTCTCCATCTTCTCCTTCCCCATCTCTTTCTCCTACATTTCTTTCTTCTCCCTTTCCCCTTCTCCTCAATCTTTTTCTTCTCTTTTCCTCTCTTCTGTCTCCTCCACCTCCTCCATCTCATTCCTTTCTTTTCTTCCTTCTCCTCCTTCTTTTCCTTCTCCATCCTTTTCTTCTCCTCCATCTCTTCTGTCCCCTTCTCCATATTTTTCTCCTTCTTCTCTTCCTTTTCCTCCATCTTTTTCTTCTCCTCCTCCGTCTCTTTCTTCCATCCATCTCCTTCTTCTCCTTTTCTTTCTTCTCTTCCTTCCCCTTCCCCTCCATCTTCTCCTTCCCCATTTCTTTCTTCTCCTTTTTTTTTTCTCCACCTCTTTCTTCTTTTCCTTCCCCTTCTCCTCCATCTCTTTCTTCTCCTCCATCTCTTTCTTCTCCTCCATCTCTTTCTTCTTCTTCTCCTCCATCCAGGGGAGTTGCTAGGTCTACAAAAGATCTGGGGCTAGAGCCCATAGCAGCAAAGTAAAGAAAGTTGTACGCTTAAGTGGGCATACACATGTATATAATATACAAGTGTGTGTCTGTATATATAAATATTGTTACATACCTGAGTGTGGATTCCCCTTACATCAGGGTCCCCAGAGAGACATACCTGCTAATTGCAGAACTGCACCCACCCGGTAAGAGACTCGGGGCTATGGGCCCCAGACTCGGGGCTATAGCCCCAATAGCCACCCCCTAGCAACGCCCCTGCCTCCATCTCTTTCTTCTCCTTCTCCTCCATCTCTTTCTTCTCCTCCATCTCTTTCTTCTCCTTCTCCTCCATCTCTTTCTTCTCCTCCATCTCTTTCTTCTCC
>BLSH010081616.1:6221-23027 GCA_018402905.1 Glandirana rugosa
TTCTAGAACCGTGATCACTTTGCGAATGTTCAAGGTCGCGTTGCGTCCCCGGATGAAACCCGATTGTGCGGGGTGTATGATGGAGGGGAGGATGTCCGCTAATCTGGTTGCTATGATTTTTGAGAGAAATTTGGCATCCAAATTTAGCAAGGATATGGGGCGGTATGAGCCCGGGGCCAAAGGGTCTTTGCCTTTCTTACTGAGAAGTTTTATTATCGCTAGGTTTCCTGTGGGTAGATAACGCCCACCGGACCAAATATGGTCGTACACTTTGGACAGGGTCGGTGTCAAGGTGGTTTTTAATAGTTTGTAGAAGTCCCCAGTGAAGCCATCCGGTCCCGGGGCTTTGTTAGGAGAGGTGGTTTGTATGGCCTTCAGGATTTCTGGTTGGGTGATGGGGGCGTTCAAGGTTTGGAGTTGATCCTCCGTTATGGAGAGGATCTTTAATTTGCTTAAGAATTGGGCAGCTTTATGTTTGTCTGTCTCATCAGGTGAATAAAGGGAAGTATAGTATTCTAACATAGTGTTGGCTATTGCTGAGGGATCAGTGTGCGTATGGCCATGCTTGTCTTTGAGGGCAGGGATATGCGTCGGAGTGTAGGATTCTTTGCATAGTCTGGCCAATAGTTTGCCGGACTTGTTTCCGTGCTGATAGAATTTGGCATCTGACAGGGCTCTCTTGGAGAGCTCTATTGTGTCCGCCCAGAGATCGAAGGCTCTCTTGGCAGCTTGCCAGTTATCTCTGTTGGCCGGCGTGTTATTGGTGGCTAGTGCAGTTTGGGCTGTCTGTAGTTGAAGACTGGCTGTGCGGTATTTTGCTAAAGATCTACGTTTATGCGAGGCTGCATAGGATATCACCTTTCCTCTCAGGTAAGCTTTCCCCGCTTCCCAGAAGAGGATGGGGTCTGATTGGTGAGCCTGATTCGTAAAAGAGTACTCCTCCCAGGCTGCTTGAACATATGATTGGAAGTCAGGCAGACCCGCAAGATGAGCTGGGAACCTCCATATGTTTGGGGATGGTACACTCCCATGGTCTGAGAGAGATATCGAAATAGGTGCATGGTCCGATATGGCCATTGCATGTATCTCGGTATCCGTCAGCAAGGGTAGGACAGATTCTGATACAAATATGTAGTCTATTCTGGAGAGGGATCCGTGCGGGGGTGAAAAATAAGTGAATTCGCGGTCTACTCGGTGTTGCAGTCTCCATGCGTCCAATAGAGACAGCGATTCTACAGTCTCCCTTAGAGGGGTAGAGGTCAAGGTGTGTGGGTGAGCTTTTGAGGGTAAAGAGGAGGGGGAAGATTTATCTCCCAGTGCGTCCATAAGGGAATTGAAGTCACCACCCACCACCTGGGGGGAAAGAGGATGCCCCAGGAGGTGAGTGGATAGATCGGTAAAAAAAGGGGTCCCTGGGCTGTTAGGAGCGTAGATATTGGTGATGGAGAGATTCCTGTTACCCCACTTAACCTGTATCGTGATCATTCTTCCGTGAGTGTCAGTGTCAGTGGCCGTCACTTGTCCTGAGAAGTTTTTGTGTATGAGAATCAAGACTCCTGCCTTCCTTCCCACTGCCCCCGAACCTAGAACAGTACCTACCCACAGTTTCTTCATCCGCCAAAAATCGGAGCAGGGCAGGTGCGACTCCTGGATTAATGCTATGTCTGCATGAAGTCGCTGAAGGTGTCTCAGCACCTTCATGCGCTTGTTTGGGGACCTAAGTCCCTTGACATTCCACGATATAATTTTCATGGAGGGTGGAAAGGCAAAGGGATGGTATTGGGCAGATCAGTTAGGTGAGGTGGCAAAGGGCCCAAGGGCCCATGTAGTTGGTGGAGGTTTGGAAGCAGGAGTATGACGTGGCAATCATGGGTATCTAAGCCGACCGAGGGGTAGGGGGGGGCAGGCTGGGTATGCAGCAAGTGGGGGAACATAGTAGAGACAATGGGGATAAGGATCATAGGAACAAGATCAATCCAACAAAGGAGGCACTTCGCTTTCTTCCACATGGGTGACTGCAGGAAAACTGTTCCCTAAAAGCATAGCCTCTGCAAGGGAAAGTGGAGTGACCCTGTTTTTGTTTTACTATGGTAGTAATTGAGGGTGGGTCGTCATAAACCCTTTGGGAAGTATTCCCGGGGTTCCATTGCAGGCTTATATACTTTTGGAGGCAGTCCGTGTGGGAGGAAGCAGAAGATAGACCACAAATTAGTAACTCTGAGTGATTTACAAACAGTTGCAATGTAATGTAGAGAGAACAGTAGGCCTTCTAATCCGATGTCACAAACTGAGACGGATTATAAGGGCGAGAGGCGTAAGTTAAGTCATTCAGGACTTGACTAGGGGTCTCTAACTAAAAAGAGAACAGTCCCACTCAGAAGATGGACATCGTAGTTTTCTGGGGAGAAAATGGCCATGTTCAGTGTAGTGCACCGGTGTGGTAGGTGCAGAAAGAAGTTGCGGACAGTTATGGGTGTCCTGATGTAAGATGCGGTATACTCATCTGTTTGGTGCTTCTTGGACGAGGGCCGAAGACGGAACTCCGATTGTGCCTGGCCAGTTAGGTGGAAGTTTCCATGGCGGTGTTGCGTGAGCCGTTGGTTTTCATTCTCTTGGCCTTCCTAGGGCTTCTCTGGTCTAGGGCGCGTTGGGCATGCAATTCTTTAGACGCCACGGCAGCATACGATGGGGAGGCTGTTGATCGGAGGAACCTGTCCGCCTCCGAGGGGTCGGTGAAGGATAGCTGTTCCCCTGCCGGAGTTTTGAGGCGGAGAGTAGCAGGGAAGGCCAGAGTGAATCTGGTGCCTCTCTTGAAGAGTTCGGTGCAGATGGGTTGGAATGATTTCCTCTTTCTTGCTACCTCAGTGGAGTAGTCTGCAAAAATGAGGATTCTCGCCCCGTCAATTGAGAGAGATTTTGTTTGTCGGAACTTCTGCAGTATGCCATGTTTATCGGCATAATTGAGATATTTGGCAATGGCCGGTCTTGGTGTAGTACGCTCTGAACCTGGTGGCCCCAGTCTGTGAGCACGTTCCACTTGGCAGGGGCCTCGTAGGCCTAGGGCCTCCGGGATTTTGACCGCGCAGAAGTGCGATAGTGCTGTATTGGAGACCGTTTCTGGGATCCCGATGAATCTTAGATTACTCCTTCTCGACCTGTTCTCAAGATCTTCTAATTTCTCTACTATAAGTTTTATTTGGGTATCTTGTGCTCGGTCAGAGTCTTGTGTATGGTAGAGTTCTTCCTCCACGTGGGCGATTCTCTGCTCCGCTTCTGTGAGGCGGGATGCCTGTTCTCTTAGCTCTTTGTGTAGCTGGGTCAGACCGTCCTGGACCGCTTTTTCTACTATGGCTGTCATCGTGGGAGCCAGGATCGCCGCCACGGCTTGGGCTATCAGTTCGGTGCTAAAGGTACCCGCGTTCATTGCAGGATCCGAAGGTTCGGCCGTAAACGAAGGAACGATCGTTCCCCCCGGCGCGGCCGCCATACCTGACGGCGGGGCCTGCTGCAGGTCTTCGGGTCCTTTCTGTATAGCAGGTGCCCGGGACGGTCCCTTGTCCAGATAACGATCCATCCGTTGAGCAGGGACTCCTCTGCTGCTGACCCGGTCTTTTGGTGTAGAGAGTCAGGCTTTATAAGCAGATTTTTGAGGCTAGCTGTGGGAGCAGAGCAGGCGTGCAGCTACTCCATGAGGCGCCGGAACCGGCCAAAATTATTTTTTTTCGGCATGCACATGTCTATTCATCAAGCCATCAAATGTGCTAAGAATTTTCATACACATTTTTGTTAAACTATAGGATGGGCTTCTCTGCCTCCATTTCCTTAGTTGCTGTTGGCTGCGGTGATCTGTAAGTAATTGGAAGTGCCATGGCTGTTCAGGAAGTGACATAATGTACCAGACTTGGCGGGGCTGCAATTCTTAGATTCATTTGCAGTTTGCAGTCAACATCTAAGGTCTGAACCCTAGGAAAGGGTATTAATGTTCTGTGCACGCTTGGTGTTGTGGCCTACCTAGTCAATTTTTCCCCACTGGGGCAAATTGTATCATGCATTATTGTGGGGTTTTTTTTCCTTCCTTCTGATCAATTGTGGGTATGGTATTGTGTATATGGAGGTTTTCTATTTATGTGGTTTTTTTTTTGCTTGAACTAGATGGACTAGTGTCTCTTTTCAATCTGACTATGTAACTATGTTACCTTGTTACCCCTCACTTCCTGTTCCCCACTGTAATCTACTTCTGAAGAAATGGATTGATTTATCACTTGAGACAATAATGAAAAAATGCTTACTTTCCCCAAATGGCATTGATCACATTTCTTCCGATGTAGTCTGTAATTTGTCCCACTGCTTTATTGCTGAATTCACAGGTCCCATTTAAGATGCAACTCCACAAACACAGTGCAATCAGCAGATCGCGTCCCATCTTCTCCTGTAATTTCAGTTATTGACCAGACGTGAATAGGTGCACATTTCTGTTAGATTTCTCTATTTAAAGTGGTACTGTAACCTCCCGTGTTTTTGTTTTTTAACACCTTACCTGTATTGCTGTGTTCCCCTAAAAAACACATACCCACCCTCACAGATAATCCAATGTTGTCCCGCTGCAATCTGCTTACATAAATCAGGTGCGCCACCATTTTGGTCCTGATCAGGTTGCTGCCCCCTCTGGCTGCAGGCAGCCAGCTACTGATCTGATGATGCTCCAGGTCTCCCCTACAGCCTGCCCCCTAGTCTGCTCTGTGTGTCTGAACCTGCAGCATCCTGGAAGATGTGATGTTAAGTATCCCAGGAGACTACAGGACCAGGAACACAACATTCTGGACTAGGCCAGAATAGCAGCAGCTGTAGGCAGAACTCAAGAAAAAGCGCATAAACACAGAAAAAAATGTAATTCTACTTGATGTAGGAGGATGTATAAACTAAACTAAAAACCTTTTTGGCTGTGATGGTTTGGGGTGGACTGTATTTTATTTATTTGTATTTCAGTTTAGGTTTATACATTTTTAAAATTGCTATTTTATATATGTCATCTATATGACAAAGGAATCCCAGAGCACTATAGGTTAGCTAAAAAAACATCACAGACACAGCAGATGCTGCTTTTTTTCTCTAACTGAAACTTCAGACTGAACTACAGCCAGGTTCTACAGCGTAAATTTTGGACAACTGTGTATTTCCAACCTTGTGACAACAGTTTGAGGAAGAACATCTACTGACTCTGCGTAACTGCACTCCTCTGCAGAATTTTACAAAGGTATGGTTTGATAAAATAGGTGTGGTAAGGCTCAAATGCCCTGGACATAGCTCTGACCTCAACTTTACTGAACACTGATTACAAGCCAGGTCCTCTTGTTCAACATCCATACCTGACCTCACAAATGCTCTTTTGGTTAAAGGGCACACATTCCCCCAGACACAATGCAAAATCTTGTGCAAAGTCTTTTCAGAAGGCAGATAGCTGTTACAGCTACAAATGAAGTGGGGTAAGCTGGTCTAATGCATAAATCCGGCTACCTCCCACATTGGTGTACACTCCAGGATATGCTCAGAGAGATCTATACATCTGGCCACTTGTCATTGATTTTCACAGGCTTCCTGAATGCGTCTTGTGTGAACTTAACAGAAGATCAGACTGAACCTTGGCTCTGAATGTGCAAACATTAATCTGCTTGGCGGGAACATTATGTATAATAGTGGTATTACAATCGCTATTATTCACAACATTTTTCCCCTATAGTAGTTGTTAAAGACACTGGCGTGTGCAGGAAAAATTGAGTACTCAACAACCAGTGACGTCACCAGCTTCATTTACTTACATGGCCAGGAACAGCCAGGAATTATGTCATGGGATCCCAGTGATCATGGACATCTTATGAATGAGTCCTGTGACTGATGGAACACTGTCCTAATCTCGAATCATGTTTCCAGCAGTGTAAAATTTAAAGAGCTTTTTTCAGTGGAGGAGAGGGCAGGAGGGGACATGCCCCTATCAGATCATCTTAAGTACAACTGAGCCCTGAGACCCATAGATGTTAACACCACAGAGCTGGAAGCTCAGCAGCAGGAAGAGGATTGGGCAGTTTTCTCTAGACTAGATACAAATCCTGGAGACCCTCAATATGTGTAGGTGAGAAACCTAGGTGATACATATACACCACCCACCACGTATAATATATATATATATATATATATATATATATATATATATATATATACACAGTATCTCACAAAATTGAGTACACCCCTCACATTTTTGTAACTAACACTTTGCTACAATGTAAAGTAGTGAGTGTACAGCTTGTATAACAGTGTAAATTTGCTGTCCCCTCAAAATAACTCAACACACAGCCATTAATGTCTAAACCACTGGCAACAAAAGTGAGTACACCCCTAAATGAAAATGTCCAAATTGGGCCCAATTAGCCATTTTCCCTCCCCGGGTGTCATGCGACTCGTTAGTGCTACAAGGTGCCAGGTGTGAATGGGGAGCAGGTATGCTAATTTGGTGTTATCGCTCTCGCTCTCTCATACTGGTCACTGGAAGTTCAACATGGCACCTCAAGGCAAAAAACTCTCTGAGGATCTAAAAAAAAAACTTGGTCTGCATGGCTGTCATCCTAGAAGGAAGCCTCTTCTAAAGATGATGCACACGAAAGCCTGCAAACAGTTTGCTGAAGACAAGCACTAAGGACATGGATTACTGGAACCATGCCCTGTGGTCTGATACAGCCAACATAAACTTATGGTGTCAAGCATTATGTGGCGGCAACCAGGTGAGGAGTACAAAGATAAGTGTGTCATGCCTACAGTCAAGCATGGTGGCGGGAGCGTCATGGTCTGGGGCTGCATGAGTGCTGCCAGCACTGGGGAGCTACAGTTCATTGAGGGAACCATGAATGTCAACATGTACTGTGACATACTGAAGCAGAGCATGATCCCCTCCCTTGGGAGACTGGGCGGCAGGGCAGTATTCCAACATGATAACGACCCCAAGCACACCACCAAGATGACCGCTGCCTTGCTAAAGAAGCTGAGGGTAAAGGTGATGGACTGGCCAAGCATGTTTCCAGACCTAAATCCTATTTAGCATCTGTGGGGCATCCTCAAACGGAAGGTGGAGGAGCGCAAGGTCTCTAACATCCGGCAGCTCCATGATGCCGTCATGGAGGAGTGGAAGAGGACTCCAGTGGCAACCTGTGAAGCTCTGGTGAACTCCATGCCCAAGAGGGTTAAGGTAGTGCTGGAAAATAATGGTGGCCACACAAAATATTGACACTTTGGGCCCAATTTGGACATTTTCACTTAGGGGTATACTCACTTTTGTTGCCAGTGGTTTAGACATCAATGGCTGTGTGTTGAGTTATTTTGAGGGGTCAGCAAATGTACACTGTTATACAAACTGTACATTCACTACTTTACATTGTAGCAAAGTGTCATTTCTTCAGTGTTGTCACATGAAAAGGTACAGTAAAATTTTTCCAAAAATGTGAGGGGTGTACTCACTTTTGTGAGATACTGTATATACAGTATAAATATATATATATATATATATATATATATATATATATATATATATATATATATATATACATATAGAGAGAGAGAGAGATAGAAGGTAGTTCTCCTCCATGCAAACACCATACCTCCCCTACCTGGCTGATCACCTCCCCTCAGGCACTATCCTCCCCAACAGGTATGATTGCACCCCCAGTAGCTCTCCTCCTCCATCCTTCATGATTGCTTTCTCCGCAGCACTCCTCCCCAAATCACCATTGCTCCCCCAACAGTTCCACCCCTGGCTAGCACTGTCTCTTCCCTAGCAGCTCACCTTATTCTAGACATCATCACTTCCCAACATTTATTTTTATTATTATTATTATACAGGATTTATATAGTGCCAACCATTTGCATGGCACTTTACAACATAAAGGGAGACAGTACAGCAGCAATATAATTCAATACAAGAGGGCTAGGAGGGCCCTGCTCCTGTGAGCTTACAATCTAATAGTGAAGGACTGGTGGAACAAAAGGTAATCACTGTGAGGGATGAACTGATGGGAGACATAGACGATTTGGTTATTAGCTAAAGGCAGGATAGGCTTCCCTGAAAAGATGCGTTTTCAGGGATTGTGCAACAGTGGACAGAGTAGGAGATAGCTGGACAGATTCGGGTAGGGTGTTCCAGAGGATGGGAGAGGCTCTGGAGAAGTCCTGGAGACAAGCATGGGAGGAGGAAACAAGGGAGCTAGAGAGCAGAAGGTCTTGGAAGGAGCGGAAAGGATGGTTTGGGTATTATTTGGAGGCAAGATTGGTGATGTAGCTAGGGGCAGAGGTGTAAATGGCTTTGTGTGTTATTCTTAATGTTTTGAATTTTATTCGTTGGGCAATGGGAAGCCAGTGGAGGGCAGAGAGGGCTGGAGGACACTGAATGGTTGATAAGGTGGAGTTTGGCAGCAGCATTCATAATAGACTGAAGAGGGGATAGCCTGCAAAGAGGTAGATCAATGAGGAGGTCGTTTCAATAGTCAAAGTGAGAAATAACAAGTGAGTGAATAAGTTGCTTAGTGTTTTCAACGGTTAAAAAGAGGCGTATTTTGGAGATGTAACAAAACGTGAAGTCTATTTGAAGAGTGATTGGATTTGGGGCTGAAATGACAGGCCTGAGTCCTTGATGATTTTTATTGGATAAGTCAGGGGGAGAGGGCATGGGCAGGAAGGAATATTATGAGCTCAATTTTAGAAAGATTGAGTTTGAAGAAGTGGTGTGACATCCATGCTGATATGGCGGCTAGTAAGTTAGTAATGCTAGAGGAGACTGAAGGAGTGATGTGAGGAGGAGTAGAGAGACAGATTTGTGTGTCATCAGCATAGAAATGGTACTGGAAGCCATTGGAGTTTATCAAGTGACCAAAGGAGGAGGTGGAGAAGATGGAAGGGTACGAAGACAGAACATTGGGGGAACCCTACAGAAAGAGGAATTGGAGAGGAGTAGACAGAGAGTTATAAGTAACACTGAAAGAGCTCTGTGATAGGTAGAAGGGGAACTAGGAGAGAGCAGAATCTTGAAGGCCAAGAGAGTGGAGTTTTTTGAGGAGGAGGGGATTGTCAACAGTATCAAAGGCTACAGAGAGATCTAGTAGTATGACTATGGAGTTATGGCCGTTGGTTTTAGCAATTAGTAAATCCTTAGTGAGTTTTAGTAGGGCAGCTTCAGTGATAGTGTAGTAAGCAAAAGCCAGACTGTAAGGGGTCAAGAAGGTTGCTGTCAGTGAGATAGGAGCTCAAACTGTAGTAGACTAAGCGTTCTAAACCTTTGGAGGTAAATGGGAGCAAGGAGATGGGTCTTAAGTTGTTCAGGCTGGTGGGGTCCAATGAGGGCCTTTTAAATTTGGGGGTGATTAGTGAAGGTTTTAGAGGGGGGGGGGGGGGATGATACCAGCAGAGAGGGAGAGATTGAAGATTGAGTGAGGGAGCATATGATAGAAGATGAGTGTGACTGTAGTAGTTGTGAGGAAACAGGGTCCAGTGCACAGGTGGAAATGCGGGCTTCTGAGAAAATTTTAGCAACCTCTTCAGTAGTAATAAAGTCAAAAGAGAAGAGTGTTGAGTGTGGTATTGTATAGGATATGTTAAGTGGGATGAATACAGTATCTGTGCAGTGAAGATGCCTTCATGAATTGCATCAATCTTGTTTTTGAAGTGAGTTGCAATCTTTTGAGCAGTAAGCGAGTTACTGGGTGGAAGTGGTGGTGGAGAAAGTAGAGAGATAAAAGAGAAAAGATGATGGAGACAGCGTGTTAATCAGAATGACCATTTTTTGGCAGCATGGAGGGAGAAATTGTATTTTAAGAAGGCCTCCTGGGAGTTGGTTTTACACCACAATTACTCCAGTGCACTGCTATGTCTCTTAATATTTTTGGTGTCGTCAGTCTGCCAAGGTTGTAATGGTCAGAGCCTGATACTTTGTATAGTGACAGGAGCAAGTGAGTCCACTGTGGATGAGAGTGAACTGTTGTAGACAGAAGTGGCCAAGTCAGGGCAGGGGGCCGATTTTGTCATAGAGGTGGTCAGTTGCAGAGTAGAAAAGAGAAGGAATCCTTCTTGCATACAGCTCTGCACTTATTCTCACAGCTATGATCCCTCCTCAACCCTCCAACCTCAATACCTGCCCCCAGTCTCAGTGCCTCCCTCCCTCCAAACCAACCTACCCCCACTTCACAGATCCTAACTCTCATTCAGCCACCTTAGCCCCTGATCACATCTCTTCTTCTTCTATCCACTTCAGTCCCTCAGGTCAACATCACAATCTTACTTATTCTAGAATAGACAACCTTTTGCAATAATAATAATTAAATAATAATTAAATAATAATAATAACATACCCAAGAAAGTAAAGACTTCTGCTCTAAAGAGAACCTTACTTCACAGTGTTACCAAATTGCTAAATGATGTCTCCTATTTATACCAAAACTGGATAAGCAGTTGGTACCTGTAATCTAGCTCTTTATCAAACCACCTGCTATTTGTTAGAGCAATCACATTTTATGGCACTATATATTTACAGAGCAATGTTTATGGACTATACTAATCTGCATACTTGGGATTTTTACTGTATGATTTATTGTATTTAATATTTCAGATTGTACATGCACAGGTAACAGCCCTCTAAAATTATTAGCCGGTCTTAAAGTGGAAGTAAACTCACATGCATTAATTTTACCTATAGGTAAGCCTATAATAAGGTAAGCCACCCTGGTTGATCCTTCAGAGTCCTAAGCCTTAAATGGCGGCTCCCGGACACATGTGCGGAAGTGACGTCAAATTTGCGGCTTCAGCCACTCCCAAAGCCGGAGTCTGCGAACCCGGAAGGAAAACCGGATGAAGTTGGTAGCGCCTTAAGCAGTAACATTATGCTTCTGGAAGGCTTTGTTTTCATGTAATATCACATAATGTGCTGGAATGCAATGCATACTACCACAATATGATATTGCCTTTTAGGTTTTTTTTTTTTCTTTTTTTTTAAAAACACCCAGCGGTTTACCAACGCTTTGAAGTGTATGTAAACCCAGGAATCAAAATGTAATATTTTGTAGCTTACCAGACCTTAGATCTGATGGTTGCATTCGTTTTCCTTTTACATTATTTTTTTTACCATTTTTTTCACCTAGTGATCCTACCAGTAACACTGTCTGTCCTAGAGAAGCAGCATTGTTACCCTAGGACAGTAAGGGGTTTAATTATTTATTAAAAATTGCTCTGTAATGTCCCATCATTCACACAAATGTAACTAATACTATCCATAATGTCTGTAATATGGGTATAAGATCATTTTCTATTTGTTGCCTTTCACTGGGCAAATGTAACATTGCCTAACATTCTATCCTAAGAGAGAAAAAGCTGTAAGAAAGTTCAACCATAGGAGCTAAAGAATGTTCAATAGAGAACACATTCAACCAGCTGTGGAAATAAAATTAGGGAGACCTCAGCGCTGTGCATGCAGACTATAGAGATTCCTGTGTGCACGGCCAGACAAATGGGTGTTCGGCCAAGTGAACCTCCAGCTGCAGTGTAAAGTTAGGCTGGGTTCACACTAATGCGAATTGGATGTAGCTTTCCCAGCATTCAATTCGCATGACAGGAGACTGTGACTGGCTCTCAATGGAATCGGTTCACACATCTTCGGGACGGCCGCTGTCAGCATTGGAAAAGGGTCCTGTGTGTCTTTGGCTCCGTTTCACATGTGAATTCAGGCAAAAATGTGGACCTGATTCGCACCTCAATCAGTGTACAGGGACGCACAGGACCCCCTGCTGGGACCCACGGTAGCATTAGTGTGAACCCAGCCTAAAAGATTTAGCAGCAATATTATTGCTGTTAAATGTGGCAGCTTCCCGCAGGGCTCCTGGTTGTTAGGGAACAGGCACCTGGCAGCATCATGACAACCAGTGACCCAACACTATGGGGTCAGTAAGCTGTCAGTGGCTGACAGGTGAATGTAAACAAAGGGGTTGGGTTCCCCCAAAATTCATGCCAGGCCCTTCAGTTCTGGTATGGATTTTAAGATGGTCCCTCACAAAACACAGCACATGTCTCTCCCCTCCAAATTATATATCAGATCCATACCAGAGGTTGGTGTAAACATTGAGGGGGAACCCCATGCAAAAAAACTAAGGCAAAAAGCATCAGGTCCCCCCTCAAAAATCCATACAAGGCCCTTAGCTACATAGGCACTCCCAATGGCAAAGCACCTTTTCCCACAATATAGTTTTATTCATGTTTTCAGAATAACCAGAAATCCAAAAAGAGGATTGTAAGTAGCTATATGAGAGCAGTTAAACACATGGACAAGTATATGAAGTCCAGCAAAGGACAAGGGCTTCATCCCCACAACCCTGGCCCAGTGGTTGTGGGGGTCTGCAGGTGGGGGACCTATCTGAATCTAAAAGCACCCTTTAAAGATAGGGGAATATTCCTACTAACCCCCCCAAGTTAAAATCAAACATACACAGGGGTTGATTTACTAAAACTGGTGCAAAATCTGGTGTAGCTCTGCATAGTAGCCGATCAGCTTCTAACTTCAGCTTGTTCAAGTAAGCTCTGACAAAAAAATACCTGCAAGCTGATTGACTACCGTGCACAGCTGCACCAGATTTTGCACTCTCCAGTTTTACTAAATCATCCCCATAGTGTATGACAAGTCCTTGAATGAAAAAGAATGCCCCATTATGTAAATCTATCATCAACCACATTGTCCAGTGATGCAGATCCACATCAATCACAATGCCAGGTGATTTCCAAACCACCAAAACAAACAAAAAAACAACTACCCACTGTCATGTCCAAATGCATCACTTGACCCCCACTGAATGACATGTCCTGGTTCCAACTGCCGCAAACAAAAGGACAGGGTCCCCTGGATGACCGCCTCACTTACCCCTAATGCGGGTGGTCAAGCACTGTAGCTAACTCCTGTGTTCTTCACCTATAGAACACACATACACAAAAATCCCCATATTTAATCATTATGATCAGATGTTTTTAAGTGTATGTGTGTGCTATTCTCTGTGGCTCTGTTGGTCTTTGTAGCAGCACCAATCTTAGAAATGTATGTTTAGGGTGTGCCCCCAGACCAGTGGCGGCCTGTTCATTAAGGGCACTTGGGCTGTCCTTGCCACCCCCTCTATGCCATGGAGAGATTCATAGCATGAATCTCTCCATGGCCACCCACGACCACCCCCTATTCATGCGGCCGGCGCTTTTGAGGCACCAGCCACATGAATTACCGTGGCGGGGGGGTTACATTGAAGCATCTCATTAGAGCCGTAGACGTCAATAAAGTGTGGCTTGTGGCGCAAAGTCTGCCACCACAAGCCCTTAGAAAGGCAAATGAACATTTGCCTTTCTAACACTAAACCGCTCTCCGCCAATCAGGAAGCGCCGTATGTTACCAGTTTCCCATTTGGAGTAGAAGACAGGCGATCCTATTGGACGCCTTTCTCGTCATCGGAGGAGGGGGATACAGGGCCCGAAGCACAGCCTCTCCCCGCTCCGTCGCTTCCCGGACACTGCATGCTGCCCACTCCTAGATGGGATAAGTGCAGGACTTTGATGTTCAGACTAGCCGGGGGGGGGGGTACTGTCAGTGCCGTGAGCCCCGCGGCGGGGAGGTGTATACCCCAATCTATGGTGCAGTATAAATTGTGTTTCTGTATACCCCTATCTATGGTGCAGTATATATTGTGTTGCTGTATACCCCTATCTATAGTGCAGTATATATATTGTGGTGCTGTATAACCCTATCTATGGTGTAGTATATATTGTGGGTTGTATACCCCTATCTATGGTGAATTATATATTGTGGTGCTGTATACCCCTGTCTATGGTCCATATATATTGTGGCTCTGTATACCCCTATCTATGGTGCAGTATATATTGTGGTGCTGTATATATTGTGGTGCTGTATATGTGGTGCTGTATACCCCTATATATGGTGCTGTATATATTGTGGTGCTGTATACCTCTATCTATGGTGCTGTATATATTGTGGTGCTGTATACCTCTATCTGTGGTGCCGTATATCCCTATCTATGGTGCTGTATACCACTATCTATGGTGCTGTGTATATCTATCTGTGCTGCTGTATATCCGTATCTATGGTGCTGTATATATCTATCTGTGGTGCTGTATATATCCTGGCCTCTGCGTTGTGTGCTCCTAACCCCTACACTCTTAGCATCATGTATTCCCTACCCCTAAACTGTGTACATTACAGACACCTGCACTCTTTATGTTATATATATAGCTGCACTTTGTTTTACATTACATACTCCTGACCCTTGTGCCCTGTATAAAATACACTCCCTGCATTATGTGCTTTAAGCACTCTTGGTCCCTACACTTTGTACATTACACACTGCTGGTCCCTGCACTCTGTACATTGCATACTCCTGACCCATTTACTCTTCATGCTAAAACAGTTATTGATCACTAAGAATCCCATGACGTTGTACAGGGAAAGGTTCCAGCTGTTGCTTTAAGGGAAAGATTAGTGTTCTAAAATCATCATCAATTTGTACAGGGAAAGGCTCCAGCTGTTGCTTTAAGGGAAAGATTAGTGTTCTAAAATCATCATCAAGTTGTACAGGGAAAGGTTCCAGCTGTTGCTTTAAGGGAAAGATTAGTGTTCTAAAATCATCTCCAAGTTTTACAGGGAAAGGTCCCAGCTGTTGCTTTAAGGGAAAGATTAGTGTTCTAAAATCATCTCCAAGTTGTATAGGGAAAGGTTCCAGCTGTTCCTTTAAGGGAAAGATTGGTGTTCTAAAATAATCTCCAAGTTGTACAGGGAAAGGTTCCAGCTGTTGCTTTAAGGGAAAGATTATTGTTCTAAAATCATCTTCAAAGTGTGTGGGAAAACCCTGTTTCAGTCGCATGAAGCCATATTAGTGTTCTAAAATCATCTTCAAAGTGTGTGGGAAAACCCTGTTTCAGCCGCATGAAGCCATATTAGTGTTCTAAAATCATCTTCAAAGTGTGTGGGAAAACCCTGTTTCAGCTGCATGAAGCCATATTAGTGATCTAAAATCATCTACAAAGTGTGTGGGAAAACCCTGTTTCAGCCGCATGGAGCCATATTAGTGTTCTAAAATCATCTTCACAGTGTGTGGGAAAACCCTGTTTCAGCCGCATGGAGCCATATTAGTGTTCTAAAATCAACTTCACAGTGTGTGGGAAAAGCCTGTTTCAGCTGAATGGAGCCATATTAGTGTTCTAAAATCATCTTCACAGTGTGCGGGAAAACCCTGTTTCAGCCGCATGGACCCATATTAGTGTTCTAAAATCATGTGAAGATGATTTTAGAACACTAATATGGCTTCATGCGGCTGAAACAGGGTTTTCCCACACACTTTGAAGATGATTTTAGAACAGTAATATGGCTCTATGCCCCTGCAATAGGCTTTTCCCACACACTTTGAAGATGATTTTAGAACAATAATCTTTCCCTTAAAGCAACAGGTGGAGGTTTTCCCCTGTGCAACTTAGAGATTATTTTAGAATCTAAAATCATCTCCTAGTTCTATAGGGAGAGGTTCCTACTGTTGCTTAACCACTTGCTGCCCGCCAACCGCAGGTTGACGGCGACAAAGTGGTGCGATATCGCAAATCGCCGTCATTTGACGGCTGCTGCGAGATCGTGCACTGTGAGCGCGCGCCGCCGGAGGCGCGCCCGCGCGCTCACTGTGTTTGGGGAGGGCCAGGGAGCGGGTCCAGCAGTTTCGATTGCCGCCGGCTACCCACGATGCCCCCCCCGGAGTGAAAGAACGGAGGTCTGTGTAAGTAAACACGGACCTCCATTCTGTGAGAGGGGGGAGGGCTGTGATCACAGCCTTCCTCTACACGGAAGCTGTGATCGCTTCCCTTCCCCTGCTAGGACAGTCCCCCCACAGTTAGAAAACGCCCAGGGAACACAGTTAACCCTTAGAGCGCCCCCTGCAGGTTAACCCCTTTACTGCCAATGGCATTTACACAGTAATCAGTGCATTTTTCTAGCACTGATCGCTGTATAAATGCCAATGGTCCCAAAAAAGTGTCAAAATGGCCCGACATGTCCACCCCAATATCGCAGTACCGCTAAAAATCACAGATCGCCGCCATCACTAATAAAAAATAAATAAATAAATAAAAACCCCAAAAATGAATTCTTATCATCCGTAAATGCGGCCACTTTTGCGCAAACCAATCAATAAACGCTGATTGCGATTTTTTTTATCGCAAATATGAGGAAGAATATAAATCGGCCAAAAACGGTGAAAAAAAATGTTCTTTTGTATTTTTTTTTTTTGTATTTGTATTTTAGCAAAAAGTAAGAAATTTGGGTTTTTTTTGCAAAATTGTCGCTCTTCTTTTGTTTATAGCGGAGATCAGAAATGACGCAGCGATGATCAAATACCACCAAAAGAAAGCTCTGTTTGTGGGAAAAAAAGGACGCAAATTTCATTTGGGTACAACGTCGCACGACTGCGCAATTGTCAGTTAAAGCGACGCAGCGCCGAATCACAAAAAGGGCTCCGGTCCTAAAGGGGGAAATCATTCCGGGGCTGAAGTGGTTAAAGGGACAGATTATTGTTTTTTGCACAAAATTAAAAAGTGCATCTACATTGCTGGTTTATAAAAAAAAACAAAAAAATTCCAAAAATAAAAAAAACAGTGTTGGCTACCTTCTCCTCCACCGCCACTTTCACCGCCTCCTCAACCTCCAACTCCACATCCACCTCCATTTTTGATTTTTTATGTGATTTTAGCTTAAAA